>VZTE01006666.1:9638-111727 GCA_013397775.1 Eulacestoma nigropectus
AAAAAAAAAAAAGAAAAAAAAGGGGGGGGGGGGAGGAAAAAAAAAAGAAAAGACAAACCCTAAACTTTCTATTTACTATGAAATAACTGCATTTGTGAAAGCACAATCAGGCTAATGTCTTTTTGTATTTCTACACTTAACTAGTTTGAAAAACAGAATATACACTGAAAGAGCAGAAAGAGATGATGTAACACCAGCAGGCTTTGTAGCATTGCTGTGACTGACCTTCATTTTTCATCCTGTCAAAATAAGACAGTTTAGAGGCTGCATAGATGCTTTTGGAGGACTGCAGGGCACCAACCACAGCATCCATCAGGAGAACATTTGTCAGTGCTTGCTGGATATACTGAGGATCCTAAAGACAGAAGTCTTACTGTAGTTTATCTACTGCTCATTATTCTTACAAGACACCATGTTCAAAATCACAACACGTGTCATGCTTAGCACAAGCACCAGGCAGTTGCTGCCCTGCAGCATAATTCCTGCCACCTGCTGTCAGACCCCACTCCCACATCCCATGTTCCAAGTCAGGTCTTGGAGAAGCCAGTGTTATTTCATTACAGGAATACTTCAGATCTGGCAGAACCTTGACACAGGATGTGCAAACAAAACCATATGAAAAGATACAGCAGGCACAGGGTGGATACCCATTTCCAAGCTGGATCTTTCTTCATGGGAGAGAAGCACCATGAAATTCTAAGATTAGTGCATGAATTATTTAGAACAGAGACAGAAAGCATATTCTTCATACTTATTTGGTTATAAATTCCTGTATTTATACCTTGTGTTCATATGCCATTTTCTTTCCAGCCCACATTTCTTTCACTATCAGGTACCAGAGATCACATTCAGTTTTAAGGTTGGCTTCAAATACTTCTTTTTTAGATAATGTTTTAATCCTCAGAGTAGGTATTCTCAAAAGAAGGAAAGCTACAGTTGTGCTCTTAACATCCTGGAAAGTTACAGGAAAGAGAAAACAAGGAGAATGTATCAAAATAACAGATAACGCTCAGCACTCAGCCCACAAGGCAGCTTTCTCTAATTACAGCTAATTATTTCAGTTGTCCATACACACCATTAAGCAGAGCTGGATTTATGAAAATAAGTTTAAACATCATCTTACAGCCTTGGCTCCACAGTGGATAGAAGCTGACCCACTGATACCTCAGTCACATGAGCACATTCAATGTTCATGTTAATTAACTTCTCTACTCCATATCCTATGTGCTGCAGTCTGCACATTTCTCTTAGGTTATAACCTCTTGATTTTCAGCCATGAAATCTTTGGTCCAAACCCCCAGAATTTTACCTAATCACTCATATAGTGACTTCAGCAGTGTTTCCTACTCTCCTTACTGAAACTTTACCTTGAGAGCCAGCTCATTCTGGAGAATGGAACACAACCTATATCCACAGGCATGCCAGAGGACAGGAAGTTGATGCTCACCTCTATATCCCTGAAAGCAGCAATCGGGACATAGCCAGGACGGCCTCCTTCAGTCAACAAGAACAAGCGCTTCTGGGTCAGAGCTATTTTCCCTACACCATAGTTGGTTTTAACTGAGCAGGATAACTTGTAGACACATTCATTTTTATCTAGATGCTCAATTACTGCTGGTGGCAGATTCACCTCTTGAGCTTCTGCTTCAGTTTCTTTCCAGTAGTTGTAGAAATCTCTGAATGTTTCAGGATCAATTTGTTTCTGCTGTCCTAAAATTTTTTTAAAACCCCTTTAATGTGAGAAAGTATTACACAGATTTGTACAGGAAGATAGGTTTAAAAAGATAGTAGCTGTCAAATTGTGCCTCTTTACTGTGCAGTGTAGACATTCTAGGCACATGTCCCCATCCCAAGGTTATCTCAGGCACTATCCTGAGATACCCACCCCAAGGTACAACCACTCCTCACTGAGTAAGATGTGTGACAAAAGTCACTCCAGCTCCATCTAAACATAAAGGAATAGTATAAAAGTGAGTTAAGAATGAGGAAAAGTCTGAGAAGACTCCATATAAATTCTGGGATCAGTCAACAGGCTGAACCTGTCTTCTCCCCCATAGGATCACCTACTGGGTAAGAACCATACTCTAGGTACTCTAGGCACACTGAATCATTATCTCAAGCTGGCTCGTATTGAGGATTAGAGTCTGTCCATATATTGATGTGAATTAATATATTGCTTTAATTTTTATGCAGTCAGATACTACAACCAGCAATTCTCAAACTTTAACCTCTGACAATTTTACTAATAAAGAGTGTTCTTCTTTAAGCTGTTAATGTGAGTCCTGCAAGGGTGCTGGCAGTGGGTAAAGGACACCCAGGAGGGGTCTCTCTGTTTGGCAGGTGACCCTGGACAAGTCAGTGGAACATCCCTCCGATCCAGGGACTGCTCAGTGAAGTGTCCCCACAATGGAACACTGACAGACTGGTCAGGCACAAGGTGCTCCGCTTTCCCAGGGAATTGACAGGCCAATCAGCACTAAGGGTTTGAGTAAATCTCTCTTTTTCATGTGACAATGCTAAATAATAATCAGAAAGGAAAACAACCATATTATACTCACCTACTGTCAGGGCATCAAACAACCGGTGGATAGTGTCTATATCCCTGACAATCCCAGACTCCTGAATTCTCTTCACAAAATCATCCAGCTGCATGTGTGTTTTTGGCAATTCGAAATTTTTTACGTGGTCATCTACTTTCAGAACTTCTCTTTGTTTTTCCATCACTCGACTTATCAGCCTCTTGAGCTCAGGTTTGCGGTCTGCCTGCAAGCGCTCCGAGCGAGGCAGGGTCTCCACTATTTTTCTTACAAGATCAGTAGGGAAAATTCTTAAGTCTGTTTTTTCTAGGTTCTGAAAGTCAGAAAGTGCATTTAGTAGTTTCCCTTGCATCAAGCTAACAAGGCCCCGGAGGTAGAAGTACCTTGCCAGCAACGCGGAGTTCTCGGGGGGTAAGGTACTGATAGCTTTGCTGAGGTGGTTGAAGAAGTCTGTGTAGTAGGAGTGAACACACTGGAACATCAGAGGAAAGTGAATTTCAGGGATTTTGAACGTGGTGATGGATTTGGAGGGCGTTCTCACAGCTAGAAACAAGCAACAAGAGAGTACATTGATCAGGGAAAGGAGTAAAAGTGTAAATATCTTCACAACCAGCAATACTACAAACAACAAACAGAATCCCCATCCCAGCAACAAGCAATTACAAGAAATAAGGATTACATCCATGCCAGGGACACATGTACATTTCTATGTCCATTGTCCTTATTATCAGAATATTCCCTAATCAGATAACATCAATTCTGGAAAAGTAAAAAAAAAAAAGAAAAAAAATCCCTCATGTAGGTATTTCTAAACAGTGATAAGTTTAAGCCTGTGTTTAAATTAAAGGTAGTAGAGAACTGGACGTAAGGAGGGTGAGGACTCAGGAATCAATTCTCCAGTATCAGTCCCATTGGGACCAATCACTCTTTTGTGGTCCAGCAAAACTTACAGTAGGCTACAGACTGACTTCACAAGCAAGGGGAAGCACAGACAGGCCCCAGCTCAAAGTGACTCAGCCCATCATTTCTTCCCAGCAGCCGACACTGTTTCTGTGACAACTACTCAGTGATGTCACCCCAAAAGACAACAGAAGTGTATTTGTCCATCACAATCCTCCCTTACCAACACCTGTTTCTACTTTTCGAAGTGAGGAGTTCCTGGTGGGGCCCTCTGGCAGTCTGATGTCCTGCAGGTTGGGCATGCTGATCACCATGCGCCGGCTGGCCTTGCGCTCGGCACTGATTCGCTTGGAAGCCATTTTCTCTATTGTCAGCCTTCTGGGGGTGAAAAACATCAAATCTAACCTGAGAAAAATAAAAAAAACACATAACTAGTTTCAGAAATCAGTACACATACACTCTACTGCATGTTTTTATTTTTTTTGTGTAATAGTATTAAATCTACAATTTCAGCAGCCATCTTTTCATGTAACCCTTTTACAATAATCTTGAGTTAACAATTAATCATAATCTTATTTATAGATGGCCTGATCCCATACCAGTAGAGTCAAAAGGACCTTTATCACTGATACCAATAGAAGATTCAAAACCAGGATAAGAAATGAGAAAATTCTACCTGTCCTCTTCAGACTGGGTACTCAAGTCAAGCCGAGCAAAAGCATCCATCTTTCTGTTCAGGCGAGCTTTAAGGAAAGAGTGAAACATGTAGGTCTCTAAAACCTGTGAGACACAAAGGGGTTAATTGTGGATCATTTATAAATTTACACTTTTCTAGCATGTTTTGTTCATTTTTATTACCTTTACATGTGCAAAACTGAGACCTTCCAATTACGCAATCACAAAAATAAAAAAAAGATTGAAAGCTCCAACAGAAAACTAATTAAGTTTCCATTCACCTTCTGGACTTTGATGATGTTTGCTTAGTAGCAAACAGTAATCTCAGACTGCCCTCCAAGAGGTGAAACCAAACAAAAATGAGAAATACTGAGCAAAACAGAGCTACAAGCTTAGTATTATCTTTTCTACTTAAACTAAGTGCTGATAACACTGTCTATGGTTTGGAATAAGAATTTTGGGGCACTCTAAATTAACATTATGTCATCATACTGAAAAGACAAGTGAATCATCTTTTCTTCTGGTAACCCTCAAAATTGTTCCCTGCTCAGGTAGTAATTGTGGTGTCAACCAGAAATAACTTCTAAAAGGTCAAATTGCTACTTTTAGGATAGAGGACACCACAAAAAAATGCCAGGTGTGAATTAAAAAGAGGGAAGCCACCATCTCTCATCACTGCACAGTAAAACAAGGTGGAATCTGGATTTGAGGCAATACAACATGTCTATTATACAAATGTTCAAATGCCTCTTACTAATGCACTTGCAATGTACAATGTAAAACAGCATCTCCAAAAGTATTAGGAGTCCCAATTCCCAGTATTCCTCCAGTAGGTGGCATATTTTGCTAGCAATTGTATGTCCAGGAGATTCCAAATTTTAGTCCTTTCTAATGGATTTTTCTGAGTTTTCTTAATATGATTCCAGACACCTCTAGTAACTACTCCATATTGTGTTATTTTTTAAGATTCACTTGAAAGCCAACCTGCCACTTTGCTATTTGGTATTTAAGTGAGTCAGTTGCTCAAAGCTCTTCTTAAATACGTTCACCTGAGTTTTAAACTAATATTAAATTTCAATTAATAAAATTGCCACCATTTCATTTATAGCATTAGAAACTGCTACTGAAAATATTTTAAATTATTTCTATTCATCTGAAATCCTGGTCAGAAGATTTCCAACCAATTTCTCTCCTGAAGACATATTAATAAGTTCCTCTTAGTTTTTCCTTTTAGTCTGTTTGTTTTTAAGAATGTTTGCCCATATTGGAAGCTTTATCCAACAAACTATTTTTCATATAGGATTCATTACTTTGTTGCCTTTAAATTGCCAGGTATTGGCATTAATCCTAAAATACAGATTTATTAATAACAGATAATCACAGCACTGAATTTACCTTTTTGTAGAATGGCTGGTCTCCGATTGCCCTTGTTTTCAGAAATTCTTCGCTGTTAAACACTCTGTGTTCATAATTTAGATGGTCTTTTACCTCCCTGGAAACAAAAATAATTAAATAGGTAAATCTGCTTGGAGATTTGTAAGCAAGTTGTACTTTTGCAAGCAGCCCACTGGTACTACTAGAAACATGCTGCAGCATCAGAAATTGAAATGGCAATGTGCTGCAGTATCAGAAGGCAAACTCAGTTTTAATGAACAAGTCTGAGTTAATGAATCATACAAAAAGAATTCAAATTCTTAGAAGTAGTAAGGTGGGCTATCTGCTGACAAACTCACACACACTCTGCGAGATTTAGTAAACCAAGAAAGAGAATCTGCATAAATCATGACTTAGGCTCCAATCCTGGAATTACATTTACATACACAGTTCCTGAGTCACACACAGCCCATTGGAGCACAAAAGACAAGTGCACCTATCATGGGCAATTTGAAAGATGTGACCTGATCTCACACTGTCCCATCACATTGCATCTGTAACAGGAACACGAAAAACAGGACTCTTATTATTACATCTTATTAACAGCTTATGCAACCATATGGGGTCAGGAAAAAGTACGGTCAATAAAAGTACATAGTTCTACATAATTCCATATAATTTAGCACTGTTTGCTTTAAACATGGAACCTCCATGCACACAAAATCACTACAATGGTTTGCTGAAGAGAGAACATCTGGCAGCATAACTGCATCAGAGAGTTACTTTCCTTCACTCCTGGATGCTGGCAGAGTTAGAAGAAACAAGGCTGAAAAAAAGAACAAAGACAAAGTTTGAAGGAAAATAGAAAGAAAGCAAGAGAAGAATCAACTCCTTTATGACACATATTATCTCTTAGAGAGCAAAGCATCTGTTCATTTTTTGCAGCCAAATGTTTAGTGCATTAAAGAGTTCAAGCTGTTATGAGCAAAAATGCATTTCTCCTCATCTTTGTCTGAAATTATTGTTGCCAAACACTGAAATCCACAAAATCGCACTGTGGAAATAAATGCATTTCAGTTTCCATAACCAGCTATCTGTAAAGGCTGTTCTATTCCCCATACCCAGCAGCTACTCTCCTTGGAGGGTCCAGGCACCTGTAGGAACACTCCTTAAGCTGATCCAATAACACACACCTGGCATTTGGACTCTACATTAACCCAGCACCTTGACCTGAAAGTGTCAAGGAGAATTCCCATGAGTAATTCAGTTGCTGATCCAAAGGGAGGAACCACCTCCAGCAAGAGGCCACATCAATGTTAAAATGCCAGTCCCAAACACACCCAATACCCCACACTTCTTACCAAAGAATTACGGAATACCCTGAGTGGGAAGGGACCTACAAGGATCATTGAGTCCAGCTCCTGGCCCAGTTGTCCCTTCTTGTGCCAACACTTTGTCCTTGAGCTTCAAGAGCTCCTCTCCCTGGCTTCATTCTCAGGTGGTTGCACTCTCCAGGTATCTCACCCATTCTCAGTCCAAACACTCCCAGGTGTTCTGAACTCTTGTTCCTGCTTTCAGCTTTTCTACCCTGTCCTGGTTTGAACTCAGGTTCCTCTAACAAGAAAGACCAAAATTTGACTGATATCCCTGCTAGGCCCTAAGCTTTTCCAAGGACTGCACTTCTCTTCTTGAAACCTTCATACAAAAGACAAGGTCAAAATTTTATCCAAGTTTTATATAAGATGTTCTAGCAATGTATATGTACATCAAAACATCAATGACTCGTATTCCAGCAGGCTACAGGATCTCCTGCTCATAATCCCGAACAAAACCTAAGCTCTACAAAATATCTATAAAGTAAGACAAAATGAGAATATTTTCACAGATGCTTAAGGTACTTAACCAGTACCACATGCTCTTATAATAGAAAATACTACATCCACTTACCTGAAGATATTAACAATTAACTGCAACATGGTTTGCTGCACATCCATGTTCAGTTTCTGCTGCCAAGCCCTTCTGCGGGTTTGGAGCTCACCAAGGTCTGTGCTGGCTCGGAGATGGCAGAGCTCCAGATCAAAGTGCAGCTGCAGACCCTCCACTCTACACACGAAGAAAACTGTTAACTTACATCCTAACATCAACAATTTTTTTCATACCTTTAAAAAAAATAAAAGCCATTTAGGCCCGTGCATCTTACAGCTAGAGAAGTGCAAGATTGATTTACAAGTGCTGACAAGCTAACAAGATTCCAGGGAGCCCCACTCAATTAAATCACTGTGCATTCAGTCTTCTTTGTAAAGTTCAGAGTATAATCTGTATCAATAATAAAAAAGAAACAAGCATTCCAGTTGTTATAAAATAATTTGGTGATTATGACTGCTTAAAGCCACTTCTATACTAATTAATTGAATTTTCAATTTGCCCTTTTAAAATACAGTGGGGTTTATATGAATGAAATAACATAATAATAGTAATGAATAATACAAAATAAAAAACTTGGAGCCTCAAGCATGATTTATGCACTAAGATAAACACATCTTCAAGATCTTGTCACCTTTTTATGAAAGTTTCTGCTGCTTGTGCTGGAACATCTGGAATCTCAAGTTCCTCTTCAACCATTTTTGAATGTGTAATATCTCCATTATCTATATTAATTAGAATTAAATCTTCACCTTCCTTTTAACAAAAGAAAATAGAATGACTGTACATATACTTCCATGGTAAAAATATTTACTTCTCATTTACATACTCCTCAGACAATTAATTTCATCAAGGAGATAAACCAGAAAAGGATTGAAATCTTTTCCACAAGCAGAGAATTGTATAGATAACTAAACAATTACATTCAAGACAAATAAATGCAACTGCGTTAATAGATGTTAATCTCAGTACATAAACACTTAGTAATCTAATATGCTCTAATATGGAAGGGGACAAATGCACTGCAACTAAAAATCAAGAGTGGTAATGGTGTAAAACATACCGTGCTCACTTCATCAAAATTATCAATATGACATCCCATGAGGAAAGATGTTGGAGCCATCACAAAATCCAGCATTTGCCGAGACAGAATAGGCACAAAAGTGTGCTGCCACTGAAGAGGATGAAGGTACAACATAAAGCATTCAGCAATGAGTGTCAGCAGAGCCCAGTCAGAAGAGAAGAAAACGATTCTCTGCTCAGTCAAAATACAGGTCATAATCTGGAAAACAAACCCAGAATGTTAAGTATTTGCAAAGAGGTATCTAGAACACACTAGAAATGCAAATATTTCATCTGCTTCTGAGACTTAGCCTCACAAATTCTCATTTTTAGTAGCTACCTTACAGATTTATAAAATGAAATAAAGTCCATTTCAAGATGCTCCAGCTGCACAGGACCATTTAGGATTTGAGATACTTTTATTCATAACATGTGGGCAAAGCCCAAAAAAATAAGGCAGTACTGCCAACGCTCAGGACTGAGGAGGTTTCTTAGAGGAAGTGGCTCAGAAAATACTGGTGACCTTAAACAACCTAATTTAACTTCACAGGTGGCAGGGAATTGGATCAGGAAACCTCCAAAGGACACTCCAGCCAATACTATTGTAAGATTCTGTGAAGCACTGAAAAAATTCAAACAGCCTTTTGTATTTCTTGTCTTTCTATACCATTTACACTTTATTTGTATGAGAGTGCCAACTGTCATCAATCCTTCCTACAGGTCCCTTTCTTACACATGAAAAAAATTCTTATAAATCTTGTAGAAATGCATGTAGTGAAAAATCAAAATAAAATCTGTCAATTGGCTTGGGTGTTTACATTTTAAAATATATTCTTAAGAAATTTAGCACTTATTTCTAAACCACAGGCAAAGAAATGCAAGATGCCTTAATCTAATTTGGTCTATACATAACAACATATCTTAAGAAGAAGTATGTTTTATTGTGCCATATCTCTAATATTCAGAACTAACACTATTCTGAATTCTTGGTTTTTTTAGTAAATAAACATCTTGATTTTTTCCTAAGCTACAAATTACCAGTACTGAAAATCTCTAAAAACCTTTAAAGTATGAGTTAGTTTTACCTGCAGCACCTGCTCTGGCTTGAAACACAGCAATGGAAGATGGAGATCCAAGTCAATAATTGGACTGTCTGGATCCTCTCGTGAAGGAATTATTATTTGAAGGGGTTTCATATGAAATACCTGTAATAACAGATGGTTTCTGTTTGCTCCTTAATGAAAATGTTCCCACAGCACATTTAATTCAGGATTTTAGTTTCAACTACAAAATATTAACTTTAATTGAGAGCAAGAAGACAGGTATTTGCACACTGCAGAAAAGTGAAATAAAAAGAGAGGGAAATACTAAAAGACATAATTACTAGTTTGAAAGATTAATATGGACTTGTTTCCTCTCATTCTCATAGGGTGATTGGCCAGCAAAATTTTTTTAAAAACATCTTTTAATAGAATTAAACTTGCTTTGTTATAAGCATAACAAAATAATTGAATTTATATTTGTAGATACAACTAGGAAATCAAATCTATTCATAAAATTCATATAGAAAAATAGAAAAAATATGAAAAAAGAAAGTGAGCATGGGTTGTCATGCTAAGAAAATAAAACAAGCCAAAAGGAATGAGGTCTCTCAGTGTTTGAGATACTTCAGCTCAAATCTCTGAGGGTCAGATCCTGCACGTGCTGCATATTTCAGCACTCACAGCTGGTTTAGCCAATCACTCACAATTTTCTGCCACTGCAGTAGATAACAGAGTGTGTGCTGAAATCACTGACCCAGCTGACATCTGGCTTGACTTGGGAAGGGTCAGAATGGAACAAATACACAGCACTGAACACAAATGTTGATGTGAGTTTCCCATCTCAGTTTGGTCTTATCCAGGCAGCAGCCAACTGAACATTTCATCCACTGCACACTGTTCTGCTGCTCCCAGACCTGCCCAGGCATCATCTCAGACTGCAAATAGTTGGCATGAGCCAAATCCTTCCCAGAGGAGTATTGAAAACTAAAGAACATGACTGGCATGCCAGCACCCCAGCCTGAACCCTGGTCACACTGTTATTTTCTCCACTAACAGTGCATAACCTGATTTTTAAAGCACAGGTATTGACATCAGTTCCACATCAGCAAGTACAATCTCTGACCTGACACTCATGAATGTCACCGAGTTTGCTGAAAACAGCATCTCGGTATCTTAGAAGACATAATGTTAAAATGATTATGAAATTCAGGAGGAGTAATTACCAAGTGAAGTGGTCCTGGTGGCGGGCTGGGGATTAGAAACAGCTTTGCTGCAAATTCTTTTATGTGCTCCTCGACATCTAAATCCCTGAAAGGTCGTAGCTGCACCAGTAAGCTGTAATTAAATGATAGGAAATTACTTATCAATAGTAAAATGCAAACACAAAAAAACTCTTTCTGCTGATAATCTAGAAAAAAATTATTAGGAGTAATGAAGCTATTATTTCAGCTAATTAATTTCTAATTTATTAGATACTTGAGCAGCTTCATTAAATTTTAATGATGCTGCTGTGTCAGAAGGAGAGGTTTTTTTGTACTCCCATGCATAAAATACTGCTGCATTATATCCATCAGAGGACACAGCACAGTGGTTTGATGGCCAAAGCAAACCACGTGTGAGGTGAGATGGTGAGGTGTAGCTACAGCAAGTGTCTTATAGAGACTGCTGGAGGAACCAAACCCACAGCTGCAACACAGCGCCTTGGTGTTCTTCCCATCCCAAGCATCAGACATCAGCTCTGAGATGGAAAACAGCACCAGAGGAAAAGAGAGGTTGTAGACCTGGGTTTGACTGCAGAGGAAGCAAGAGCCATATTTAACATAAGGCTTAGGCCTGTATGGACACTGCCCTTTGCTGTCATTTCTGCCCACACAAAGAACAAGAACATTTGTGCAAACCTGACAAATGTTTTTGTTTTAAAATTTATTACCCTAAGAAAGGTCAGGTGGTTTTTATTATACTAAACTGTATAAACTAAACTATACTATACACTATACTAAACTATATACTAAACTATATATAAACTATACTAAACTATAACTAAATAAATTCTTGAACAATTAAACATACACACCACAGCATTTCTGAAATGCAACAATTACCAAGTTAGATATTTGCGGTCACAAAGGGCGTCTTGTTCAACAGAAGATTCACTTGCACATTCACAGCAAAACCCCCAAATCTTTAAAAATTCAGAAATCTAGGCCTGAAGATCTATATATACAGAAACTAGGAACTGAATATGGTTGTCTTCTCCCTGGAGGTTTTACTTCAGTTTGCAGTTTTACTGGTTTCCTGCAGAAGATTACTTGCTCTTCAGGAAGAAAGCAACTCAATAGGTCAAGAGATATATAAGAATCCAGGACACCCTATCTGTGTATAGCATTTAGATTCCAGAAAAAAAACATATTCTGTCATTTATCACTGCACTTTTTAATGAGATATTTAAATTCACTATGTTCCTATTTGAAGAAAGACCTGGGCTGTTATATATATATTCATAAAAAGTCCATCAGCTCTTCAGGGGTGCAGAGAAAGGGGAATTTAAGAATTATCAAAGAAAACCAGACAGTAGAACCATCAATTTAACCAAATACCCTGTCACACTTAGTAATGCCTCAGATTTGGCCTAACAGAGTAAGCAGACCTGTCTTTTTTTTTCTTTGAGACAAAAAGCTCTTATCAAGACATCCAGTAAATGTCACAACAGAAACAATGTGACTGAGAAAGCAGCAGATGTACAGAGAGGACAGTAAGAGCTCCCTAATCAGGACATGGTGCCCATTAATGCAGCCTAACAGCAGCTGACAGCTTTGCACTGCAAATGTCTCCAGAAATAAATGAAGTAATCTCCGAAACACTCAAGTGGAGAGCTAAGGAGTTTATGAACCTTTCATTAACTGCTATTAACTGTCCACAGACAGGTGTTTCAGAGAGCAAGAGCAGCTCAGAATAGGCCCTTTGTACTGCCTCAGTGCTGGGAGCTATTTGCACACTCCCCCCTTTTCTCAAGGAAGCTGAAAGGACGAATGCACAGGTTGGAAGATTTACTGTTTGAATGGAGCCTATTCATCCATCCAAGACAGGAGTTCATCCAGGAGATTACTGCCAGGAATATTTCACTTTTCATGCAGTATAACACATTGAGGTAATACTACATGTATAAAGTGCCAAAACCTCTCAAGTTGAAACTGAACCTTTTCAAAAAATGTAGAATAATCCAAAAGCCACTGTGCTGTGAAACGGTTTAGGTACACATCTGCTTGCTTTGGAGGAAGTCAGACACTTCAGACAAAATGTTCTGGATTTGGAAGCACTGTGTGCTAGCAATATGGAAGTTAGTTATAAAATTACGACATGGAATACAAAGACTTTCATTACTATGATGACAGTTTGCAGATCCCCTTGCAGTTCAAAGCACCTACATGGATTTATAGCTTGATGCTGCCTGTGAATCTCAGCTTGGTTCAGTTTTCAGTTGTGATTTCTACTCTGCCACTTGAAAAAGTTTAGGAACCTGGATTTTATCTAGGAATACTTATGAAAAAAAATACCTTTGATGATTGTTCTGACTGAAAAGCAGTACCATCTCACCTATAGACACTGTGCACTTAGATACTGGAGAAAATAATCTATGCGCAGAATTCTGGAGGAAAAGGAAACCTTTTGCAGCAAAAAACCATCCTGAATGGAAGCAGAACCCCTTTAGATGATACTTCAACATCAGGTCTTCAGGAACAACAGCATTCTTGCACTAGTTCTTACAATGAAAGGGCTACACACTAGAAATAAGTGGTTTGAGATCCAAGAGCAAGTGCTTTCAAATCTCCTGACTGGAGAATGATTAATCAGTTGAAGCATCCTGCAAAACACCTCTGCAGCATACCAAGGATACAAGTGTGCTGTTGAAGGTGTTATTATTTGTTAAGTATAAGAGGCACTGCTACTTGAGTACATTCAAGCAATGAAAACACTTAATTAGCTGTTTAACTCATTGGTCACCTGATTACCCACAGTAACTCCCTTTCTGGTTTGTAGAAATACAATGTCAATACTTTTTAATGTCACAAAAAGTCAGAACATTTCCAGCTACACAGGGCACTACACTCAAATATATCATAGAGGTCTTGGCTGTAATTGCTTATGTTGCATTCAGAACAGCCACACACCCCAACAGCTGTTGCATGCCACATGGAAACACTTCAGTAGTGCAACCTAAATAAGGAAAACCAGTAACTCTCCACCCCTTCCCTTCCCTCCACCCTAGTGTACTCTGGCACAGTGAAATACTTGTTCTAAAAAAAACCAAGAAACCAAAACCAGAAGGGCAGACATTCTGAAATGGTCCATTAAATAGTATTAAGATATAGGAAATTGAAACAAAAAATTACAGAATAAAATTTAATGGAAACCCAATCAGTTGAGTTTCCAGTACAGTGGGAAATGCCAACAACAAATTCAGCTCTGTCACTGGCATTCCCCTCCTCTCCTTCCAGTTATACACACTCCCATCTCACAGATGCAGCAACAAAAAGGAGAAGAGCTGTGCAGCTGTGTGAAAAATTCCCCTGTTAAAACACCAGGACAACACACAAGACTAACATGGAAGGTTACTGTCCTGCTGAACTTCCATGTAAGTATTCACGTTTACAAATCACTTTAAGCTCAGATGGTAGGGTACTGATCAATCTGAACTCCTCTCAGAAACCGGTATAGACTTAAAAGTGAAAATCCATCTATGGTAGTTGACTTCGGATGTTAATGCTTTAAATAGGGGCCAAACCCTACTAAATGTGATCAAGGCACAGGTGTTTAATTATAACATTTAAATAATTATAAAGTTTAAAATACCCACCCAGAGGAAGAAGCAGCTCCAGATGGTTAACTCTACCTGGTTACTGTCTCCTCTAAACAGATACAAGAACTAGAAATGCTTTTACAACATCTGGAATTTTCCATGGTTGTCCTGAAGATATTCCCACTTCTCCCTTAGTGGGCTCTTTTAAAACCCATTTGCCAATTGACTGCTTCTCCCAGCTCAGAGATGTCTCACTTCAGAGAAGAAATTACTCACTTAGGAATACTCTACATAAACCACTGATGAGTACCGTAACTGTCAAGCTGAATCTGTATTATTTCCCACCCAGTGAAAAGCTGGTGTGAGGTGAGCCGTCTCACAGGCTGAGCTCACAGTATAAAAGCAGCAGGAATCCCACTATAAAGGCTGGATGGAAACAGTAGCCACAGCTGTAGTCACAGGTGGAAGAGTTCCATATGCAGATTAGCACTGACTTGAAATTTGAGATTTATAAAAGGCAGCAATGAATCAGTTCCTGCAATACCAAGGGCTGATGTAATTGACTTAAATATAAGAGGGGGGGAAGTGATCTGGGCAGGAAAAGAGAAAGGAAAACAAACATTTGCTTTTTATTTTATTGAACATTTTGATTTCACACTGACCTGTGCACAGTGAGTTTCCATCATGTTGAAGTCCCTTGTCCACATTAAACCCCTTTACTAATGCTTTAAAAATGACAGAGCAGAGGTACATGCCCTTAAGGGCTGCCAGAGTGATTCGTTTCTGATCTCACAGCCTTTTTGAGCCAACGTCTCAAATGCCCAAGTGGAAGGCACAGCTTTGCTCCTCCAGGGCTCTCGTCATGTAAACCAGGGAAAGCCAGTCACTGCTCCAAGGAGATCCAAATCCACAGCACAGGGAAAAAGAGGTGCATGGGGTGGAAAATCAGTGCTCAGGTCTCATTTGGTCTGGAGCCAGGTTTGGGGCTGGTGATGCATCTCAGTTGGTAACCAGGGAGTGCTCCCTTGCTCATCTGCTTGGGATACGAGCACCAGCAGAACAAAGGGGAAGACTCAAGTTCCAACCTAAAACCTCAACATCTTCCAACTCATGTACAAGAAGCAAATACCTGCAACTGGCTTCAAATTTGACTCTAGAAAGCTTGACTGAAATTTAGTGAAGAAAACCTCTTCTACCTTTGGACAACAGGTCTGCAAGTGAAGACACACAGTAATGTCCAGTGTACACAGACAAGTTCCCTGATACGAAGAAATTTTAATCCATAATAGATGCAAATAGAGCTTAACAATTTAACAATAAAGTAACCTCAAAATAAGTGAAATTACTTAATAACAACATATATCCACATTCACTTACCTTTTCAATCATCCACACTGCAGACTATTTGATTGTTTCTAACCAGTATCCTAAGAATTTCTCTCCTAGTTGTACAACAGCCAAGTAACAACTGTACTTCCTCAAGTGACTTGGATTATTTCCCTAAAGCGTCTTAACTGCCTATTAATACATATATTCATGTTCTTATGACATTTATTTGGTGCATTATAAAAACCTTTTTGTGCTTTGAAAGTGATTTTCATAAGAGTGGCAAAATTACAGTTAACCATCTTCCAAAAAAAACAATAATATCTGGGAAAAATCTGTTCCCTACACATCAGTGAAAACCCCAAAGAAAATGAAGACAACATCATAACTAATTCCCTTGGTATTCAGAATTTGCACTTACTGTCTGGGCAACACTGACATAGCACTTCTTCTTTTCCTTTCCTACACATCTCACGCTACCTTAACAAAAAACCAACCACTGCTTCAGCATCACACAGCTCTCCTGACCACATCAAACAAATTCAGGTATTAAAAACCTGCAGTCATTTCCAGCAGAAACACACAGGAGAGCAAATCTTACCAAGAGAGACAATCCTTGAGGGCATTAAAATATGGGTATCTGGATATAACACAAACAGCAAAGGGTACAAAACAGACAGGCACCTTCCCAGTCTGCGTGGATTCCCAATGGCCCTGCCCATTCAAGGAGGTGGAACCATCCTGCAAGAAAACTGCACATTAATGTCTTGAAGTTAATCATGAATTTATGGCTGATATTTTCTTGAGAACCTTAGAGATGTGATACCCGATTCCCTCTAAATTTCAAAGGGATTTGGATGTCTATCTCCCTTTAGGTCTTCAGAAACATGTCAGCCTACAAGACTTACATAATATATATTAAAAAGAATTTCAGCACAAAATGTATTTAGAAAGAATATCTTTCATTGTTTGGAAAGAACAGTCTTTACCAAAAAAATATCCAAGGGATAAAGTCTGCTCCTAAATATCCAAATCTCCTAAACGAAATCTGTAACAATTTTTCCTAATGCAATGTGTTCCAAAGTACTTAATTTAAAATGGCAATATAAAAGTATGATTTGTCCTGTACTCCTTCTAACATAAAAACACACCTGTTAACTAATTTCATAAATTAAATCTCACATTATTTTCAAAGTGTTTTGATTTTATACATTTTAATATGTTTTAATAGAAGAATTAGTTAAATAACATACTTGCATAGACTGGTAGTACTGTGCAACAACACCGTACGTTCTGTTACCACAGACGTCAGTGAAGACCAGGAAATGGATGTGGTCTTCTTTTGATTCAGGACTTACATAAAGTCCTCCTGAAATGAAGGCAGCAACAATATTTTTAATTACATATTTAACTACAGCTGTGTGAAAGGCAATTCATGCCAAATACTGCGCATTGCCACTTCATTTTAAGAGAAATGTTTCATTTTAAGGGATTAAAATGTAATATACAGTCCTCTTGAACTAAAGGCTGTTACAGAGGCTGTAAGCTGCACATTACTGAAAAAGCAAAAATGGAATTATTCTGCATTTTCAGTGACAAAATACAATAAATGGGTTTAATTCACTTTTTTTCCCCCAAGATATTAAAAAGGTCTGCAATAATGACGCACATATTAAAATTTCTCCCATTAAATCTGGAGGAAATATTCACTACTTCAGGTATATCAAAATACCAAATGAAAAGTGAGAGAATACTCAGCCATTTTGGGGGGAAAAATAATTTTTCAAGTGTGTGCATGTGTGCACTTCACTCAAACCAAGATTTACCAACAAGGGCTAAAAAATTAGGGCTGTAGTATAGGTCAACAAATATATACATTAAAACAGTTCTCAACAAGAAGTGTGAACCCTCATGTACCTGGGAAGCAGAGCTGTGGCAAAGCAATAAGATCAACATCCTTTGGAACTGTCACATCTTCTGCATCAGGTGCTTTCTGCTCCCCGTTGAGGCTCTTGACATTTTCAATCTTGGGTCTCTCTTTTTTCTTTCGGAAGGACCGGCGTTTGCTTTTATTCAAGTTATTACCAGCATTAAACACTTGAACATCATCTCTGCTGATAAATGGAGGCACAAATACAGAAAGAACTTCTGGATCAATGGGTGGAAGACTTTTGAGTCTTCTTTGAGTGCCCTAGAGAAAAAAAAACCAAACAAACACCAAGTTGACACTCATCCTGATATGTGTTTTCTTTAATAATGTTTAACTCCGTTTTTTCTCTACCCCTAAAATTGTGGGGTTAGAATATATTTTTTCTTCTTCCTAAATAATTCATTTCTCCTTTAAATTTTTTGTTTTATGCACGTTAATGCAAGGAGAATAGGCATTTTTAGCAGGAAAGGAATCCATCATCATTCAAAATGCATCATAGCAATATTATGCCTTTGCCAAAAGAAACTAACAAGTATCAAACACCTTATTTCCTCCTTTTCGGTGTTAAAATATACTTAAGCTATCCTTAAAATAAACACTGGGAATAAGAGAAACCAGGCAATAAATAAATGAAAAGAAAGAAAAACAGCTGAGCCTCTTAGATAAGTCTTTGTTCAACTTCAGGAAAAGCTTCATTTTAACTCAGAACAACGTGCACAAAAAAAACCCAAACAACACAAACACAGACTTTCACAAGATAACGCTTAACTTTATATGGCAATTAACAAAGCACCGTTAAAAACTACAATCATTGTTACAATAAACACAACTTTAAGTCACTGTAAAACATGAAGCCATGAGAATTCCTCCATATACTGCTGACTAAGTGGAACAGGCATCCCAAGAACATGCATGAAATTACAACATTTTTTCCAGGCAGCTTTGCAAAGTACAACTGGCCTGAAAGTCTTCACTGCCTTGCAATGAAAACCTGTGGAGGAAGCAATCAGAGATTTCCTCGAACTTGGGGGCACTTTTTGTATTCTTGACCATATAGTCGAGCCAAGTAGCTGCATTTCCAATTACTTCATTGCAATTTAATTCTTCCTGCAAGGTTAAAAAAACAAACAAAAGCTTTGTTTAACCAACGGATATTTGGAAACAGGAAAGGCGAGCCCCACTGTGGTAAAAAGTTGTTTCATTTTCAACTTTTTGCAAACAGCTTCAAAGTCAGATGAGGTGAAGCACACATGCTGCTTTTATCACCAGACATGATGCAAGATGCTCCTTGAGAACCAGTAGTGGCCTCACCCGCCATTTCCCTATTTTTTTTTAAATAGCTACAACATAGACAGCTCTGAAGCCAATCTTCCACTGTCCTTATTTTGAGACAGAAGTCCCAGCACTTACATTCTAGAAGGTAAGTCCATTAATAGCTTTTTTTCCACATAGGAAAAATGGGAAGGAATGCTTCATGATATATTAATTATGGTATCTTATATTCCATAAACTACACCATATTTATAATAGGGTACTCTAAAGAAACTACTTCACTAAAAATAAGAAGTGAAAAAACACACTTGTAATGAACAAAGAGCCTGAACTAGAAATAAATTGGAGTGGAAAAGAAAAGTTCAGGTGAGTATCCAACGGGATAGTCAAAAGATAGCAATGACTTTAAAAAGCACATCACAAATTGGGGTACTGAATGCCACATCCTCCCATGCTAAGAACTTTCAAGTGTCATTTCCTTAGTTGGCAGCTGACAAAGGCAGTGAAGAAAGTGGAAACACAGATAAATTCACCATGATCACCCTCAAGCTAATATGCAGCTAAACATTTCAGGAGGAAATTAAGAATTAAGGCTCAGCCCTGAGGCTGTTATGCAAGAAAAACACAGACGCACTCCAACAGTAGCAATCTCAGCTTGGCAGATTTGCCCCGCTGAGGTTTTCATACAGAGTTGCTTTGACAGGGCAACCCCTGACTTAAACTAAGGCATCTCTGTGCTCCAAAGTGCTGGATGACAGCCAGCGATTTAATGGCTTCACAGCCTAACAGCTCCTGAAATGGCAGATCCTTGATGTCTTGAACTACAAGAGAGGCATTAAACAGCATTTTTTCCCCACAGAACAGTACTGTCAGCACTGTCACTGCCCCAGTGACTCAGTCCCCAGCATTCGAGTCAGCTCATATTAATGTCTTGACCAAAGTCACATTTTCTTACTCCTTGAGTTCAGGGATAGTGAATAGGCAGCAACAGAACGATATTCACTTGTTTCTGCTATTCTTTGAACACTTTATCTTTTCTGCTGCTACTGTTACTTCTTCACTTTGAAATACTTCTCTTTTGTAGCTTCTTACTACCAAATGTCCTTGCATCACACATAGCTTCTTACAAACAGAAGTGGGGAATTTTATGCCATCCCCATTTGCTGACGGTGTTCCTGTAATAGTGGTGCTATAAAGGACACTGATACAAGACAGACTTTTACAATGACTGCATTATTCAGACACAAAGAGCAGTATGTTGAAACCACAAATCAGAGCATGGCCTCAGCTATCTGGTGTTTCCTTGACCTCATTCTCCTCTTCTCATCACTGGAGAAGTTAATTTCACTTTGAATGCCATGAAAGAACTGGCTTCTTTAACAAACAATTGGGCAGGGAAAGTATGAAGCCTCAGAAAAATTAGACTGGGCAGGACAATTAGGCTGTAGTGATAGGACAAGAGGGAATGGTTTTAAACCAACAGAGGGCAGGTGTAGACTAGATAATTAGGAAGAAATTCTTTATTGTAAGGGTGGTGAGGAACTGGAACAGGTTGCCCAGAGAAGCTAGGGATGTTCCATCTCTGGAAATGTTCAGAGTCAGGCTGGATGGAGCTCTGAGCAAACTGGTTTAGTGGAAGGTATCCCTGCCCCACAGAGAGGGCACTGGAACTGTGTGATCTTTAAGGTCCATTCCAACCTAAACAATTGTAGGATGATCTCTGCAGATTCTTGTGCAACTCTTTGCTCAAAGCAGTGATAAGGTTGATGTTAGGTCTAGTTGCATTGGGTTTCATCCAGTCAAGTTTCAGAAGTCCCTTAGGAAGGAGATTCTTCCCCCCTTATGCCCCAGCCCTCAGATAGTTCAGCTTCTTCTGGACTCACTCTTGTTTGCCAGCAGTTCTCCAATATAAAGGTACCCAAATGTGGGACAGTATTCCAGATGGGACCTCAAGGGTGCTGAGTAATAACAACAATAGTAGTAATCCCTTCCCTTCACCTGTGAGCCACAGTCCTGATGATGCAGGCCATTACAGAGTTACTTTTCAATCATACAATGGCTTGGGTTGGGAAGGACCTTAAATTATCATCTCATTTGAATCCTCCTGCCATGGGCAGGGGCATCTTCCACTAGACCAAGCTGCCCAAAGCCCCACCCAATTTGACCTTGAACACTTCCAGGGATGGTGCATCCACAACTTCCCTGAGTAACCTGTGCCAGTGCCTCACCCCACTCACAGTAAAATTCTCCCTAATATCTAATCTAACCCTGCCCTCTGTCAGTTGAAGCCACTCCCCCCTGTTCTATCACCCCATGTCCTTGTCAGAAGTCCCTCTCCGGCTCTCTTGGAGCCCCTTCAGGTACTGAAAGGCCACAATAAGGTGACCCCAGAGCCTTCTTTTCTCCAAGCTGAACAGCCTCAACTCTCTCAGCCTTTCCTCATATGAGAGGTGTTCCTCTAATAGCCTTTGTGGCCCTCCTCTGGACCCAATCCCAAGACGTCCATGTCTTTCTTGTGCTTAGGACCCCAAGAGCTGGATGCAGCACTCCAGGTACAGCAGAGGGGCTGAATCCCCTCCCTTACCTGCTGCCCACACTGCTCTGGATGCAGCCCAGGACATGGTTGGCTTTCTGGGCTGGAAGTGCACATGGCATGTCCAACCTCTCATCCACCAGCACGCCCAAGTCCTTCTCGGCAGGGCTGCTCTTGATCCCCTCATCACCCAAGCTGTACCAACAGAAGACATTGCCCTGACTCAGGTGTAGCACCTCGCACTTGGCTTTGTTGGTCATCCCAAGGTTCCCATGGATTCACTTCTAGATCTTGTCCAGGTGCTTTTCACTGCAACAAGCACACACTGCTGACTGATGCGCAATCTGATCACACCTCATTTCTCTCAGCCAGGGAGGCATTACAGAAGCAGGAAAATTTGTTTTGATGGTTATGTCTACATCAGCAGGGCCAGATAGCACGAGACAAGCTGACTGTGGTGGGTAGATACAGAACCCAACAACAGAACCTGCAGGAAGATCTGAGACATGTCATGGACAGCTTGCACACACTTGACAAATCAAAACCCAGCTTTATAGCTGTAGATAACAGGGAAAAGAAGCATCACTACTGTGCATTTCATTCTTACAAAATAAACACTTCTAGTGCTAAGAAAGAAATCTCTAGCTGAAAATAGCAGCCTTTGATCTTTTCAAATTGAAATCTCAGAGTGACAATTTTCTTGGCAATAAGGATAAGCAATAGATGACAGCCCAGAAACTTCTGTTTCATGAGCTTCAGTGGAAAACTATATCTTTTTTCCTGGAGTCCTCATCAACAACAGGTCAGTCATATAAAACTTTTCTTACTTTGGGAGTGGGTTATACCATAGTCCCATTGACTTCATTTGCTTTATCACTCCATGTTTCAACACAGTTAAGAATGCACCAACACACTGTAAAGACCAAGATTTGAAGCACTATGAGGATTTTTACCCACTGTTTCATCTGTAAATATAATCAGAGATCCACTACTTTCCATTGGAATGTTATCTTCTGTCAATAAAGTCTTTTCTTTCTACAGTCACTAAAATTAGCCATAAAACATATTCCATTCTCCTCATGTTGATGGTGCTGCAGAAAGAAAAGGAAGTGGAGTAAATCTGTAAGTTTGCCCTAAGACAGTGACTGAAATCCCTGTGGTGCAACAGCTTGCAAGGACTTTACTGAAGCTCATACTGACAAAAGAAGGGACTACTTTCTTTTCTGATACCTTTTTGTATCTTGAGCAAAGAAACAATTCAGAACCTGGAGTGTGATCGAAATATCAGAATGGCTTCTGCTTTCTGTAGCCAATTTCTTATTTGTTGTTCCCCAGGTTTTTTTTAGAAAGCAATGAGATCAAACTAAGCAAACTGGAATGAATAAGAAATTCCCTTTCCTTTGGGTTCACTTCTCATGCTTCTGATAAAACACCATGTACACAGTGATTTCAAAAGTCTGGTGCTGACATTTGGGAACTATTTTCGCGTTCTGAAGGTACACATGAATGAGATCTTGGAATGTGAACCTCTGCTTGGCTGTTATCACTAAAGAAGCTGACATCAGCAAAAGCTGTCTCCTGAGCGAGTGAGCAAGCAACAAGCCCAACAAAGACTTCTTTATCTAATGCTATTAGAGCGCAATCAAATTCAAGTTCAAGCAAAGCAATTGAGATCCCTGGGAGCTGTTTGGCTTTTTTCACACGTGCTGGCACCACAGCTCTTCCCACAGCTCTTCCCATTGCGGGGCACCTCGTAGGTATGGAACAAACCCGTCAGCACACTTGAACTAAGCAGAATCAGGAGGAGGAGGGCTGTCATTGTGAGTCCACATGTAAATAATTATAAACAAATTATAAACCACATATTCAAAGCAGTAACCAACCCATCGGCTCCCGCCGTATCCAAGTGGTTCAGGTTACGCCAAACTCAGAGCACTCGAGCTCACGGGGGTCTAGATCTCGTGTTTTCCTGAGGATACAAGTTACCAGCCTTTATTTATTCTTTTGCTTTTCTCTCCAGCGGAACATAGGACGTGGAGTAACACCCAGTAAAGAACACGCATCGTTAAGCGTTTTGCTGTTCCTGCTTATATAAACCTACAGTGAGTTCTCCATCTAAGCTCAGACCATCGGAAAAGTGCAGCTACCCCACACCGCTACTAAACTCTCCCTGCTTTGCTGACGTTCGCCTGCCAAAACAACTTTCTGTTGGGGTATTTCAGCTCCATGCGCTGACAAACCCTACCCCACACACCGGCACCGCCCGCCCGAACCCCGCTCACCTGGAGCAGTGCCCGCACCCGCTCCCCGGGCGCACCGACCAGCAGACAGATCTCCAGCAGGCCCGAGGGCAGCACGTCGTCCATGGCACAGCAGGGACAAGGCGGCGCCTTCCCTCGGGACGGCGGCGCCTTCCCGCCCTCAGCACCGCCCGGTCCCTCCCCGCGGGGCTGGGCTGGAGGGGAGCGACCGATGCCACACACAGGAGCCCTCCCTGCCTAGCTTTGATTGGCTATCTCTCCTGTCACTCTAAGGAGTCGCCACCAATCAGAACGGCAGGAGGTGTGGCGGGCTGGGCGGGGGCGGGGCTTTGGGGTGAGAGCGCTGAGCGGCCGAGGCGCTGGCAGCCGGAGGGCTCTGGTCTGAGGCGTTGAGGTCTCAGGATTGAAGGATGAAAGCTGAGGGGAGGGAGCTGAGGGGCTGGGAGTTGAGAGTTGGAAGGATGAGGTGCTGGAGGATGGTGGGCTCTGCGCTGAGGGGTCAGGGTTGAGGAACTGAGGGATTGAGGGGCTCAGGCTGAAGGCTGAGGGTGCAGGGCTGAGATACCACTGGCCCCTTTAAAGACTAGTAATGGGGTTTGTGGTTTACAGTCACGTGATTTCCAGGTTGGCATGATGAAGGACTATAATATTTGCTAGTTCTAAGCAACAAGTTGAGGACGTAACTCAAACGAGAGGAGTACCCAGTTGTTGCTCCATCCCTGGAAGTGTTCAGGACCAGGCTGGATGGGGTTCTGAGCAGCCTGGCCTAGTGGAAGGCGTCCCTGCCCACGGCAGGGAGTTGCAAGTGGATGATCTTTAAGTTCTCTTCCAACTCAAACCATTCTGTGACTCTTTCCTCACCTTGTTTCACTGTCTCAGTGAGACAGCCGCTGGGAAAGACACTTCCCGAGTCAAGGTCGAGTTAATTTTTCTCCACGGGCTGTTTTCCTCGTGGGGCTGTTGGCCCAGAGGGACTGAAGTGCCTCAGGGCTGTCTGTCACCCTGTCAGACGTGGCTGATGTCATGGTCTGGCGCCTAGTTAAGCACAGCCATTCCCTGCTGTTTGCTCCAGGTGACTCAGCACGACTGTGTCACTTCAGCACGACTGTGTCACTGCCACTACACGAGAGTTTTCTATTTACGTTACCACAGGTCACAGTTTCAACAGACCGTAAGCACAGAGCTGCTGCAGGCTGTGTGGTGCTTTCCCCTGTGGAGCAGCAGAGACACAGCATAGGGAACTCCGAGATTTCTTCTTGAGCTGTTTAATCTAAATACACCATGAGTCGCTCTGTATGTATTGGCTCTGTGCAGATCTTCACTGAGAGAATGTAATTCCTCTGGGACCAGAGCATAAAGTACCGGAAACTAGAGATTGGTTTCTCTGAAACTGGAGGTATGAGATAAAGTTTCATCACAACCACAAACATTTTTTTGTGGACTAGTGTTCAGGTATTTTAAATGCAAAAAAAATCCCCGTCTAAGTGGTTCCAGGATTTCATGAACTTCTTGTCAGTTCAGGGGTCAAAACAGGCTTCCTCAAAAAGTATAAAGAATGAGGGGATTTCATTATTTTGTGGGGGTTTTCTTATGTGAATTTTTGTGGTGTTAAAGCTCAGGATTATATGGCCTCTGGTTGTCTCAAATTTTGAGGAAGACACACATTCAGGATATAAGAAGCTCTGTTCATATAGCAGTGACTAAAAGCAGAAAATTCTTGGGCACCTGGAAGTTCAGGCATCACTTCTCCAAAGTGGTAGAAGAAGATCCAAAGCTCAAAGATTTATGTTCATGAACTTTGAGGTCCTAAGGGATTGTTAAAACTATCTTGTTTAGCCTGTGTAGCCCAGGTCACAGAATCAGAGTGAGCCCTGTATTAATTCTGTAACTTCTGGCTGAGGCCGTGCAATAGGAATTGTTAACAGTCCCTATTAAATGTTGGGCATCGCATTTTTAGTTTCACTTTTTAGCTTAGCTCTTTGTCACTGGATCATGTTACACTGGGTGCTGCTTGAACAGACTTTTTACAATGAAAAGATTTCTCTCTACATAGTTCAAGATTATTAATCTCTATTTCTAAAAGATTGTACAATTCATACTTTTAAAACTCCTTTCCTAACCACTTGTGTGCATCTTTTCTCAAATATTTCAAAAATTTCCAGTATTATTTTTGAATAATGAACACCAAAACCAAAGCTTTATTATTGCTGAATGCTCAGTGGTAAATCACATTGCTGTTTCTGACTGATATCCCCACCTAATTAAAACAGAGACAGACAGATACATGAATCATTCAGAAAGGGTGTAGTGTTTAATTAGTTATCCACTGCAAGTCGGTACAGTTTTCTTAGGGTTATTACTTCCAACATGACAATCCTACATTGTATATTGCTTGACCTATGATTATGACCAAGCATTTGACCATATTAAAAGAAAATTACAAGTGAACCAAGGCTATTAAGCAATTCAGGTCATCCATAGTTAATTAATCTGTGTCATGATTATTTTCTGATTTCTCCACTATCTGCAATGATAAATACTGGATGATTCTTGTTCATAATTAATGTAGCCCTCAAAGCAAAGATACGGTGAAGTTATTAACAAAACAGAACTACAAGATGAAAGGTACTAATGTTAATCTGGTAAAATCTCAAGAACCCTAGAAGCGGAAAACCTGCTATATAGAGTCACTGGTAAGAGACAAAATCATTCACATAAGAAGAATCCCTCTGTGCTACAAAAAGATTCATGTAGTTGAGTAATTTTCTTCCTAAGAAAAATTGTCAACCGAGGAGGAAATGCCAGCTTTTAATATGTGTTTTCTTTTTGTAAGATCACAAATACAGTAAATGTTTGTTTGTTTGTTTGTTTGTTTGTTTGTTTGTTTGTTTGTTTGTTAACTCCCTGAGGTGGTACTGGGCTGCTGAATGCAGAAAAAACTGCTATTCTTGATGTCTTCAACATGGGAAAGGCTTTATCAGACCTACAGGGCCATATCTGAATAATTAAATATTCTCTTGGCATAGAATCTAATTTACCTTCCAAATACAGTGTTTCTGTTTTAGCCAGAGTGCCTCTGTTAAGGGGAGAAAATCATTTCACAAGTTGTGTTTCTTTGATGTGATCTTGTTTATAAAATAACTGAGTGACTTGTTGAGTCATAGATGCCTACATTGCAAACACCTCAGTCTTGAAGGATGTGGGCCAGGTGAAGAGTCAGGACTCTGAATTTCAGGAGAGCAAATTTTCAGCTCTTGAAGGAATTAGTGAATGGCACCCTCTGGGAAACTGCTGTCAAGGAACTGGAAAGAGCTGGCAGCTCTCTGAGGACAATATTCCTTGAGAGTAAAAGCGCTTAATTCCCACATGTAAGAAATGAAGCAAAGAAGGCAGGAGACTGGCACGGATCAGTCAGGACCTCTTGGTCCACCTGAACTGTAAGAAGGAAATGCTCAAGCAGTAGAACAAGAGACAGGTATCCTGGGAAGAATATAGGGACACTGCCTAGATGTGTAGGGATGGGATCAGGGCAGCCAAGGGCACAACTGAAGCTGAATTTGTCAAGGGATTTTACAGGTATGTTGGTCAAAACTGGAAGATTAAAGACAGAGTCCACGCCTCCCCCACACACAGATAAATAAGACAGGAGAACTGCAGAAAACCAACATGGAGAAGGCTGATTTTCACTCGTGCTTGTGCCCCTTTCCAAACAGTGCTGAAAGCTACACATTGACTAACTCAGGGCTTGTGCATCCTGCAGAATTTCACCATGATAGGTGTAAGGTCTGCAGGAATTTTCATTCTGAAACTGAATATAGACATCACTCATGTTCTGCAGGCTTATTGATAGTTAAATACCCTCTCTTTGGCATATAATTGAGCTTGTGGCACTGCAGTATCTGCAGGTGAGAACTGAAATTCAGACCACTGCTTCCTTCCACTGCCTGGCTCACAGGAAGATACATTGCCCAGAGAGGTGATGGATGCCCCATCCATGGAAACATTCAGGTCAGGTTGGACAGGGCTCTGAGCAACCTGATCTAGTTGAGGATGTCCCTGCTCATTGCAGGGGGATTGG
Source organism: Eulacestoma nigropectus (assembly GCA_013397775.1). Taxonomy (NCBI): domain Eukaryota; kingdom Metazoa; phylum Chordata; class Aves; order Passeriformes; genus Eulacestoma; species Eulacestoma nigropectus. Next base: position 37,351 of record VZTE01006666.1, read on the forward strand.
ACTTGGTGACCTTTAAAGGTCACTTCCAACCCAAACTATTCCGTGATTCTGATTTCTGTGTCTATGCTGAGCATGGCTGCATAAATAAGAAATCTTTATTCTGTCCAGTAAGAACTGTGTGTCCTACCCAAAGAGAAGACAGGACACACAGCTTGACGTGTGCTGCTCTAATACATATCAGACAACTCTTTGCAATCTTGAAGTCCATTTAGAAACACCTCATCTCAGGATTTTAAATTCCTTGTCTCTAAACACAGTTCTTACGTTCTTATCATCAAGGTCTTGCATAGGGCAAGGGATTTATTTTGAACAAAACTCAGGGAGTCAGGTTGACATATTCTCTCCAATTTAAGCATTTCTCATTTTATATTCCTTCTTCCAGAATAATGAAGCAGGAGACTTCCGTGAATCTGCAGTGAAAGATCTTTACTGACAGACATAACATTTCCTTCATTCAGGACAATTCACTTTCTAAATTTACACTTAAATTAGCAACCAAGCAACCACTGACTATGCAAATCAAATCAGGATTTTCAAATTAGGGCCCTGCACAGACTTAAAATTCCTCTCTTGGTGCCTCAGAGACTTATTCCCATTCTTAATAATAATACAAAAACATATGATGAGAATTCTTTGTTGTTGCAGGTATCATCCAACTGAGTGCAATAACTGTGGCCTCAAAATTATTCTGTAAAAGATCACCAGGTTCAGCATAAACATGTCAGAGGAAGGAGGAAAGTTCAGAGATCTCTGCACCTATTAACAGTTTCATTTGCATCTTCTTTCTTTTTTATTTGTCTGGTTTGTGCTGTCACCATTTATGGTACTACAGGATACAAATTTTCTGCAATATTAACTGTCATTTATCGTGCATCTCTTTAAGAATACATGGATGTGTTTCACTGGCATTACAGAAAAATGCCAGCATGGAGCAGGTTTTGCAATGTGTCAGCATGTGGGATTTGTGTTCTCAGCTTGAACGTGCCCGTGTGCTGGAGAAGCCACCTACTGCCTCCTATTTCCTCAGCTCTTGACCTATGGAAATGTACCCCCAATTCAACCTTTTGTAAGGAAACACGTCCCTTAAAGCTCAGATCCTTGTGATTTATCCACGTATGCCGAACAATTTTGTCGTGTTTCTCTGTCACCTCTGAGAAAGGCAGACCATGTACTAAAATCAGGCAGCAGAGGCCTGGAGCTGTGCTGTCTCCATCCTCAGAGGTTTTCAAGAAGAGACCAAATAAAGCTGTAAGCAAACTGCGCTGACTTGACAGCTGACCCTGCTTCATGCAGGAGATTGGACTATAGATCTCCTTGAGGTTCTCTCTGACATGGATGATTCTGTCATTCTTGGGGTCTCTGTGTACTAACACAGCAGGAAGGTTAAAAGTTTGTATATGAAGGAAACAAGATGTTAGAATTATAGCAAACAAAATAGGGAAAATCCTCAGCCAGTTGTACAGTCAATGACCTTTCAAATGAACACAATTTTTCTATGATGGGATAAGTGAGTCCTAAGGAAATAGCTTTGGGTGTCAGTGTAGCACTTATTCCTCATCATCTCTATTTCTGCTAAGAAGGCTGGCTGTAGTTTTATTTTTTTAGAGAAAAAAATGGTGAAAGTCCTAGGAGCGGAAAAAAAGGAGATTAGCTTTATCACAGCCCCTGTACCTAGAGAGATGTAGCAACACTGAGCTGTCAGGCCTTGGCAAAGAACCAGACTAATGTGAGTGCTCTGAATATTAGAAACACTTTGCATTGTAGATACTGTGAGATATTCCTGAGGCTACAGAAGAGCTTATTCCTGAATCTCATCGCTCCAGGGGCAGTTTTAGCAGTGTTTTATTTATGTGGGATGCATAACATGTCCCTCAAATCTGACTGGCTTAATATGACATTTATTATACTTCCAGTTCTTTACCATCTGGTACAATCTTGGGCAGCCAAGAAGATTTTGCAGCTGCTTTTTATAGTAGCATTAAGATTTCATAACATTTGTTCTTTTACAGCATTGCTGTAAGAGAAATGCAGACTCAGAATTCCTGAAGTAGTGGGACAAGAGAGAAAAGAGGTCAATTAATGGACAAAGATTGCCAGTCAGATACAGAAAATAAAATTTCAGATATAACAGGTTTTGTGTAATAGCTTCTTGTATACATCACTGTAAGAAACCTTAAAATATATCAGCATGGATTCATCATTCATAACTATGAACTGCTTTTTGCTTTTTTTAATTTAATAAAGGATGCTTGGTTTTTCTCCCTGGAATCTGGGGAATCTCTTGGGATACTCCACTGTGTTCAGAAAAGATCTACCAGCAGTTCATAGCTTGACAAAAGCACCATATAGTAAACTTCACCCTTAATTAATATTAGCTTAGTTCAATGCATATTGAAAGCCAAACACTTTCCCTCTTGATTTTTTTTGTAGCAGCCCTTACATCACTCTCTTTATGAAAAACAGCATATGTAAACAAAATGACCTTTGTTATGTAAGAAACAATCTTCTCTAAGCTGTTAAACTGTTTATATGTGAAAACGTTTTTCATTTTTAAATAATCACATAACAAGGCTGTTGAAGAAGATTAATCCAGGCTTAGATCCAACCAGAATAGCCATCGTATTTTCCATGTAAAATAACCAGCTTCCAAGTGACCTCTGTTTATCTCCAGATAAAAAATGCTTTAAGAAGAGCCACAAAAAGGCAGCACAGACCAAGTATCCTTTAGAGCAGCCTAAGACAGAGAACTCACAGGTATTAGCCAGTATGGCTATGGATAATGTGAGACCATTCTAACTTGTCAGCATTCCATGTTGCTGCTCCTCATTCATAGCAGACAGTGCTGCATTGTGGAGCAAAACCTCATGAAAATCTTTTGTAAGCACAGAAGAGACAGAACAATCTCCCATCCTTGTATCCAAAGCTAGGAAGATGTAGACTAGACAGATGGACCACAAGGTGGTTGAAAACTGGCTGGACCATCAGTTTCAAAGGGGTGGGGTGAACAGCTTGAAATCTGACAGCTGGTCATGGGTGGCATTCCTCAGTGTTTGATACAGGGCTAAAAATACTTGGCATCTTCACCATGGATGTGGACTATGGGGTGAAATTCATCCTTAGCAAGGCTGTGGATGCCACCGTGGGTGAAGGCTGAAGGGCAGAGTGGCCATAAGAAAAGGCTAAGGAGAATCCAAGTACCATCCACCTGAAGAGGGGTCATAAAGAAGAGCAACACAAACTCAGAGGCACACAGTGGGAGCACAAGAGACAACAGTTGAAAGGTGCAGCAAGGGATTTCTGATTGAATACAATGAAAAAGTTTTTCACCATGAGAATGATTAAACACTTCAGCAAGTTCTCCAAGGAGCCAGTGTGACCTCCTTCTTTAGAGATTTTTGAAACTTGGCTGGAGGAGAAGCAGGGCAACCGGATCTAACTTTGGAGTTGTTGCTGCTTTGAGCAAAGAGTTGGGCTAGAGACCTCCAAAGGTCCCTTCTAAACAACATTTGTCTTTGATTCTATATTTAATTAAGTCCATATTTCTTTATTTGCATCCGAAGTTCCTTAGAGATTTAACAGTGCAGCAGACAGAGAACAAACTTCAAACATTTGCATGGCTAAATATATTGTCTACTTTTAGGTGTACTGCTATAGCACTATAAAAGGAGTGTATTTAAATATTGCCTGACATATCAAATATAGTAATTAGGCACATGTTGCTGTGTCATGTATGACTGAAACTGGGCAGAACATAACCTCATAAATAATTAACTCCTAGTTAATCACGTGTCAACTTCTACAATGAGACCAAGGAGGATTCTGCACAACTGACTATATAGAGGAAAAGGCATTTGTACAAACACCACCCAATAGTCTGTGCTTGTTTTCCATGTTGCACTTCTAATGTTAAAAAAAACAAACAACTTTTGGGTTGGAAACCTTAACTGACAGTGTGTCCCCACTGTCTTGTAATCTGTGGTTCTTGTTTGTTCCTCTATAATGGCCATTTCAGTTTTTTGTAGGGCATCCAGTCAGTTGAAAAGCAGAGAATATCTCACCTACCAGGGTGAATTATTCATCAAAGATATTTTAAGAAATAATTTTTAGAGCAATTTAGGCTTCCTTTTCTGGCACAGCTGAATCTAATGTTGTTTTCCTTGTTTCAATTTATTGTTCTTTGGCATCTGGAGAATTTTTCAGAGTTGATTCACCTGTAATCTTCTATAAGGGAAACCCACCAAAATATAACATTTCTACATGAGGAAGTAACATAACCTGACATAAATGGAAATGACTGAAAATTATAAAAGTAGGTTCATATTCCACAGATTAACCTTATGTCCAATTTTCAAGTGTCAGAAAGAGCAAACCATTTATGATATTTGGCTTTCCTAGTGCAGGATGATCGTCCTGAAGGGTGGCTCTTAGTTTTCTGTGTTTGCAGAGCACACACAACACCAGGAGCCCAGCTTGGTTAGCTGCCAAGTTATAATAAGTTACAGGAGTGTTCATGGTGACTGTGAAAAAAAAAGAGTTCTTTTATTTTACCAAGAGTTGTTGTGGAGGCAAAGGCAAGTACTGGAGTGGAAAAGGACTTTGTCATATGATTTGGGAAAGCTTCTTCCTAAGAGAAGCAATGACTCAGAAAACACTGAGCTCATAGTTCCTGTAATATTGTCACCAATGCTGTTCACCTACTGAGAGTAAAAATGATGTAATATAAAAACATATAGAATTATAGTTTGTATTAAGTAAATTTGTATGAAAAACTAAAATCAGATATAGCCCAAGCTAAAGTTAGAAATAAATTTATTAGTACTTCTACAAAGAATGGTACTTACTTTTAAGTCCTGGCTAAAAAAACCCAGATTGTTTTGAGTTCTCACATTATGCAGACTGAAGGTATAAACAACAACGTTTTCTTATTAGTTCTGTTCCCAACTACATTTTTTGTATTGGCAAGTTCACTTGCTGCATCTTTTCTAAAATTAAGCCTTCAGCCCTCTTTTTTTTTTTTTTTTTTTCTTCAGGATCAATCCCACACAACTCATTATCGCGTTGCAACCTGAGACTGGAAATGCCTGAGGGCGGGAGGCGTTTCTCCGAGTGAAGCTCAGTCATCCTGCAGAGCAGGGCACCGGTCCAAGGCTGCGGAAACAGCACAACAATAACCAACTGCTTTCTGGTATCTCTATTAAAGTTCTCCATTGTTTTAAAGGACAGCTGGTTTATATCTTTCAGCAGATTGCATTTTGGCCCCTTCTCCAAACATGGCTGGAAGGGACATTAATATAAATTATGAAAGACATCATTCTGCATTGTCCCTGTTGCACCAAAGGAGAGGTGATTTTTAGAACATGTTAGGAATGTGCAGTTTGGCACAGCCATGTGAGGCATTCCCTTTCAGGCCTTTCTTCAGGCACTGCAAATTGCTCATAGGTCAAAAAGCCAGTCATACACTGATAGAATACATGTGTCTTTGATGACTGTAGTACATGCTGCTCATAAAAGCTGGTTCAAGAAAATTTCTGGTGTCTTTTCTCTCTTCCCCTAGCTATAATTACAAGAAAGCAACATTGCTTAATTGAAAAAGTACATTAGTGGAGTTCATAAATGAATCTACAAACAGATTTTCCTGAAAAGTCTCTTCTTTAATTCATATTTCCCTGGGTTTTCTCCCAGATTTAACAAGATTTTTCATGGAAGCATTCTAACAGAGATTTGCTGCTAATATATTGCAGCACCACTAGAGAGCTGACTGACTTGAACAAGATACGATCACCTCTTCATAATGACATGCATGATTACCCCTGCAGATCATGCAATTATGATAAAGATTTCAAAGGAAAGAAGGTAATTTATTTATGCACTGTCCAGAAACATCCAGTCTCCTGTGGAGCAAAACCTGAATCTTGATATGGAAGTCTTTAGAGTAACTGTAACAAGCACAATCAGCTAACCAGGAAGGAATCAAAGACATTATCATTAAAGCAGTGCCAAGAAAAGTGCTGCAGGGCACTGTGCTGCAATATAAAGTTACAATATGATATAAGGCTGCATTTATTTCAATATCAACATCTTTAAAAAGCAGCAAATTTTGTTTGGGAGACAGCAACGCTCAAGTTTCCAAGTGATCTGGACCTTTCTAATTCTTGTCAAGTAACAACAGCCAAGCCTTCTGTTTTTCAGCACAGCCAAAAAGCAAGCCTTAAACATAAACAGCACTAAAGCTTTGGCACAAAGTGGAATTTGTAATTCAGCACTAAGCCAATTACTGAATTTATTTTTCCTAGCACCTAAATACCCCATGGGGCTTGTAACACCACTGATGCTCGGTGCCCTACAGCCCCATGGCATGGTCTTTTCTCTGAAGAACTTAGAGAACCCACAGCCAAGCAACATGGGCTTGTTTTGTCTTTATTCTCTGAGTACAGATGGTGTTCAGTTCTGCTAAGTTAAAATAAATATCAGAATTTAAATATAACAGCCACATCCTCCAGACAAGTGATTGCATAAATATGCAAAGTCTGTGGCCTTGCTTTCATATTAATTTTAACTGCATCTCACTTACATCATCAGGCAAGGTTTTCTCCTTATTATCTTTCACTACCTGTCTCATTTCAGACAGCAAAGCCAACTCCAACACATTCCAACTCTATGATAACAGAACATCCATGGCTACCTCTGTAGTCAATAGCAGAGCTCTGAAAATGTGTGCTTACCCCTCCATCTGCCAGCAAGGAAAAGGAGAAGGTGCATTAGATGAAGATTCAATGGTTCCCAGTGCATAAGCAACAGCTACTGACTTCTGCTTTCCTATTCTGTTCGAGGTAGAAAGAGCATGCCCAGCTCTTCACAGCTTTCCCATGAGATTTCTGGCTCAGGTCATCTCATTCATCCTGTTTCCCGTGCCAAGGAGTGCTTAGTCTCAGCCAGGCATCTGCTCTCACTCCCTAGGATGACAGGGGTCAGATTGCCTGTGATCACAGTAACCCTGAACTATGCACGCTTGAAAAATAGCGGCTTTTTAAGTATCCTCTGGTTTCAGCCCTCAACATTTGTTAAGGTTGTTTTCACCCTGTAGCTAAAGCACCACTGAAAAGCATAATGGAAATGCCCAGTGAATAATTTTGTCCTTTGTAATTTACAAGACCTTTTCTGATTTGCCACAGGGGAACATGCAATGTTCCTGTGAAAGCAAAGGCTCAGGATGGAGGCTGAGGTCATCAGGTTTTTCAGCTGTACAGAGTTTACAGAGTTTATAGACTACCTGACCCTTGCCTTTGGAAATGGAGCTCACGCTGGTTCCTACAGAAGTTATTAGAACTTGTACTCCAGTGGTACCTAAAGCCATCAGGATCCAGATTTTGTTAAATGCAGTGTAATCTCAAAGTCTTTCCCATAGGGAACATTTTCTCTCCATCTTTCCTCACCCTAATTGCACATTCTGCCCCAAGGCAGAATGGAAGCAGTTAGTGGTAGCTGTAACATGACTGCTGTCATGTGAACACTTCTCACTGCAAACTGTGGGGAAGCCAATACTGATTTCTCTTCACATCTACAATTTCTTGATATTCAGCCACTCTCAGAAATGGTTAAGTCCGAATTGCAAATTAGTCTCTAGCCTCCCCTCCTGCAAATCATCTACTCATCCAGTTTTAATTCCTTCAAATTGATAAAGAGAGGTGAAATTCCCGTTCCTGGGCACTGTATCTAATTTCCTTGTTAGCCTTTCTTCGAGCGGGGGATTAAGCTAGACACCTCCAGAGTTTCCTTCCAACTTGAGTTTTTCTTTGATCCTACATTTTATAAAAGATGGTGTATTGAGTGTCCATGTCCAGGTGTTGTCAGTGGAAGAGCTGCAGGGGTGGTCTCTGTGAGAAGAGGCCAAGGACTCCCCTGTGTCAGAGCTAGCTCCAGCCAGCTCCAAAATGGATCCACCACAGGACACAACTGGCACAATCAGCTACAGTGGTGGCACCTCTGGGAAAACAGTTAAGAAAGGACAAAAAATCTGCACAGCAGCTGAGAGGAGTGATAAAAATGTGACAGAAGCAACACTGTGGACACCAAGGTCAGTGAAGAAAGAGGGGAGGAGGTGGTCCAGGCACCAGAGCAGATTCCCTTCTAGCTCATGGAGAAGACTGTGCAGGTTGTCTCCCTGGAGCCCATGGAAGACCTCTCTGGAGCAGGTGGATGTACCTTGAAGGAAGCTGCAGCCTGTGAAGAATCCACACCAGAGAACTCTGCAGCCTGAGGAGAGGACCCCATTCAGGAGCAGTTTTCTGGCAGGACCTGTGGCCCGTGGGGGACCTGTGTTGGAACAGACTGTTCCTTAAGGTCTGTATCCCATGAAAAGGACACACACTGGAGCAGTTCTTGAAAAGCTACAGCCCATGGGAAGGACCCACCCTGGAGAAGTTCATGAAGGACTCTATCCTGTTAGAGGCACTCCACACTGCAGCAGGGGAAGAATGTGAGGAGGAAGGAGCAGCACAGAGGAAGTGTCGTGGACTGACCATAACCCCAATTCCGCATGCCCCTGCACTGAACAGAGAAAGGCAGGGGTGTAGAAGAGTTGGGAAGGAAGAAGTGAAGTTGAGCCTTGGAAATAGGAGAGAGTGGGAGCAAGGTGTTTTCAGCTGTATCTTTTCTTCTCACTATCCTGCTTTATTTTTAATTGGCAATAAATTAAAAGTTTTCCCCAGGTCTGTTTTGCCCCTGATAGTAACTGGTAAGGGATCTGTCTGTCTTTATCTTGACCTGTGAGCTTTTCCATCTCATTCCTGCCCCCATCCTGTTGAGGAGAGGGAGGGAGAGCAACTGAGTGGGGTCTGTCAGCCAGCCAAGGTCAAATCCACCACTGCAGAGACTGAAACAATAAAACTTTAGGTTGTCCGTTTAAATTCTTTCAATTGTCAGTTTAAGTTCATTGCGTTCATTGCTGTCCTTTTGGGTGAATAAATACAAGCTTGATACGTAAATGTAACATGGATGATTTCTCAACAGATTAAAAAAAATAAGAACCCACTAAAGGATGGCAAACCAAAGTCACTGCAAAATGAAGGACTGATTGGTTTCACATCCAAAGGTGAGCAGGAGTCATTGCTATCTCCCTTCATCCACTGCAGTTATTTTCTTTTTAAGTTTTAATCCTCTGCTCTCCCTAGTGTCCACTTTTTTCCGGAAGGAGGAAAAAAATTACTTCTGGTAGCACTGAAGATGGAAGGAATAAGGAAAGTACAAGCTTGGAAAAAGGCTGCACACATTTACTGGTGAGTACTGTGCAGTGTTCATCTTGCATGTGTTGATGAAACCTGCTTTGAATGTTTCAAACTGGGTTCTTGCAGATCAAACAGAAACAAAGCTCCCAAACCTCAGCAGTTGCAGAACAGTTACAGCCTCAGTGACAGCTAAGGAATTACCAATGCCAAGTGAAGAATGTCACAGTGGATTTGCAGTTAGATATTAGGAAGAAATTCTTTACAGTGAGGGTGGTGAGGCCTTGGGACAGGTTGCCTAGAGAAGTTGTGGATGCCCCATCTCTGGAAGTGTTCAAGGCCATGTTGGATGGAGCTCTGAGCAACCTGGGATAGTGGAAGGTGTTCCTGCCCCTGGCAGGGGTTGGAATGAGATGATCTTTACAGTCCCTTTCAACCCAAACTCTTCTGTGATTCTATGATGATTCTATGATTTTCCTGGGAAAGAGAGGGGAAATGCTGTACTACTATTGATGCATTTATATGACACATATGACAGCTGCTTGTGGCGCACTGTAAACATGCAGGCTCTTACTAGAAGGAGCCCGCCTTTGTAAAGGTGTGCAAACATCCTGGATGCAGATCGTGGAACTGTAAGCAAAGGTCCACTTTTGACTAGTGGTGTGGGCCAATGTGGTGTAAGAAAATGCTTCTTACTCTGTAATCAGATAACACCAATCTTCCAAGACTACCCACAAGTAACAAGCTATGCAAAAGTGGGTGATAGGTAAGGATGTTCCACAGCCCTTGAATTTCTGAGCATCATTGCCACTAGTTTTTTATGTAAGTGGACCAAAGCAAGTCTTCCCTCCAGCCTGTCATGCTTCAGGCCTGTAGATACTGCTTATACCTAGCAGGATATAAAGATGATTGGTAGGTTTTGGAAGTGTGCTTCCTGCTTATAACAACTGTGGAGCAACTTAGACCAGCATTCCAACTGACATTGAGATGAGACCACCGATAACAGAAGGAGCTTAGACTGGATTTCAGTTTAGATACTTAAGATAGTACCTAAAGATTGATGTGATAAACCTCAGATTAATTGTTCTAATAAGGGTACAGAGACACAAGAACAACTAATACATACATACGGGAAAGTTGCAAGTTTCTCAAGAAACATTTGCATGTCTGCATCTTTCCAGCTACGACTGATGAGGAGAAAATCCCACGCTCAAAGTCATCTGCGCATTTAGTGCTTAATCTGTTGTTGGAATGACTAAGAAGATGATTATGGAGGGGTTTTTCACCTTTTTGTTTTGACTGCTAACAATTACTAAGACTGGCAGATGACTCTGCCTGAGAGGTTAGGTCAAAGTTTATCATTAAGATGAACAAAAACTAACAAGTTGGATTTTCCTTCCCTGCCAGCCCACTCGTGTTGAGTTGTATCAGCATCGTTTTCTGTATGATGCACAGTAATGCTGTTATTTGGTTCCTCTGGTTTAGAAATAAAATAATTCTAAATGCACCTCTCTTCACCATGACTCATGTCTGTAAGATCACAAGGGAAAAATGAGTGTACAGCTTTCTTCTCTGTCAGGCAAACAGTGTTGGTTGCCATCATGCCTTGACATTCGGGACATTCAGAGCTACCTTCTTTGTTTCATATCTGTGCAGATAAAGCAGGTACAGTAGCTCCACAGGATTTATTTTATCCAGCTTATTTACCTTGCTCCATCTGTTCAAAGCAAACAAACACTGTGAACAGGGCAGGTAAGAGGCTGAACTAGATGTACAGAGGTAATTAACTCTCTTATATTTTATTCAGCTAGTGCTCTTCAAATTTAATAAACAAGGAGTTCTTCAGGCACAGATGAAGAGCGTACTTTCTTCTTTTATTCTTTCTTTGGAATGTAAGCATATCCTAAATGGAGGCAAGGAATTTCAAAAGTTACCTACTGATTTTGACTATATTTTTATGTATTGAATTTGAAGTAGCTTGATAGAAATTTTCAGAAAGTCTGCCTCTGTGACTGTGGTTGCAGTCAATATTAATTGGATATATACGGCCATCGTGGCTTCTTGGCAGCCGAGGACATCTCTGAGGAAACTTCAGGGAAAATTATTTACCCTTTCTCTAAAAAACAGAAATCAGATAAAATGCAGTGGACTTCCCATCCCTTCTCTTCCACTGCTGATAACAGAGGAGAAAACTCTACAATTATTTGTTCCTGCCAGTGTGTGAAATCAAAGTCCTGTCTGTTCCGAAGGAGCTTCTTGGAGTGAACTGTTTCCTATAACTGAGGTCTTGGGGTTTCCCCCACCACAAAGTACTCCTTTTATCTTCCTTTTTGTGTGCAGTGTCTTCCAGCTGAGAAAATCCCAGGTCCTTTTGTCCACGGCCACTTAACTCTTGGTAGGCCTAGTCTCAGATTCCCCTGGAAAGCTGCCTATTTGATTTTCACTGAGACTCAGCAATCCTGCTTTAGGTTTCATAGACTTAAAAAAAAAATGACTTGATAAAATACCCCTACATATGTGTCCACAGCCACAGAGTGAGCTCCTGTCTGAGCTTGCCTGAAACTAGAGCTCAGGACTTGTTAAATTAATTTAACATCAGCCTACACAGATCATCTAACCCACCACCTCCCTTCAAGGACAGGGAAATACTTCCCATGTCATACACTTTCATTTTGGTATAGAGTGATCAGACACATAATTGTCTGGAAGAGGAAGAATGCTGTTCTTCTATGGGCTCCAGCTCTGAAGGTCATGAGGAGAAGGCAAGAGTCATTTCAATTGGTAATGACAGAAAATATTCATTCAAATACATTCAGTGTGTCAAGTGGCACTTTAAAAATCCTTTGAGGGCAAGATGGACACAGCTGCAGGCGACTGCTTCTGTCTAGGCAGGAATAGGGCACAGAGGGGTCACATTTGCTCAGGCCTGAATTATCTTGCACAAATCACATTAGAAAGATTTTTCTAAAGGCTTCTTGAAAGAGATCAGATTTGACAACCTCAAATTCAACTCTTTAAACTAGGACAGAGAAAATCTCCTAAGTTTAAAAAATAGTAATAGGCAATCTTTGCAGTAATTCAAAAGGATACAAAACCTGGAGGATCTGTTTTCTGGGAAATGTATTCAAGCTGCTGTTGCATGTCACAAATAACTGTAACTTCATACAAAGCCTTTTTCAGAGTGGTTCCCCCAGTTGTCTTCACTACAGACAGCAGATGAAGAGTCTTCAGGGTCAGTGGGCTATGTCAGGAATTGCCTCTGAGGAGCTTTGTGAGATTAAAAGTTGGAGTTTTTTGACAGTTACTTTCTGTTCCAAGTAATAGTTTCAAAACCAAATTCTATGTGGGCTTAGCTATGATGCTTCCTTCATTACAGTTCCTCACTTGTGCTGAGCTTACTGCTTTGACAGTAATGTGCTGGCTCTAAGTCTTGCTGTGTATTTTAGTTCTTCCATGCCAATACACATAAGTAGTTCTCTCACTCCCAGTGAGATGTCTTTTACTTCCTGAAATCAACACACACTGTACTGAAGTCAGAGCAGCCACCAGTATTTTAGCCACTGAAAATGAAAATAAAACCCAATCTGATAAAGCAGAGGCTGCAGTTGCTAAAAAATCCCTTTGACAATTTTCATCTTAATGATCTCCTTTGCTGATATCAAAAGGCTATGGCCTAGCAGCTTCCAATTTCTGCACTCACTGCCTGTCCAAAATCATGCTGCCTTTCTAAAAAAATTATTCTAAGACTTTTCCCTGGACTGATTTATTTAACAATACTCTTCAATGGTATTTAAACACACTTAGACATGGTCATGAATTAACCTTCATAACCTCCATTACAAATTCATGGGTGTCGTACTTACTACACAAATTAATTACTGTTAGATGTTCAAACAATCAATTTCACACTTTCTCTCATGCTTTGGGCTTACAAAAATATTTACAGAGCTCTCTCATTAGCTTTTCTCAAATCCTTCATTAAAATTTCTTTTGCAACAATAGAGAAGCCTTGGCAACAGCTCATACCCTGTGCTGGCTGCCTATCACACTCATCAGGATTGCTTCACCATTGCCTTAAATTCCCCTCCGTGACTGTACCAATCTGTTGTTTCATGTCTTACACCTCAAAAGCAATTTGGGGCAGGATTATCTTTTCATTTCAGATTTTTATTGCTTCAGTCACAATGGGATCATTTTCTGTGACAGAAATTCCAACATGCAACATGCACAGTAGTGAACAAATGGGGAAGACATATAGGGAAAGGCAAAATGACTTGCTTAAAATATCCCGTGAAAGCTGGGAGTCAGAGCACTGTTCATCGTTCTGTGTTTGCATCCTTTTTCTCACAGCTGTCATCCTTTTCATTACAGAGGAAGTGCAGGCATTTTAGCAAGGATGAAAAATAAAATTAAAAAAAAAAAGGAAGATTACAATGGATAATTCTAGGGAAAGGGGAGAGTTACACATCCAGTTTCCCAAGGGCTCATAAATATTAGCAAAGCTCATATAAAACGTGTCATGGGTGGCTTTAACCACTAGGAGCCGTATTCAGACCATCTCCTGCCTGTAACGGATCTGGCACATTTTAGCATTTAGGTCAGGGGAATAGAATCATACAATCGTTTAGATTGGAAAAGACCTCCAAGATCACTGAGTCCAACCAATTAAGGCCCTCCACCATCCAGGGCTGCCAGATGCTGTAATCACCTACATCTCATTCATCCTTTTGTTTGGGATTGCCCAGGAAGGCTCAACATGTGCCAGCCTGACCCGAGTCTAGAGCTTAAGCTCTACTTCCAGTCTAACTTTCCTCGCTGTCCCAGTGCAATCCCATCACACCCAACACAGACAGCCAGTATTGGTAGAGCTGGAGGGGAGGGGAGGTTGTTCTGCTGAATCTTACACGAAATCTTTTGGCAATATTTTTGAAGAAGGTTGTAGACATCTCTGGTTCTGAAGGGGTTTGTAGCTATAACTCTTTTCAGGATGTCATTTCAGCTAAAGGGCCCATTCCCATTAATGCCCCGTGCTGTTTTCACAGCGCTCTGGAGTGGTGGCAAACATGGCTTGGCTGGGATTGTTAATTGCTGTGAGTTAATATATACTTCATTGCCTTCAGTTTGCCTGAAAACATGATGGCATTTGGCATTTGATTGTTTTCAATACTTGTTCTTGCAAAGCTTGGAATGTCTCCCTTGGGGGATCACTCCTGTGATATTCACCATTTCAAAGCTCAGCTATCTTAAATGACTTTTGAAAAGTATGCCAGGTCACCTGCAGAATGACTGGAATCTCTCTATCCACTGCCTCGTTACCAAACAGGCTTGAAAAGATGAGAAGCTTAATGCTGCCACTTTCCTCAACCAAATTCTGTCCAGTCTGACCAATTCACACACACAAGTCTGCAGGACAATTCACAACCTGGTGCAGAATTAAAAATCTCAGAAAATTATTTAGAAGCCAAAACTTTTGTTGGCTTTTTTGCTATCCAAGGAAGTCAGTAATATATAAATTTTTAGATATTATAGGCATGATTTATCATAGCAGCTTCCACAGCCTTTTTACACTGGCCACATCCTTGGAAGCTGAAACCCATCATCTCATATTTCCATACTACAAATGTGAATGAGGACCATTAATTAGTTGACACTTAGAGAGATATTTAATTTCTGTGTGATGCAACAGGATTGCAGAGCTGTGCAGTTCTCACATAAAGAAGCAGCACTCAATGAACACCTGAATAACCTACAGGTGAAACTTGGTCCCATGAAGTTTAGAGTTCAACAGGTATGAGCCAAACAGCACTTGGTACAATTGCAGGTATGAAAAGCAGCAGAACTGAAGGCATCTTTAGTGAAGGGTGTGGAACAGAGTGACCACTGTGTGCTGCTTGGATGTGGGTTTGAATTGAAGTGCTCTGCAAACCTCTGATCGGAGGGGTAAATTCAGATTTTTTTTAAAGTAGTACATGAATTATTTCAAAGATCAAACTGCATTTGCAGCTTGTGGTGTGGACACACTGATGGTCTTTTAGAAAAGGAAGCAAAGACATAGCTGTGCACCAAGTTTTTCTAAACCAGCTACAAAGAGAAGTCTTCATAGCAACCTGCAAAACCTGTAATGTACTTGCACAAGTAATTTTTGAGCACCAGTACCAGTGAATCCTGGTTTCCTGAAGATTTGTGCCCTGACTGACTTCAAAGCAAAATCACCAAGTGAAGGTTTTCCCACAATAGCAGCACCTACAAGATGTCCTTCCCACCTGGATTCTCTAACGATGCATGAGTTTGCAGCCTTTCCTTTACTAGCTATGCATACAGGTGCTTTGTTTTTCTACCCATCTGCCTGTTTCACAAAGGTGGCATGAACTTCTGTTCAGCATTTTGCCCTTCTGTCTTATTTGACTGAAAACAGATGTAAATATTATTAGCAAGAAGAGGAAGGATGGGAAAATCCATCAGGTGCCATGGTTCTGCCAGTCTCCACAGAAAATCGATCAGAAAATAAGGAATTTAGCTCCAGTCAGCATTGGAGAAAGACAGGAAGACACAGCTGTCATTAGACAGAATGAAAATGCACTGACAGTACAAAATAACAACTGTTTCACTCTCTGTGCATGTTTCTTTCTGGGCAGCACAGAATAGCCAAACCTTTTCCTCCGTATCCTAGCACTGAATGGATTTCTTGCTCAGGTTACATATGCTGTTGCTGCATGCAGGAAGCACCTATGTATTTGTCTGATCTTCATGTCAAAAAGCAAGGATAGATAGGTAAATTTGCAAAATCTGCTTTTTATTTTCCTGCTTAGAGAAAATAAATTCTGTTGAGGGGGGCATGGAGAGAAGGGCTGACAACTCTGTGGAGACAGCACAAAAACTCCTTTGGCTGCATTCCCAGTAGAAAAACATTCACTGTCATGATGTTAATTGCGTCACACACATCCACACCTTTTTGTGCTTTTCCAGGAGTTAATACTGGCTGTTGCAGATCCAGCTCTGGTGGAACAAGCCTCCCTACCCTGCAGGGTTAATGTCTGCAGACAAGTGCACAATCATTTGTTTCTGCTCAGCTGCAGGGACAATGCAGACACAGTTATGTGCAAACAACTCCTCGCCTTGTAGGCAGCAAGTCACATGCCTGACATTAAGTGTAAATCATGTGCAATCTCATCTCTGGCCCTTGTCCAAGTCCCTGCTTACCCTCCCATATCTGAATGTACAGCATTAGGTGGCACTGAACACCTCAGCTGAAACTCTGCTTGGTTTTAGTGGAGTAACAGACCATAGTTCCTTTGGTCTTTACAGGCCCACTGGTGGAAACAGCCATGTTGATCCCAAACTACACACAGAAGGAAGTGCATTTAAACAATTTACTACATTACTACACCATCTTTACTTCTAACAACAGTTCAGAGACCTCCTACACAGCCTTGGCAGAGCCTGGCCCCCATGGCCTGGTAGTTGTGGGTAGCAGGTAGCCTGAGTTGCACTCCTGAACTCAGAGTTCCCTGTTGTTCCATCTGTCACTGACACCATAAGGTATGTCCATGCTGTGTATTACACCTGCCGTGCAGGGTGAGCTGCCCAGCTGGGACTGGTGCCTGCTTGTGTGTTCCTCCAGCCCTCCCTTCTCTGTCCTCTGGATCACTGAGCAGAGCTGAGCATAGGGATCAGCTGAACCAGAGGAAGCAGCAGCTGAACAGCAATTAGGAGCTGTTCAGTGCCATCCCAGCCCACCCCACCCCACTCCACCTAGTTCTAACTCCAGGGTCTCCTAAAGCCTTTGACCCTTGGCTAAGGGGCTCTGTGGCCTGAGGATGCAGTTTTTATGGTGTAGTCAACAGGGCCAGGTTTAATCTGTGACATGAACACAGCCAGAGTAAGCAGGTGGGTGAAGTCTTTGAAGTTATATTTCATAATAAATAAAGTTATAATTAAATATACATGATTATAGCTATTTAGACCCATTCTAGGAGGTTGCTGAATCCAACTTTGAAATGTTCTGTGTCTGACAGTCCAAGTGCTGTTTGTGCACAGCCCACATAGTGCCAGGGGCCAGCACAGCACTTCACCTGGGAAGAATTCCCTCTGGGCTCCCGTGGGAGCAGAGGTTGCTTGTACCCATGGCTCAGCAGAGTATGAGGGCAGCTGAGTGCCATCCCCTCACTTGACAGGCTCTGAGATGTGGATACTCACTAATTTAAATATTCTGGCTAGAGGTTGTAGCACTTCAGATATGCTTTTTAACTTCAAAAAAAGGCACACCTGACAGCACAAATTAGTCACAGTTAAGGAAGACCTAAGAAAATGCATTAAAATTAGAGCAAAGACTTGGCTCCCAGGAGAGACTAGTGTTTTCATTAGCTGCAAAGTACAGATAAGATTTTGTGACTGTTTCCTATTTACATTTTGAAAGCCAGAGTTGCTGGATATTCCCTTCAACTAGGAGGTCTTGAGTTGTTTTCCATGATTTCTGCACTAATCACTTCTCTTCTGGAAAATTCAATTCAAGCCCATGTCTACCTCTAATGTAGGGAATCTTCAAAGATCTGAAGGAATTCTTTTTGCATCCGTCTATTTTTGTATAACTAAAACATTTTCCTGCTCCGGGGGCCTGCAACAAAGTCCTTGCTGTGAAATTCCTACCATCCGAGGTACAATAGAGAAGGAAAACTGGAGGGAAATGTCCCTTTTGCAGGTTGTGGGGAGCCCTTGTGAGCCAAGCCAGAACACAGACACACAGGTGCCAGACGTGACCATCTCTCACCACTCATGCTGCCTTACTGCAGCTGGAGCAGTATATTTTGCCAGGAAGGAAATCACCTCCTCACCCCTGGTGGGATTTCACCCGGTATGCAGATGGCCCTGGTGTGATGAGAAAGCCCCACCACTTCCTAAGCAGTTCCTCATCTCCCTCCTGTACCATCAGCTGCTGTTACCTCACTGCTGAGGCTGCCCACGTTTTACAGGGAGCAAAAGGCTGCTGGGCAATTCTCTCAGCCCTGCCCAGGCAGCAGGATCTGTGGGACGAGCAAGGAACTGGCTACAACAAGGAGATCATAGGGCCTTTGGTTTATGGTCCAGCTCTAATACTCTGCCAAGAAAGGATTTCACTGAGTTATGTTCAGGACCACGAATTAGACTGTTTCCAGATGTTGCCCAGAGAGGAACTGTGAAGGAGGAAAGGAGGTGGTGGATTTGGTATTTTTATAAAAGGGAGAAGTTTGTTTTCTGACAGCTGGATTGCATTTAAACAGCTTGGGAAAACCTTACCTTAGTTTTAAAGACATGCTTTGCTACAAAGTGATTTCTGCTACAAAAAAAACTCCACTGGGGAAATAGGTTGGGTTTTATACAAATATTTCAAATTATCATTCTAGCAGAGGAAGCGAGAAAAAAGGCCAGCTCAAAATTTCACATTGTCTTCCCCATGAATAATCCATCACTGTGTCACACGCAGTGCAGGTGGATGGGAAGGGAGGAGATGAGCTCCTGCTGGACCAGGACATGAGAGTTCAGACTAAGAAGGAAGTTCTTTGGTGTTATGGTATATGGAGGCAGTGCTTAGCCAGCAGAGATGTCCCAAGAGCACAGAAAACCACAAGATTTTCATAACAAAGGCAGACTTGTAGCCATGAAGAAACAACTGGTTTAAAGTACAGATAAATTAAAGTTTGGCCATTTAACTGAAGCCTCATATCAGCACATTAATCAGGTGGGGAGAAAGGAATGGATCCCAGCATGAAGGAAGTTGATAGTGCCAAACCCAGGTCTATGAAGATAAATCATCACAAAGGAAGAACATTAATATTAATTTAGTAATGAATATTAATTTGTGTACATGTGCTTTTTAGGGGCTTGAGATAAATCCCGTATGAGATGCATTTACCAGAGTCCTGTGCAGTACTGGGGAATTTCCTCCTGAAATTCACGGCTGATATCAGAAACACTGTGTTCATACATATGAGAATCTTCATATATATATATATGTATACACACACATATATAAGTTTTTCACTTTGGAGAGATGGCAAGCATGGTCTGTAACAGCTTTAAATTGCTTAAATTTTATAGTGGACTGAAAATATGAGGTGAGAGAAATGGGCTGAACAAGGATGAATGACTCTGTACCACAGGGTTTGAGTAAGGTAACTGAAAGTAAGGATTTGAGCAAGAGTTCCTTAGAAGATACTGGATCAGGACGAGGTCAGGACCTGGGAGATTCCGTGTCAGAGCCTGACTGGCCTTTCCATTGCAGCTGAAATGGCAGTCTCCTACTTGAGCTGTTGCTGTAAGCATGGGAGCTCATTCCTGGTGAAAAATGTATTCTTTCTGCCCACCCTGCTGCTAGCATCCTGCATCACCTCTCACATGGCTTTTGGACAGGCCCTGGAAGATGCAGCACTTGATGCTTCTGGTTGTGAACTGCCACGTGACTGCAGAAGCACCTTGTACAGGCTGTGCTGAGGTACCTGCCAGGACTACCTGCCCTCATCCTTCTCCAGGCAGCACCAGACCTTGCCTTTTGTGTGTGGGCCCTTTGGCACGTGGCCTCTCCCTGCTTCCTGCAATATGGAGGGAGGCAATTTTTCCCTCTCCTTGAGTCCCTTCCCTTCCTCCCTCTGCATGGGCGTTGCTGCCCGTTCACTGCAGCAGTACTGGATACCAGCACTGTGAGTAAAAGCTGGGAGACTACCAGCAGAGGAAATGCTTTGAAAATGAGATCTCCTACTTTGTGCAGAGGAACAGGCTATTTTAGGAGCAGATTGTGTTGGAGATATGGGCTGGGACGGGATTACTGCAGCTACTGAGGGAAGTGCTGCTGTATCCAGAGCTTCCCAATAAGCAAGGTGATAGACATCACATAAAGAAACTCTCCAGTTCATCAGTTCCTCTCCTCTCTTTTTGGCACAGCCTCTGGACTCAGACATGGTTTTCCCAACAACAGAGATCATTGCTGGTGTACAGCAATGTAAGACACCAAGCCCACCACTTGCACCTTCCCAAAAGAATACAATTTCCACACAGGTTCCAAATTACAGCAGAAAGAAAGAGTTGTCCTGCTGTCAGTCTGAGGGCAGCACAGGGGAGCATGGTAACACAAAATCCCAGCAGTCCTGGGCACGTTTAACAACATTATTAAGAAAAATTGAGTCCTAAGCAGCTCTGAAGCAAATAACACCCCTTTGTCTGCCTGGGATTCACTGACTCCCCTTCTAACTGCAGGTCCCCAGCCATTTAAATTACATCTGATAATTAAACATGCTGTGAAAGCAGCTTCAGTGCTTGTCAAAGCTCTGTTGAGGTTTACCAGAGATGCTTCAGCTGAACCCTTCAGTTCTTAAATTTCTGGTAAGTGGTCTGTTGGGACTGGCAGGGCACATATGTTTGTCATCACCTGTATCTTCAGTACACAGGTCTTGCCTGCTGAGGCAGTGGTCTCCAACCTGCAGTACCCAAATGCAATCTCAGTAGCCTGAGCTGGTGTATAATTCTCTAAGCAAAATCTATGAGCAGGAGGAGCTGCAAGCCAGGCTGCAGAGCCCTGAAGACCTTTGTCCGTCATCATGCTGTATGGTTGCTCCGAGAATTACCTGCAGATTTATTGCCCTTCACTGTAACTTGAGAAGAACGTTGCTGTCTCTATTCTCACAAAGATTTACAGCTCATTCTGCCTAGAAATGGGGCTTTTTCTCTTTTTTAATTGAGTGATCTGTCTTTTGGGGAAATATTTTATTTTGTGTTGCATGTTTCAAGGTCTTTCACTGTGTCACTTCCACTTTATTTAGCCGCCCTGACACCCCAGCCTTGTGCACTCCCTGCTCCACTATCCATGGCAACATTCATGGCTTGTACATTTATTTTTCCTGTACGCAGCTCTGTGATTCTTCCCAAACTGACTCTCGAGACTGGAATGTGGTCCTAAATTAGGACTTATCTACATGGGAGACCATTCCAGAGATTTTGGGATAACTCCTTGCTGTGGCATACGTGTGCACAGCTGGAAGCTGTCACAGTTCAGTGTGCCTTTGTGCCACGATAAATTAGGATAACCACTGACTCAGGAAAAAAGTCCTTGGCTATTACTGGAGAAAGGTCAGTTGAGAATTGCATTTGCTGTGTGGCCACATCCAAAAAGCAAACATAGATGAGGCTATATAAAGGATGGGAATGAAGGGTTATATAATTCAGTTACACAATGTATGTGATTGCTGTCATCAGAAGACAGTCTTCAGTGCTTGTTGGTCTGTTTCACAAATAAATAATGGGATTGGGGAGTTCAGGGACAAGCAGCGTTCTCACAGTGATGAACAAAAAAACCTAAAGGATTGGAACCATTTATCTGGGAAGGAAGGATACGATGTGATAAATCAAACTATGAACAGTCTAGGACACATGGATTAAGACTGCCTGTTTTCCCTTTCATATAATAAAAGAGCAAAATGTCATTCAAATAGATGAGAAATAGCAAATTACGATTTTACAGCAGCACTTGCTCGACTCAGTTACAAACCACAGAGCACTGGAATTTACTGAAAACCAAAACATGAGAAATCTTGATGTGGTAACAGGAGCATATACAGTTGCAACATTGAAAACTAAAAAATTAACCCCTAAAACCAGAAGGGAGATAAATGCTTTGGTATCTATTTTATATAGGGAATTATATTACACCATCAGGAAAAAAGAGATATCAGGGCTTGTTTCCACCCTCTACTGATGTGTCCAGTAATAAACACCCTCAGAAACAAGTGATCCCACCAAATGGCTGTGGATCCAACAGTACAGTGATGTCTGTGTTCCCAAGGAACAATAACAGTACTGAAGGCAAAGGAGCTGCCTCTTATTTCCAGAAATATGTGTAACGTCTGCCTATTGTGCCCATGCTGGTGCTTGACATGTCCACACACACTGGAGCCACTGTTCAGAAACAACTTCCAAAGATGCCAGTTCAGCCAGTGAAAAATATTATGTCTGAAAGAGCTCGGATTTGGTGAACTTTCACCAGAACTGAATTCCAGCTCTGGTTGCCCTGGAAACACTGGGATGCTAAAGACACCTCATCTCAGGGCAGCTTTGTCCAAGAGGTTTGCTCGGCACTGAGGCTCCTCTAGGCCTCTGCAGCACTTTCTAGGACATTGACTTCAGTTTGACTCAGCAATTGCAGGGTGGGTCAGATTGCTTCTCCCTGGAATTAATACTGGTTCATATCCAGCCCAGACCTTTTGAGCTGAGTTTTCTTAGTTCAAATGCACATCTGTGCCATATGGCAGCTGCACCTGACTTTGGATTCCTCACTCCCCAAGGTGGGTGTCTCTTATTTGCCTGACAAAGCAGCAGAGGGAGCTCAGCCAGTTCAAATCCATCCCAAAAGAAAGTGAATGGTGAATACCCTTCTGGCCACTGTATCACAGTTTGCTACCAACCACAGCTGCTCTCCAGTTGCATTGTGAGATAGATCCAGACTGACTCTGCTCAGCTCCATTCCCAGTTTCCCCCGATCTTCCCAGCCCCCTGACTGCTGTGCTACATGAAGCTGAGAAACTGCAGGATTCATAGATTTCGCTAGGAGTTATGTGTGCTTGGTGCCTCTTGGACCAGGACCCTCTTTTATCCTTTTCTAGGGGATATTTTGTGGCCAAGTTTCTCCCTCAATCCCAAGGTTTTACAAAATTCTAATGACAAATTAATGCAGACAGAATCTATATCCTCAGGACATTATAGGAGTTAATCACAGAACCATTTAGGTTGAAAAAGACCCTTAAGATAATTGAGTCCAACCATTAACCCAGCATTGCCAAGTCCACCACCAAACCATGTCCCTAAATGCCATGGCTACATGTCTTTTAAATACCTCCGGGAATGGTGAACCCACCACTCCCTTGGGCAGCCTGTTCAAATGCTTGACAACCCTTTCAGTGAAGAAATTTTTCTTAATATTGAATTTAAACCTCCCCTGGTGCAACTTGAGGCCACTTTCTCTTGTCCTGTCACTTGTTACTTGGGAAAAGAGGCTGACCCCCACCTGGTTACAACCTCCTTTCAGGTCATTCCAGAGAGCAATAAGGTCTCCCCTGAGCCTCCTTTTCCCCAGGCTGAGCCTCCCTATCTCTCTCAGCCCCTTCTCATCAGACTTGTGCTCCAGAACCTTCCCCAGCTCTGTTGCCCTTCTCTGCACATGTTCTAGCACCTCAATACCTTTTTGTAGAAAGCATCAAGTACTGCAGCCTTTTCCTCATTCTTTGTCACTTATGTTTTCCCCTGCATCCAATAAAAGATGGAGATTCTTCAGAGGCATCCTTTTGTTATGAATTTATTTACAGAAACATTTTTATTGTCTTTTACGGAAGTAGCCAGATTAAGTTCTAGCTGGGCTTTGGCCCAAGTTAGAAATTTTCTCCCTGCATAACCTCACACCATCCTTGTGGTCCTCTGGAGTTGCCTACCCCTTCTTCCAAAGGTCATAAACTTTTTTTTTCTTTTTCTCCTGAGTTCCAGCCAAATCTCTCTGTTCAGACAGGCTGGTCTTCTTCCCCTCTGTCTTGTCATTTGGCACATGGGGACAGCCTGCTCCTGTACCTTTCAGATTTCCTTCTTGAAGAATATCCAGCCTTCCTGGACTCCTTTGCCCTTCAGAACTGCCTCCCAAGGGACTGTGTCCACCAGGCTTCTCATTTTGGGCCTTCTGTTCCCCTCAGAAGGGAATCTCCTATGACAGTGACCCATCTTTATTTCTTTATGGAAGCAGCTTTGACGCACAGCATAGGGTGACTTAGCCTTGGCGACACTTCCAACCTGGAGAAACCATTAACCTCAGCAACACCTCCCATCTAGAGAAACCACCATGCTCGTCATTGTTCAGTTCCACTGGCAGAGCCTCCTACCTGTTACACTGGGGCACCTGGGGAGGTGGGGCAGTCATGGAGGAGATGTCCCTGCTGTGCCAGGCAGGGGCTTAGTGCCACTGCTCCCCGTCCCTTAAGTCATTCAGCTCAGCCAGGCAGAGAGAGGACAAGCAATCGTCTGTGTCATCTGTCTTGTCTGCCTCTAGGCCTGTCCCAGGGAGGGCAGAGTGTGATTCCAGCAGCCTTTTTCTCTCTCAGACTCCCTGATAATCCTCAAGCTCCTCCCCTCCTCCCGGAGCTCTGTCACTCTGTCACTGAGGTGTCCCTCAACCCAGGCACACTCCCACAGGGATGTCCACTGGTCAAGCTGGCAAAGTCACAGCACCCTGCCACATCAACACCCTAATTAATCATGATAATTACTGTTCTCTCTGGAGGGTCTTCCACTCCAGATTCCAAAAGGTTTTTCTGCACTGATTTAATTGATGGCCCTGGTCTGTGAGGTACTTGGTACCTGTGACCATGGTGAGTCACTTTAACTCCCACATTAATAGAATGAGGTTAATAAGAACATCCTGGTTCCCTGGCTGGAGGATTCAAGATTATGGGATGTTCAACTTAGAAGCAGCAATAGACCATATCAGTATCTAAGTAAAGAGAATCATGGAGGAAGTAGAGGTAAAGCAAAGCACCAGGGTGGGAAGCTTGGCTGTCCTCCTCACTTGCTGTCAGGTCACCTCGGTGGCACACCAGCCAGCGGCCACCCAGAGGCAAAGTGGAATTGGAGACTGTCTGCGGGCAAGGTTTCCACAGAGATGTTTCTAGTAAATGCATTCAGACCAAGCAGTCATTAGGACTAAACCCAAGCTTTGGTTTAGATTTTTGTTTTCTCAACCTATCCAACCCAACATGGGCTTCCCAGTTGTTCCCTCAGTAACCAGTCCATATGTCAGGATAGTTAAGATTATTATGTATGAGGTAAAAAACTTGAGATTCAAACAGTAGCCCATATCTACCTCATTTAGTCAAGAAACTCACAGAATTTCCTCCATTTTTATTAATTCTTTTACATACATGAGAGGAAGTATCTGGATTAAAAATCATGAAACTGTCATCTCTGCTGTGGATTTATTGTCTGGGTAGAGAAAGAAACCATTACAGTTAAGGGAACGGTATGAAAAATAACTGCTTCTGAATATTTCTTTCCAATTTTAATCAATGTTTCATGTAACAGTGGAAAAGTCAGTGTTTATATTTAATGTCTAAGTTCATAACTCTGCAAATTATAAAGTTATTTTCAGGTAAAAGCATTGATAGGGAGCACATTCCACATTCAGGATGAATGGCTAAGATCAGACATATTCATGCTTGATCTTTCATGCCCTTGAATATGCAGGGAATGAAAACAGCATCACATTACTTCTCCAACTAGGTGGAAATAACACAGCCCTAATGTTGAATCAGTTCACAGAATAAACCCTGTGAACAGCTGCTGAGGAAATCAATATGAGGAAACAGTGAACTGAACATCTATTCTGCAAATGGTCAGAAAAAGAAAAAATAGATTGTGGCTGTCCTGGTTTTGGTATCTCTGGAAAATCTGGGCCTAAAACCCCCACTGAGATTAACAAACTAATTAAGAACCAAGTGGGGAGAGGACGAAGAAAGACACAAAGGAAAAAATTGAAAATAAAATAAAATAAAATTGAAAGAAAATAAACTGAAATAAAAGAAGAAGGATGATGGAGGGAAGCTGGGTAGTTACAGAGAAGCAGTAGCAGTAGAGATGAGGGGAGAAGAGTATCAAGGGAAGGAACTGTTCAAAAGAGGAGGGTTCAAGGCAGCAGGTGGAGAATAAGTTCAACATTTTTCTTTCTGATACAAGATGGGAGTGCCAGCAGGAAGTACCTTGTAAGAGAAAAAAGTGTGAGATGAACTGCGAGAGGACGAGACCTCTGAGAAGGTGGAGGGAGAAAAGTGCCAGAAATAGAGCCATATGTGACCGCTAGATTTTATGTCCTCTATAGCACAACCCTTAAATTTCACCTGCTGTCTTCTCCCTTTGTGACAAATGGAAGATTTCCCTGAGGTGATGCAGTCTTAAAGACCCAAAGAGCTGGAAAAATACTTTGGATATCTGTGATCTTGTCTGTGATAGACTAAAGATTCCAGAGATAGCTCAACCAAAAGAGGAGGACAGAACAAAGATGGTTGAAAGGAGTGAGAGTATTCAGAGGTAATGGAACGGGAGGGTCAGAAAAGAGAGAAATGTCACAGATGAGTCAAAAAACCAGAGTGTAAAGAGAGGTTTGTGCTGGTGAGAGGAGAGGAGGAATAAGGCTGAGAAGGAGAGGAGGAATAAGGCTGAGAAGGAGAGAAGGAATAGATGACTGTTCTAATGTGAATTAAGATGACATCAGAAAAACTGTCTGTGCATTGATGCTTATACTGCAACCAGTTTGCCCAGGCTTGAAGCAAATAATTGATACCATCCTTTGGGAGCTGCCGTTCATCAAAGCCCGTTAGTGTAACCCCAGAAACCACCAGTCTCTCCTTGCCCTTCATTTGTTCTGCCGCTTCCTGTGTTTTTTAGCAACTCCTTGCAACCTTTCTTTATCCTCAGCACTTGGAGCGAGTGATAAGCTGCTGGTAACCTTGTTTGTAATTTGCAGTTCATTAGAAGTTCAGCCTACAAGGGCAGCACTTGTGTGCAGGGTGAATTGTTGAGCAGATTGTTTGATCTGAGCTTTGTCTCTGCCAGCCACTCTAAGGTGCCACCTAATCCTGATCAGTCAGCTGGGGTTTCCTGCTCTGCAACTCTGGTGTCAGTGGTGATAACCATCAAAACGGGGGAAAACCCCAAGTATTAGCTGCACAAAAAGCACGAAGTTCAACACAGCGTCAGTGAGAAAAACAAGGGGCAGCATAAGATGAGCAATAAAGTTAAGAGATTTACATATGAAAACACAGAGAAACCCATCTCCACCTGGTACAGTGCCCTAATCATATACACAGTGTCCTGCTTATATATATATATATATATAGTATATATGTAATATATACAGCACCCTGATCATATATACAGTGGCTTAATTTTATCCAGGCAGAAACCTAACACCCTTCTCAGCCATTCTGGTTTCCACTGTTGCTCCCCAAACAACATCTTTAAGCACTGAAAAAAGGTGCCAGAAGGAACAGAGGCAGCTCCCTCATACCCTGAAGGAGATGCAGGATTTGAGCCTGTCACATGGGAAATGTGTCCTCCAACACAGAATTTCTAGAAAAGCTGTGGCTCAGCAGCACAACTCCTCATCCATAATCTGTGCAACAGATGCACCAAGCAAAATATCTCCTATATTGTCAGCTGTTGCTTTAGACTCTTGTATCTCCACAGTTTGCTCTTTTTTCTTTAATCTGCTGGATGGAGGTAATGAATATTTAAGTACTCGGTGTAGACCCGTCTGTCCTGGCGGAGTGGCTGGAGCTGCACAGAGCTGCAGAGCCGAGGATCATTGTAATCTGCTCAATGGGTGGTTCTGCCTATGGCCAAATGGATTCCATATGTGAGATCATCTGTCACGCAGAAGGCACCGTCAATTATTTCCCTTTCTAGGAAGTCCTTCTGCTCTCCTAGGTGAAATACACTGTCACTGACCCCAACATGTTGATTTGCCATGACGGTGCCTTTATGGAATGAGCTCTTTGGTGGCCTTTAAAATTCAAATGCTCCTGTTCATTTTTCTGGACTTCAGGTAGAGAATGTTGCTATTTTATTAATTTTATTCTTGATGCAATTTTAAGCCTCTGCACGAAGATCATTGCGGTGTCCAGACATCTTTGAAAAACATCATCTTGGATGAGGAGAATAGGCTGGATTAAAGATATGCCATACCTGTACTTTTAATTTCAGGCTTACATCATTACCAAAGAGCAAGAAGCTGATACTCTGCAGATCTGTGTAACATGCTGGTTTATAGAAGCCAACATTTTCATCCTCATTTCTCTTTTTATAGGGAAGGCAGGTTCTCCTGCCCAGAGCTGCTCAGAGAATTGTATATGAGAGTGGGCAAGGTGGCTGTGGAAAGGGAGATTGTAAACTACTCCCCATGTGCCCTGGGAGTGGGTCAGGTGTAATGAGTTTAAACTGAAACAAATGGTTGTTAGAGATGGCAGAACCCAGTTTGCTAGAGAGGACAGTGGATATGTGTCTGGGAAGAGTGTGAAACCTCTGTCACTGGCAGTTTGTCCAATCTGTCTCATCTCCCAAGGATTAATTGGGAGCTACTTCATCTGGATGTTTTACCATCCAGGTTTTTCACTCTGCTTTCCGCTGTTATTTAGTAGCAGATGTTCAGATTCTGATTTTCCAAAGCTACCCAGTTGTTATTAGGTATAATTAACACCAACATCCTTAATCCATAAGCCTCTTTTAGGTTCGACTCAATCCTATTCTGTTTACAAAATAAAACCTTCATGTGAAGACCACCTCTTCAAAAAGCAATTAGTAATCCCAGCTCCTAGGCCCTCCCTGTGAGGAAGAGAAATACTTGTAGAATATGGAAGGCAAGGAATATTACTGGGGCACGTAGCTGTTTGCTCTAACAGCAGCACAACCTAGCTCTTACAAGCTCTCCAAATTTATAGTGTTGAATTAATTAATTACTTATCCACGTATCTAAACTCAAGTATTTAGTATTTAGTTCAGGAAAGTGATTAATATTACTCAGAACTACCAGTTTATGCATCATTGTCTGTAATCAGGTTGTAGTAGTTGAACAAGATCCCCATTTCCCGTGGCTGACAATGGATTATTCATGTAGGATGTGCAGCATAATTGAGTTAAGGTTATGGGAGCAAACACACCTTCTGGAATTTGCCCAAGCTGAGTCACATAGTTTGGTAAAGATAAAATTGCATCATTTAGGGGTATTTTTAAGCCCTTGCACTAAAGAAACACCATGGTCACGCATTCTGAAGAACAACAATGTGATAGGAGCAGTCGGTTCACACTAGGATCTGGTTAAATAAATTGGAAGTGCATTGCAGTGTTTGGGAGGTTTCAGTTCTGAAGCTATTTCAAGAAACCCATGAGGATTTCACTAAAAATCTGCAGCTGCAGTATGTGCACACAAACAGGATGCTGTTCTATCACCAAAGGAATAACAAACAATTCCAAAAGAGGGGATAATTTAGTTAAATATAGCAGTTGCAATAATATACTAAGAATTCACATCTTTTGTGATCATTCCACCTTTTTTATGCAGTGGGTAGGAGGAAAATCCTCAATCTTCTAATGACTGCAAATGGTGTTCCCATAAGAGAAATGAAAATTTGGAAATAATAGGCCAAAGGATGGAATGGTGACCACAGGCTGATGGAAATGAGCTGAAAGGAAAATAGCACCTGTATGTCTGAGATCATTGCATTGTCTGCTTCCCAGGCCAGATCCCTGAGGTCTGTGCTGGTTTTGCCTGGGGCAATTTTCTTCATGATTGTGATTATGGGGCTGTGTTTTGGATTTGTGATGAAAACAGTGTTGATAATTCAGGGATGTTTTCATTATTGCTGAGCAGAGCTTACGCAGAGTCAAGGCCTTTTCTGCTCCTCACCTCACCCCACCAGTGAGTGGGCTGGGGGTGCACAAAGAGTTGGGAGGGAACACAGGTGGGACAGCTGACCCTAAGTGACCCAAGGGACACCCCATGCCATTGGACATCATTCTCAGCATGTAAAGCTGGAAGAAGAAGGAAGAGGGGGACATTCAGAGCAGCAGTGTTTAACTTCCCAAGTCAGTGTTCCATGTGCTGGAGCCCAGCTTTCCTGTGCATGGCCAAACACCTGCCCATGTGAAGTGAGGAATTAATTCCTTCTTTTGCTTTGCTTGCATGCACAGCTTTTGCTTCCCCAATTAAACTGTCTCTGTCTCAACACAAAAGTTTTCTCACTTTTCCAATTCTCTCCCCATCCCACCAGGGAGGAGTGAGTGAGCGGCTGTGTACGGCTGAGTTGCTGGCTGCGATTGAACCATGACAAGGTTTTATATGCACAGCAACACTGAGAAAAATGTGCAACACTGACCACTGTGAAGGTGCTGATGGTCAGTGCATGAGCTTATTCCCTGATTTACTGCAGCCCAAGACCAGTTGTTGTCTCTAAGATTCCTTCTCTGATATCAGCCAAAGCAGATGCTTCGGGAAGAGAGTAAAAAGCAGACTCTCTTTTTGCAATCCTGTGCAGTTCAGGGACTTCCTGAAAAGGTGGACTTGGTATATTAATAACCTTCAATCTCTCTCTTCCTTGAAGAGCCTGCTTGAAGGGGTGCTTTTGAAGCCACATCAGCTTTCAGTTCCCACAACACACTGTGGCAGGAAGTTCCAAAGTTTAACTACAGGCATGAAGAGTCATTTCCTTCCGTTTCCTTTGAGCTTGTCCTCTCCCACTTAAAATCACTGCTTCCTTCTTTTATTGGAAAGTGCAATGAAAAATCCATCTCTTCACCTTCTCCATGATGTTCATGATGTTATAGATTTATCCTGGTCGTCTCTTAAACTGAAGAGATAACTTACTTAGCTCTCCCTTACATTGAGTAGTTATGTACTTCTTACCAGCCTTGTAATCCTCTGAATCCTTTTTCATCTATTGTTTCCTTTTCAAGTGAGAGGACCAGAGCTGGACACAGGATTCAAGCTAGAAGAGCCATAGATTTATGTATTTATATAATAATAAATTATAATATAATTTTTATTTATTTATTTATTTAGCAACATTCTCTGTTTTGATCTCTGCCCCATTTCCTGGCAATTCCCGACATTTTATTTGCTTTATTGACTGCTACTATATGCTTAGCTGATGTTTTCATGGAACTATCTGTTACAGCCCCAGCTTTTCCCTCTTGGCCAGCTCAGAGCCATGTGTGAGCTGAGGGCTGCTTTTCCCCTCAGGCATCATTTCTCTGTCCAGTCACTGAGATTCTGCAATTCTTCCCACTTTTTAATCATCTTTAATACCCAGAGTACTTTTGTATAATGACTAAATCTTGTCACTTCACTGTTTACTCCTTTCCAGGTCATGAATGGGTTTGTAAGCAAACAGCCTATACCTCCAGGGGATACCACTGCTGATCAGCCTCTACCACAAGACCTGACCATGAGCTCCCACTCTCTGTTTCCTGTTTTTTTAATTCATTCCTTTTTTATTCATCCAGGGACCTTTCCATTTACGCCTTGACTTTCCTTAAAAGCCTTTGGTGAGAGATGCTGTCTGCAGCTCTCAGGAAATACAAGCTGGTTATATCAACAGGATATCCTTTATCCAAAGGCTTGTTGACACCTTCAGAGAACTCCAGGGACTATGGCAGGACTTCCCTTTATAAAAGCCATGCTGACTTCCATAGCACATCACAATTACCTCTCCATCCAATAATTCCTTTTTTTTTTTGCTGCTTCCTACAAAGCAGCAGCACAATACCAACCCTCTCTTCAGCTTCTTATGCTGTTGAAGAACTGACACCTCATGTTAAGCTGAGGGGCTGGGACAAAGGTGCTCCCACTGGATCTGTATTTTCCAGACTGTAACTTTCAGGTGCCGGAAGCACAGGAGTCGGGATATTTTTTCCAGAGTTTCCTCTTAGTGTTTATTGTTGAGTTTGGTCAGGCATAGAAGTGAGTGCATGACACTCAAAGAGCAGCATCATTTCCCCACATTAGGATTCCTCTACCTGCCCCAAAATTTTACATGTAAAATTCCCTGCTGCAGTCAGTCCTTTCCGCGTTGTCAGAACTGAAAGATGAGAACTTGCTTCCCTTCGTTTGCACCTCCAAGGGGCAAGGAATGACTCTTTCTCACCATGTCCCCTAAAAACCTGGGGGTGGGGAGTCCTGCCAACGAACGGAGGAAACACCAGACAAGTTGGTTGCTGGTAGCTGCTGGTTGCAGTCAGTCCCCAGGGAATGAGGTTATTTAGAGTGTGCTGGAATGAGTCTGTGCAGTGAATCAGGAGCACGGTCACAGCTCCCAGACAGAAAAACCTCTCCCTCCCTTTCCAGAGGGAATTTTACACAGGAATTTTACACTGGTTTCATTGAATAAGCCAACATGAATTATTTCCTGATCAAATCCGTGATGATTTTTGGTTTTGAGGGTGCTCATTCATCAAACAATTTATCTGCACTGATTGTCTGGCTAAATCATCTTAGCAGTCTCATACGGTTCTTCTTCTTGGGGTGGTGTGGTTATGACTTCTTTAAATTTTGAAAAATATTGAAAGCAAAATAAATGACAGAGAAAGAGCAGCAGCTAAACAGCTTAGAAAGGTCATTTCCTCAAAAATAAACCAGAGAAAGGCAAACAAGCGTGCTCCCTTCCCACAAGGAGTACCTCTCATCTCTTTTTTAAGTTTGAACAATTTTTGAACGAAGTGAAATACCAGCACTTTTGAGACTTGCATTAACTGCAGAGAACTTTCTGGACCCCTGAGCTGCCCAAGGAATGTGTTCTTCTCTCAAAACCCATTCCTACGTATTGCACTGGGCTCCCATCACAAAGCTGACTCTGCCTGGGAAGAGGTGTAGATTTTAGCAGACACTGGTAGGAACCAGCTGCCACACTGCAGAGTGACTCATGCTACAGAGCTCTGCTGGCAGGAACACAGATGTGCAGGAAGCAAACCTTGGCCAGGCTGAGTAATCCAGGTGAGTGCAAGAGCAGCACCTGAAGGCACGTACGTGCTGGGTGTGATGCACAAGGTTGTGCAACCCCTGTGTCCTTGGAGAGATGGTCTCAGGGGTCTGTGTTATGGCTGCCCAGTACTGTGACTGTGAACCACTGTCCCTCGTCATGGAAAGAGCTTCCGCCTGTCTGCACCAAGGGAATCGTGTCCTCCTTGCCTGCCATTCCTTCTATCTTTCTCCCAGCCCAGGGGTGCTCTGAATACCATTTCAAGAATCCTCTGGTTTGTCCCAAAGGTTCCTGAGAACAGGTCAGACATGGGGGGCTATGGGGGAGATGGGATATGAAGGCTGGCAAGCCTCAAGACTCCCTTTATTGCTTATCTCATTCCCTTAAGAGGGGCAGAGGTAGCCTGAATACCATCTGATTTACCATCTCCTGAAGAAGAGAAAAGATTGCATTTGTTGAAACAAATTATTTTTGAAACAAATTATTTTTGAAACAAATTAGAATACCTCACTTCTCACACTGGAACTAAAGGGCAGCTGCTGCAGGATACGCAGCTCCATAGGGGTCTGGGTAACTGCGATTTTATTAAACACTGGAGCCAACCTACTTTTATGTACTGCCAAGAAGGATTTCCGGCTCCCTGATGCTGTCCTTGACCCCAACATGCATCCCACAACTTCCCTTTCACCTCACTGCTACGTCCCTGACCCACACTGTGCCAGTCCAGGGAGCTAAACCAGCACAGAGCCCTCCAGGTTTTGTGCCACAGAAGGTTTTTTGCTGGTGCAGTTCCCAGCACCAGCATGCAGCAGGATCAACACATAGGACTTAGTGGAAATATGCAGCCTGGTGAGCCTGACCATCCTTTCCAACAACACCTACCTGCTAATTAGGATCATGAATATAATTAAATCTCACTCTCAGCCTCCTAATACCACTGTGCCATGCAGACAACAGCAGTGGATGCCAGGGAAGAAGCAAAGGGCTGTAAGGGGAAGGAACATGCACTCATGAATGACTGTGAGAATTAATTTCCACCATAAAATATGGCTCATAATATGAAATGTCTGTGAACCATCTCGAAACCTTGTCCTCTAGCAGTTAATTTTAAAAGTATTAGTTACGGCTTGACATCACCTGAAAGCAGGCAAATGCCTCACTGCACAGCCTGACAGGCAGGGCTGCAGTGAGGGGGAACCTGCAATCCCATTAAGGCGTGGGGGCATGAGGACCACCAGAGAGAAAAGAGAAAATGAAGGGCACCAGGTGAAGCTCCTGATGGCAACAGGTGCCAGCATGTGGCTTAGTCATGGGCACAGTGTAATGGTTTGCTAGACAGGGAGGAGGGAGAACCTCCCATGTCTGGGCGTGAAGGGACAAGGGGAATATCTGCTTGAAAGTTTTCTGGGACCATTTCCTATTGCTTCACCTCATGGACACAAGTGGAGAAAGGGCAGTTGTTAGGGAGGAATCTGAAGGAAAAGGGTTTGCAGTGCTCTCCTGGCTCCCAGCAACACCTTGTGCTGCTGCAGGCGTTGATGCAGAAAGCAAAGCATGCCGAATCCGTGTGCAAACTAGGGCATCCGCTGCCTGAAAAACTGACCTGGAGGGACAGGGAGGGATGTGAGCAGCTGGATGTGTGAGCACGTCTCATATCGATTAGTGAACGGGCTCCTGGATCTGTCACAGCTGCAGCACAAATTACTGAGAGGCACTTCAATGAAGAGGAAACCCAGTAAAGAAAAGACCTTTGGAAATACCATCAGAATATGGTTATTTCTAAATTGCTGCCAAAACCAAGTCATATTGTTTGCATAGATTACCTTGGCCTGAAGCAGACATTTCAGGAGCTGCCAAGGGCAAAGCCAGACACAGGTGTGAGCTCACAAGAGATTGCCAGTCCCATGGAGTTAAGCTGGTCCCATCATGGACAGGAAAGATCTAAAGAAAAGCCAGGGTGTGGGAAGAAGGTGCACTGGGTGACCTGCTTCCCTTGGGCATGGTGCTGGGCTAGAGGCTTTGTGTAGTGACAAGAAACACCTTCAGGGGAGCAACATGGCCTAATCCTGTGTGTAACAGACATTGTGCATCCTTTACATGCAGCCCAATGGATCAATGGTGTTATTCTGCTCCAAGCAGTACAGCAGGAGACCACTCAATGCAGACACACTTTTACATTCAAATCATCCCACAAAATAGGAGGCTTGCTGTCATTTTCAGACATGCCACTAAAATTCCACTCAACCACCTAACCCGTGTTTAAAGAGAAATGATTCCGTTTTCTCCTGTCTGCTATTAGATTTAGGAATAATCTCTGCTGCACACTTGCATCATCCCCAAGGTGTATGTGCTTTTCATAGTCACCCAGTTCTGGCTCTTAAATAAGCTGTTACGTACTGACAACCTCTAAACTGAACCCAGAAGTGTTTACTGGACTGAAAAAGACATCACCAGATGGCTCCAATATCAGCCTAGAAGGATTTCTGTTCTTCAACAGGCACTAAATGTGTCTGAAAAAGCAGCAGGCTGCAGAGTGTCTGCATAGTCAAATCACCTCTAAGAGGCTTTGTAATTGCATTCAGTTCTGCTGTGCTGGAAAATGAGGATAATAAGCTCAATGTATTACCCTTACACTGGGGCTAGACTCCATATAGAGTGGTAACAAGAAACACAGGCTGAGGTTTTAACTGCACTTAGTGGGGCTCAGCACTTTGCTTAGTGGAAAAAGAGATGCCAAGTTACCTTAATCCCCTTGAGAGTTACAACCATGAGCTCCTAGGTTCCCAGAAGTCTCCAGAGATGGAGGATCACCTATTTCAGAAAGAATCATAGGCTCATAGAATGGTTTGGGTTGATACTCAGTTTTACTAATCATTAATGTTTTTGTCTTGCTTTGCCTCACTTTCATTTCTAGCTTTCATTTTCCAGCTCTGTGCACATGAACTGTGCTGAGGAGTTTACTAAGAGTTTTCCATACTATCCACTAAGAAGTATTGAACACATTTTCATGAACATCTTCTCTGTGCATCAAGTTCTTTTCAACAAAACCTAAAAAGGACCTGATCTTCTACTATTTTTAGTCTGTTTTTACTGCACTGGGGATGGAGATCTGGGTGGATAAGTCAGTAGTAGATAAGTGAGTGAGTAGATAAGTGAGTGAATAGATAAGTCACTCCAGTGAGTTTCACTTTAAAGGAGTCCTTTCCCTTCATGTCATAGGCTGGCAAACACTTTCTCTCGCTGCTCTGTCAATTTGAGCAATCCCAAAATCTCCTCCTGCTGCCCACTCAGTTGTGTCAGTACAACATTCCATGGGCTGCCCAATAAATCCTGCAGAGATCGATCTGGGATAATAACAACCTGACCAAACATGACTCTCTTTTTTTTCTTAAGCTCTTTTAACCCTCATTGACTCTACTTAGCTCGATGCTGCCGCTGAAAAATTACACACCAGGCTGCACCAAGAGCAGAGGGGAATAAATTTGAAAGTTGGTTTCAAATTACGTTTGTGAGTCAACCAGCCACATTGCGGCATGAAAATTCAGTTCAGTCTCCCGTTCTCATTTACCACCAATCTTGGGTCAGAGAATCTGCAGCCCCACAAACTCGCATTGTAGTTGTAGCTCTGTTCCAGGCACAGCCTATTTTTATGTGCCACAAAACCCTAAACAAAATTGGTCCCATCATGGAAGCAAAAGCCCAGTGAGAGATGCTGAAATCCTTCTGCAGCCCGTGGGGAGAGCAAGGCATTTTGTACAGACAACATGACACCACAAACACCAACCCAGGCCCTGGCTAGAATGATCCAACAGGAAACACAAAACCCATGGCTGCACCAGAACATCATTAAGATCCCTTGCAACCCAACACATTTATGATTCTAAGACCTCTCCTCTGTGCAGCCCGTGGGCTACAAAATGGGCCCCTCCTGTCAGCCTGGCTTTCAAAGTTGCTTTCTGGGCCCTAGCACTGAGGTGAGGAGTGTGGTGTTCACCAAAGCCATCCTCAGCTGGTTGTCACCCTAAGTACCCTCTCTGCTTTTGCTCAGGGACATTCAGAGGAATTTTGCAGGAGACTTTTTGGATCAGGCAATGACACTTGGGGTATGATTCATCTCACCTCACTTTAGCAGCTCATGAAATGCAGGGCTGGGATACAATTGCCCATCTGGATACCAGACACCCAGTGCCATATGGACTACTCTGTGTCACCCCAGACCTCTATCCAGGGCTGGCAGGTGTGACACTGAACACACAGGAGACCTGCACATTCTGCAGAGGCAGCCAGCACAGCTTTTGTCACCTTTGCTGAGGTACTTAGTGTCATCTAAGACATCCACATCTGAACTAGGTGCCTGGGTGCTCATCAAAGATAGAAGTGGTCCAGTCATCGGCATTAAGTATAGGGTGTTGTTCACCCAAAGCATGCAGGTGTCTTCTTCAGGACACTAATTACACCCTGTGTTCAACTGACAGGTGCCTCTCACCCTACTGATTGCAAAAGTGACCAGGGTGAGTTCTCAGGACCCACCCTGTAGATCCACATTTAGTCAGATGGATCCTGGCACTGGAATAGGCCCTCCAGAGCAGCGGTCAGGGCACCAAGTCTGCCAGAGCTCAGGAAGTGTTTGGACAATGCTCTCAGGCACAAGGTGTGATTCTTGGGGCTGTCCTGTGCAGAGACAGGGCTTGGAGTTCAATGATCCTTGCGGGTCCCTTCCAGTCCAGGATATTCTATGATTCCATGATTTTATGATCCTATGCCCAGAAGTTTTCAGGACGTGGTAGCTGCTTAGGTGGAGCTGGCTGGACTGCAACTCCACCAGGATCAATGCTTTAACAATGAAGAATTTGCTGGCTTGATCCTTTGAACCTCTCAGTTCACAGACTACCACCAGCTGTGATGGCAATAAAATTGGATGTTTCTTGTAGTGGTCTTCAAAACACTTGGCAAAGTTCACTACAAAGACAGTGCCTTATTCTAAAATAGTTGACTGAACTGGTTTGCAAGTTACTGGTTTCAGTGCAGGACCCTCTGATGCCTTTTCTCCTTGGATGTCAGAGAAGAAGGTCATATTGGCTCTTTAAGTCTGTTGGTGGCTGTTACCTGACCACTGCCAGTCCAGTGCTCCTGAAATTGTTGACATGGGCCACAGAAGGTCAGGGTTCCTTTCCCAAGCCTTGACTGGGAGCTCCAACAAAGCCTGCAGAGAAAGTCAGGCTGAGGTGCAGGAGCCACTTCTGACTCAAAACTCAAGAGTTCTGTCCAAGTTTGGCAGTTGTGCTCTCTGGGGCTTTCACCCTTCACATCTCCTTCTATGCTCATTTTCTCATCTGCCCTGTGTAAAACACTACAGAATCTCCCAGTGCTCAGAACTGGGAGGATCTTTCCATCGCAGTTACCCGGAGTTGCACTCCAGCCACCAGCTCGTCACTGGAAAGTTTCCAGCCACGCAGCTCTCTCATGCCCCACATTTCCTTCAAGCTTGTGGGATGTTTCTGTACAACCCAGACAGTAAGTCCCTGCCCAGCACGGACTATTATTACACTGCCTGCATCATCCCTTTGCGTGGCTCATTCGAGACAAATCAAATAAGCGGGTACTGCCTCATGCTGCAGCTTAAATTAGAAAGAATAGACCACAAAAACAACTGCAGTGGTAGCAGAAGTGGCTATAAATAAAGCAAAATGTTTCTCTTAGAAACTTTTGTGCCACAGAAGGAAATTGTAAATGTGGTTCAGGATATTTTTGTTGCTGCTTATTAATTTGAAATTTCATCGTTGGAAGCGCTTGCAGACGTAGAGGGTTGCACAATGTTTTCGCTGCAGTACGGCGATTGCTAAGATTAGCACGGTAACAGATCTTTTCAGAGTAAATTGCATATAATTAATAGGAAGCAGGAGGAAAAAAGGAATAATTGTACTTAATCCAAATGCAAGTTCAGTTCTCCCAGAAGGTGGAACCAGCACTAAGGCCATGCTGAAGACAGGCCCGTTCCTTTCTGTTCCATTCAGCTGGGTAAGGAACAGCAATTGTGTGCCCATATTGCAAATTCTCATTTCCAATTTGTTTTACCAAAGTGCAGGGATGTTCAAGCTGGAATTTCTTTTAAGCCTTTCCTAGCAACGGTGGAGATTACTGGTTTGTGCTTCTGCCTTGTCTCCCATCCAATGTCAAAACAAGTTAAAGTATTAAAATAGCATTTCCCTGTGAAAGAGCTATAAAAAATCTGTGCAACACAACTTACATTTTGGCCAAACCCATTTGGAGTTCATGGTTAATAGGGGACCTAGGTGTCCAGCAGGTTGAGGGAGGTGATTCTTCCCCTCTCCTCTGCCCTTGTGAGACCCCACCTGGAACACTGCGTCTAGCTCTGGGGTCCCCAACAAAGGAGACATTGACCTGTTAGAGCAAGTCCAGAGTGGGCCACAAAAATGATCAGAGGGCTAGAGCCTCTCTGTTCTGGAGACAGGCTGAGAGAGCTGGGGTTGTTCAGCCTGGAGAGAGATGGTTCTGGGGAGACTTAAGAACCCCTTCCAGTACCTAAAGGGAGCTTATAAAAGAGAGGAGGAGTGACTTTTTTTACACGGGCAGGCAGTGAGAGGACAATGGGGAAGGCCTTTAAACTAAAAGTGGAGATATTTAGATTGGATGTTGGGAAGACATTCTTTACTGGCACTGGCACAGGTTGCCCAGAGAAGCTGTGGATGCCCCATCCCTGGAAGTGTTCAAGGCCAAGATGAATGGGTCTTTGAGCAGCCTGGTCTGGTGGAAGCTGTCCCTGCCCATGGCAGAAGGTTGGAACAAGATGATCTATAAGGTCCCTTCCAACCCAAACCATTTGATGATCCTATGACCTGTTCTGAAGCCTCATGACATGTTGCATGATGAGCTTCCATCTTCCCTCCCACTGAAGCACCCAAATTTCCCAGTGGATCATTGTGTGCACCAATATGGAGGGACAAGTCCACACACCTACTTCACTCAACACATTTCTCAGCTCTTCATGTCCCCACACTGACATTCCTCCCTGAAGCTGCTGCAGCATCCCAATATTGCCAGATGCACAGCTCAATAAAAGTACCAAAATAAATCATTGCAGCCAAGGTTTCATTTAGCTGCTGTTATTAATCATTAGCAATAGCTATTGCTAATTAATGTCATTACACATCATGACTATTAATCACAATCTGCTGATGCAAGACATATTGTCTCTAGTAGACAAGAAAGAGGAAGAAAGCAAGTGAGCAATAACCAAACTCAAAAATTATGATGGGCATCATTGGCAAACTCACATTGCACATTTTATGCTAAAAGACATCAGACAATGTCCCTGCCTTGGTTGCTGCATCTCAACTGTACTCGAGCAATGCCATTTGTCACAAACCCAACAAAACTGGGCATACAGGTTTAATATATTACTTAGTATATGACATTTTTTGATGATACAAGGTCTTAAACCATGGGGGAATGAAACTTCTATTAAACTGTCTTGTCCTTAGCATTACAGTGCTCCCCACTCCCTTCCTAAGAACACCCTAGTGTTGTCATCTTTACATCAAGGTCTTTCAAAAAGGGTTAAACTGTTCAGTTCCAATACAAGCTGTTGGACTGCATGCAAAATCACTGAGGAAGTGCCCATGACCTTTGCTAGGTAGAAGGTGTGATTAGCTGACCCTAAAGACCATTTGATCCATGAAGTCTACAAAATGCTATGGTGCAGCAAATCATAAAGTACTGGGTCATTAGGATGTGTTTGTCATTAGGATTTAAATGCTCATTAATCACTTTCTTTTTTTCATTATAAGGAAGGAAAGGGAAATTTCCTTCATTTTCTAGTTTAATCTCAAGTGAAAATTTAAATGCAAGACTGGAATCAATTCTGTAGCTCTTGAGATTGATTTGCCCCAGACCTGAATTTGCAATATTCCCCCTTAAGCAGGCAGTCAGAGCTGCAGGCACTCCAGCACTCCTGGTTTCCCTGTGGCACTGGAGAGAGCTCACACAGAGCCCTCAGCTACCTGCCTTCACTCTGATGGACACGGACATTGCCTGCTCAGCAATGAAATCTCTAAGCGGGAAGCTCTTGGTAGTGTTTATACAGCAATTCTCTGCAGTAGGAATCTCACAAAGGTGCATTGCAAAGGGCAGAACACATCTGCTGGCTTTGGGTGCACAGACTCTGGGGTAATGGGGTGCCGAGGACGGTCGTGTGGAGAAGGAGTCAGCCCTTCGAAACAAGGTATTTCTGCTGCACGTTTGGACGGCCCTGTCTCCATCTGCTACGGGAGAAAGGGCTGTTGGTCACAGTGGTGAGCTCATTAAAATGAGATCAATAGAGATTTAATCTAATGCTGTGGATTACTCGAAGTGGAATGCTCAATTAAGTGTGGAGAAAAAAAAATGTAACACATCAAATGAATTGCCAGCTGATTCCCTTGCTTTATTTGGAATTTAGCCCAATATCGAGGAGGGCTGACAAACTAAAGCAGAGCTGTGAAAAAGCAGCTGATGCTGGGGGTAGCGGTCACCAAACACCAGTTAAATGTGCCACATCATTACTCACAC
Source organism: Eulacestoma nigropectus (assembly GCA_013397775.1). Lineage (NCBI taxonomy): Eukaryota > Metazoa > Chordata > Aves > Passeriformes > Eulacestoma > Eulacestoma nigropectus. Next base: position 78,662 of record VZTE01006666.1, read on the forward strand.
ATTTTGCAGTGAACTCCACAGGTACAAAGAGTTTTGCTGGGATTATATACTTCCAATTTCCACTTCTGTTCACACCAGTGGCTCTAAGAATATTTGAAAGCTGCTAAGGTGAGGATTTGCATAAACAAGATTTGCCACGGCTTTTGGAAAATTGGAAGAGTTAAGTGCAGTGAGTGCTACAAAACTTGTCTTTTCTTTGCAGTTCTTCTGTAATCCAGCCCATTTCTCCCTCCCTGCTCCTCCACCCCCAAAACTGAAACCGCTGCCGCCTCCCCAGCTCCCTCACCTCTCTGAGCAGCAGCCATACAGGGACAAAGAGGATTCTGTTTTGAATGAAACATTTTATTCTCAAGGCACGAAAACGCGGGACCAGGCAGAAAGCCAAGAAGCAAGAAAAGAGAAACATATTCATTAATTAAAACAAGCATTGCTTGCTTTGAACTATGAAAATCATATTACAAAAAAACGGAGCGATGAATTCCTGGCTTCTGGAAGAGAAGAACATGCTCCAGCCCCACCAAGCTGCATTGCTGCAGGAGCAGGGAGGAGCGCGGGATGGATTTCCCAAACTCTGTAATTGGCAGGCACAGGGCCCCTGTGCTGCTTGCAGAGAGAATTCATCCCAACATGAACAGCTTTGTGGCCCATTGGCACAATATCACAGCATTTTTTTCTTCCAGCAAGTCACATTTAATCTTTGCCCGGACATTTCAAGGCAGAGCTGTCTTATTTCTCCCATTAGGGCAGGACACCTTCCCACGCCATTCCCTGAAGTCAGAGTTTTTGGGAGCCGAGCAGGATGAGGTCCAGCCAGTCACGACCTCCCTCATGAGTCTTCTTCTTCTCTTCCTCTAGGAGCCTCACCATCCCTAAGGCTTATGATTGCCTCTGAGAAGCTCAGCAATTTGTCACCCTGAATATTCTGTCCAAGCTCCCTCACTCTGCCGCCCTCTTCCTGACCAGGGGGGTTGAAAACACCCTGAGGCTGCACATTGTGAGCAGAGGATGAAGCAATGCTGCCTCTGAGGTTCTCCATGTTCCTTTGTGTCCTGGGTGGGAAAGGCCAAGCACAGAGTTGTCTTCTGCTGCTGGTTGCCACCTACCCATGTGTACTAGTTTGAAAGCAAACCAGTGAGAGACTCAAAATAGGAACTACAATTTAATAGGAAAATTAAAAATAAATGCAATAGTACAAAACCACTGACAGAGTCAGGATACAACCTGATATCCTGTTGGGCAGGGTGGTGGTAGCCGTCCGATTAAATGGTGGCTGCAGTCCTCTTGAGGTGATAGATGTGGTTCTGTTGAAGCGGTGATCCTGTAGAAGGGTCTGGTCTTCCTCTGAAGGTGGAGTGGTTGTTATGTAGTTATTGTCCTCTGGGAATCCAGTAGGTAAGGGCTGAGTGTGGTGTTCCAAATCTCAGATTATTTCCAGGTAGGAATGTTTGGTTCCTCCCCCCGGGGCAGAGCATCTCACAATAGGATGATGTAATTTTATGAGTCATGCACTGAGGCTTGATAGCCCATTAACAGAAGATATCTCCCGGAGGGAGTTACCAGGGATGTGTCAGGGAAGAGATAAAGAACACTGCCCACTGCCCCACCTGGTTTTAACAGATGGTGATAGAATACATACTTTTGGTTACATCTTGCATTGTAACCTAAGACACCATGGCTATTTTTTTTCTATTTATCACTGTTGTTATGACTTTTATCACTATTATTGTCATCTCTATTTATCTGTGGTCTGGGGTGTGCAGCAGGAGTTTTCCTCCTGCTCCCCCCTTGCTGTTCCACACACTAAAGAGGGAGTTTGTTTTCTGGCATGGTTCATGATGGGCTCATGGGTAGGAAAGCCCAAGCAGCACCTGTGGCTATAGAGTCCTCAAAACATCTGACTTTGGTATGTTTTGTTGCAATTCCCCACCAACTGGGAACAATAGTTTTGCAGACCCCAGGAATCCCTCCACTGTCTGTTCTTCTGCTTCTGCAAAGTTTTTCTAGAACTTTTGACAAAGTTTTTTGAACTCAGAGGGACAAGAGCCGCACTGGCACTAGGGGGTTGCATTGCCTCATCTGGCCCCAAACTGGGCAAAATGCCTGTGGTGTTTGTAGGCTCTCCTGATATTGCCCACAGGAGCCTCTCAGCTGATCCTGCAGAGAAGATACTGTTCATCTAGGATAATAATGCAGAAGATGCTCAGATGGTTACTCCATATCAATGTCTCTATAGCAAACTGGCAGAACAGCACATAAAAAAGAGTTGTTCTAGGATGAAACAGAGAGATTTGATGGAAATTTCCTCCAAAGCCTTCTCAGGTGTTTATATGGAGGAAGAGCATCCTGTACCTGTGGGGTACAGCATCCTGCCTTGTCCTGGCACTGCTGATGTCATGGGACCTGCTGAGCCTTGAGAGGAGCCAGCAGGGACAGAGAACCTACCACAAGAGTTTCAGTGGCCAAAATGCCCCCACCAATGCTTCTGGTGTCAGCACATTGTCAACAGCTTGTAAAGTCTGGGCTAAAAGCTCCAAATAAGAGTGACATTTGAAATGCAAAAAAAATCCTACATTTCTTGAATCTAAGCTCCTTTACCCCACGATGAACACACTCAACGTGCCAGCAGGTGTGATACTTTCTGTGGCATGAATAGACATGCAAATGGAATTTAGCAGGACCTACTACAGAGTGCAAGGCAGAAAAGCTTGAGGGACTCACTAGTTGAGTGATGGTGACTACAAAACCCAGAAGGCTTTAACTTTGTACAAATAAAATAGATAAATTCAAAGCAAACAGTACTCCCTGGAAAAACAGGGTAAATTATGAGGAAAAAAAACATGGTGTGATTTATATATAGCATAGATCTGTATGCTTGGTTTTTTACAGTCATAAATTCAAGACTTTCTGTAATATTCCAGCAATGTTTTGTCTCAGGGTTATTTTGAGGCTGTTAGGGACAGAGAGTGCCCAGCTTTGATGAAATTTGAAGCGGAAGTGGAGGGTTGCTGGTTCCACCCTGACCATGCCGTCACCTTTCAGTGGCCAAAGAGAATCGGCACCGGCCCCATCACCTGTGTGATGTCTGTCAAGTGCCAGGATCAATATCTTTGTACAGCAATACCACTGTGGCTCAACACTCCTTTAGGCAGCTGAGCAGTATCTGATTCTTCCATACACCATGTCCTTGCTAGAGCCAGCAGCAGGGGAAGCTTTGGGAGATGAAGAAAAATGCCCAGGCCAGGGCGTTTTCAAGGAGAAGAATAAGTAGCAGGACTCAATCTGGAATTGGTGCAGAATCTGGCAGGTCTGCACAGCCCTGAGCACACTGCGTTGTCCCTGGTCATGCAACTCTTTAAAAACAAGCAACTTTTTGCAATTATTTGCTGGCACTCCATGAAAAGCAATGCCTCCTCCAGTGCTTTCTCTCTGGGTTTTTTTATTGAAACCAGGCATTCAAAAAAATCCATTTCTATTGGAAACAGGACATAAGGACAGTTTTTGCTTGTGTGGCAATTTTCTTCTTGCGATTCGCTCCCGGGGACAGCCTATTCTTCTCCAGGACTTGAACAATGAAGGTCTCAAACAAAGGCAGCTCACACAGCTGGGGAAAGGATGCTTGAGGTCAGGGCTCCTCCCTTAACCCCTGGTGAGGTCAATGGGATGGGCTGTGCTGGTCCTGCTTTCCTGGGTGAGACTTCTCAGGGAGCTGCTTCAGCAAGCCCCAGCATGGGACTTCCAAGGTCTGCTGCAAGATGGGGTTCACGGTGCTCTCAGACCTGTGAGGTTCAGGCCCTTGTGCTGCAGAGAGGTTACTTCCACCAAGGTCAGTCCTGGGCTGAGGGGCTCCCTCCATCACTCTAATCTGACTTCTCTGTAAAAGTAATTTTTAAGCCACAGTTTAGACTTTCTGGCTGTGTCGGGATTTTTTAACATTTTCTAAGCCAAATCCACCATTTAGGAAAACACACACATACAGAAATACACAAATATCTATTTTGTGTGCAGCTCTGGAACAATTAATAACACTTTTTTTTCCCCTTTGGACTCTATGCCCCTCTTTAACATGGAAAACCCATTTGTCTACCTCACTGGATACTGAGTGGATAAATACATTAACTACTTTGAAGCACATTGGCCTTTTTTTTTCCCAGTCAGTGCATCAGCATATCTGTACCTCAGCCAGATGCTGGAAAATCAGTGAACCACGTAAACCACAACACCGTGGGGAGACTGAAGTGAGCTAATGCTCAGTTCATACAAACCACATGGTTATTAAAACTCAGGATGAAAAAGAAATCGATGACAGAGCCAGGTAAAATTGACACGTTTCAGTGTAAATGTGTAGTTAAACTCCTATTTTCCCTGGCAAGGCAAGACACGAATGGCCGAGACTGTCATTGCTCTCTGTTTTTATTTCCTCCCTGTCATTCAGGGCCAAAATGCCATTTTTTGTTGGAAACTTTGTCCTTTCCATCCAAACGGTGGTGCATGGTGCCTCCTCTTGCTGCTCTGGAGCCTTCCTGCCTCAATTTCACAGGTGCAGATATTTTCATAAAATAGCAGTGAGCAAAATGCCCAAAACAGCCACCACAAGGAGACACATTTCCTTCCGCCATGTGACTTGAGAGGGACCTTACACTTTCAGGACAATCATTTCAGTCCCTGGAATCTTCCGTAGCAGGAGTTCAGCAGGACCTAAAGACAGTTCTGTCATTTTCTAAGATGATGTGATTCAGGTGTGCAATAGAGCAGACTCTTGTGGCTTTGTTTGGCATCAGCTTACTCTGAAATCTGGATGTTGATGCCCTACAGGTGAGTTTTTGACTAAAGGAATGGCCCAACATTAGGCATCACTTAGCTCGGGGTGGCTGTGCCATTATTTGTAGATAAAATCCTGGGTGCTTTTAGCTTGCACTCAGAGGACCTTATGACAGATAACAGAAGTCCAAAATGGTAGAAAAATTAAGGATTTTAAGCCTTTAATGTGAGAAGAATTTTACCCCAGTCTCTAAGTGTACAAGCCTGCAGGTATGCATTTATGCTATTGAAGCTGAGGGGAAAATTCCCCAGTGGTGGTAGAAATAAAGATTCCTTCCAGCTCATACACCAAGAAATCTCAGTGCTCTTGACTTAAAAAAGAGCGTGTCTGGAGCATGATCCTGCAGTTCAGGATGGAGGGATATGGAGATGCCCTGTCTTTGCCCCTGGCAAAGAAGTGGAGCTTTTCATCTGCAGTGCTATTGGATATAAATATCCATTCTGTGGCAGCAGAAGTAACCTACAAGTGCTGGAGTGGCTCCATCCCAGCTTGGGATTCCCTCCTCACCTCTTACATTTGTGTATAGCTGGAAGCCAAACTGGATGTATGCCATTCCCAGTGAGCTGCTATCACAAAACCACGTTTATTTTTCATCCACTGTGTTTGCAAGTGGGATGTTTTGGTTCTTTCCTTCTGTATATTTAACATATTTTTACTGCTGTGACAGAAAGGAGTTTGCTAACACCGATGCATCAAAAATCAATTCAGCACTAGTGGGTTTGTTACCTTCTGGTAACGTCGTGTGAGGAGTGCAAGAGAAATACTGAGTCCCTGAGCAAAAAAAAAAAAAAAAAAATTCCTGCCTGCAAGGACAGCTNAAAAAACACGAAGCCAAAAAAAAAAAAAAAAAAAAAAAAAAAAAATTCCTGCCTGCAAGGACAGCTCCCCCAGTGCCTCTTTTCGACGTGGACAGCCCCAAAGCAGGTGACAGCTGAGCAGACAAGCACGGGGCTTCACTTCTCTGTTCAGAACAGAATGTGAAATGCAGTCACTTCTGCTGGTCGGGGGCCGCCTGTTACTCCTAAATTTTTTAATAACCTTCTCAACTGGAGCCAGCTTCTCCTTTGATGTGGTGCTGCTTTCATTAGTACTCGTTCAAGGTGAATACCTGATTAGCCATGGGGAGCTGAAGGGGTTTATTCTTCCCCTTTTTCTTTCAACTTTCATAACACTTACTACAGACAAAGAGCCCCTGTGCCCTTGCCGTGTTAGGAATAAAACAAGGGGTGTTAGGCCAGAGTAAGTGAGTTTGTCCATGTCTGGCAGTTCAAATGAATTAAATCTCACAGCCACAGCTGAACTTTTTGTGCAAGATTTTTCCATGTTGCACTTGGTGGTGCTTTCAGTCTTTTGGGGCTCTTCTCTCTCAAATCCAGGGCAGAATGGCTGGGAAGAAGTATTTCAGTGCCCCTCAGCACAGAGGCTCTTCTGCATGAGGACCATGAGGGATTTGTGAGCACACAAGGTCTTACTGCAGGTCTGAATTCTACACCTGTAGGAACTGAGCTCTGCAGATGGATGAGTGTCAGCAAGGTCAAGGCTCTTTCTTCCAGTTTTCTGAAACAGACCTATCGACCCACTGGGAAATAGCCCTTCTGAAATGCCAGAGAGATCCTAAATGTCTTTTCATCCCTCCTTGCTCTGTGAAACCACTGTAATAAGAGACAGATTATCCAGTATTATATGTGAATTCAAGAAAAGGGCTGCAATTTGGGGGAAAAAAGATAAGAAAGCTTTCTTTACCAGAGAACTCTGAAGAAATAAAGTTACCTGACCCCTTGCAAAAACTTCACAGATTTCTCTCTTTGATTTCCTTCATGAAGACAGAAGACACAGTAACAAGTACTCAGAGGCTCTCGGAGATGGTACAAGCTGTTGCCTGAATTTCAGGCCAGTTTAGACATCATTCCTTCTGCCTTTCCAGAGACCATCAATGTCTCATTCTAGATAAGTTCAATTATCGGTGCAAAGGGAAAGAAACTTTCTCCTGCTTTGGAATCATAATGTAACCACAAGAGCAAGCACTTAAAGAGCCATTCTGCACAGGAAATGCCAATTTGCTCTTTAAAATATCATTACAGCCAGGCAATGGACACATGGGAAGGTAGTGACTTGCCTGTTGCCACTCAGCAGAGATGAGATGAGGATACAGGTCCCCTGAGGGGGATGTAGTGGCATAGCTAAAGGCAGCTTTGCATAAAACCTCCAGCCTTTTCCACAATGTTTTTCCATTTCACAGTATTTCTGATTTTGAACTTACTTTTCCCATTCTCCTAGTAACATGCCAGGACTCCAGGACCCAAAATTCCCATCTACTGGCTCTAAAATAGGGTTTGATAGATCAGGAGGCTCCACACAAAAGCAGAGAGCCCATTCCTCAAGTGCATCTTGCTGGAACCAGCCTCACCCAGCATCCTGCTGAGTCTGCTCCCTGTGGCAGACAATGCTGCATCATTCCAGGAAACGGCGTGGAACAAACATTGAATAAACTTTGTATAATCAAATATCACCAGTGTTCTTACCAGCCTCTCGCAGATTCAGAGGTTTCTTAAAGGCAGGAAGAACCACCAGGTCAATTCCAAGAGTGCACAGCACACTCCTCTCCTCTAGCCCTGTTCCCACCCCAATTACCTGATGCTTCCCCCACAAAGCACACAGGCACAGATGGGATGTCACCCCTTGGCTTCTTTTGGATAAACTAAACAGACAGAGCTCCTACATCTGGCTACAAAGCATTTCTGGTGGTCCTTGGTGTTGTCCCCAGCTTCTCCCTTCCACCAACACAAGCTCAGCCCAGTCTTCAATCTTTTCTAAACCTGAACATAAAAATGGGATGCAGCATTTCAGCCATCAAAGGCCAAAATTCCCCCTGAGCTGCCCCCCAGCTTTCCCTGGCAGTGTGGGGATAGCGTAGCTTTGCATCAGTCCACTTTAATGTAGATTTTATTTGTCCCAATCAGTTTATTAAGTCATTTATCTCATACTGAGTGACATCCTGCCTTTTTAGCAGGGTGGGATTTTAATCGAAATTGGCCTCTCACATCACTGTGAAATCAAGGTGGTTGGTCAGCTGGTAAAATCCTCTTACAGAAAGCTCAACTTTCACTCTTTTTATGCTGCTTCAATCTTGGGAAATTATCCCTTTGGAGCTACCCAATATATTCATTACAGTGCCGGTCCATCCTCTGCCTCTATTGAAAAAGAGTCCCAGCCATATGTTCCTCAGATACCAACCAATCTGTCAGAATGGAATCTGAAATACTGTTATCTTGTGTTGGGTGCAATATCTCCTGGGCTAGAAAATGATCACACATCATTTGAGAAACTTCAAAGAGATTTATTTCTGGTTATATGAGACTTCCAGCATACATCTTTATGATTGAAATCTCCCATTACCCGGTATTTCTTTCCATTTATTACGGATAAAAGCTCTGGGAGCAGCTCACCTCCTAATGTGAACCCGTGGTCTGTAATCCCCTTTACAGGCACCACACACTCACCTCTCACTACACCCCCCAACTTTGATAGTTACAGCTTTAATATCTCCGCATTTAACAACTAAAGGGGTCATGGTCTCTTTTCCTTTCTCTTTCCACCTTTTCTCTTGGGCACACACTGCTGTTCACACATAGATTGTAGTCAGCAGTTTTAATGCTCCAGTCATACAAATCAGCCTCCTCTTACTCCATTTTGCCAATTATATCCAATTTCTTTTAATTAACAAGCATTTCCAATTCCTGTCATTGTCAGAAACATGAAGAATGAAGGAGCAAAGTGTTCCTACAGCCACCGGAAATTAAACAATTTGCTTGGGCACGTGAATTGCCTCGATGGATAAAACAAATCTGCCAGAGGCATTTTGGAAGTTGCTTTTAGGCAAACCACTGCCTCTGCCCTGCTGCACCAGGCAGCGTGATTGAGGAGTGCTATTAAACATTGTCAGTCAGACATCTGGGGAGTAATAAATAAGATCCATAGAAGAAATAGGATGAAAGTAGAGAGCTGCAGGGGACTCTACAGCATCTGCAGAAGACATTCAGAGCCAGCCTTCCATGCATCCTGCTTGGAGGAAAACCCTTTGCCTTTGTTTGGGCCTCAGCAGGAAAGGATGTTTATAGGTTGTGTCTTTTAAAGTACACCATGACTGAGTCAGAGCGTGTGTTTACATTCGGTTGTTGGGTGTTTTAAATACCAGCACAAAGTCAAAAGAATAAATTACTACAATGGGAAAATAAGGCAATGCAACTTTGTACTGCTGTGGCAAATTTTAGTGCTGCAAAGCTGGTGGGTAGCAGAACAAGTCTGTGCTTGCTGATGCACCTGTGCAGTGCATCTGCAGTGGTTTTGCTCACAAAGCTGAGCCCTGGCAGGTCCATGGGATTTAGGGGCAGGAAAACACACATGGTGGTACCAAACACCACCTTATCAACGGCAGCTTTTTGGTCCAGGTGGATGTAAACTGGCCAGGGAGGAGGTGTAGCAGTAATTGCTCCAGGAGTAGCAGGCAGGCATTACTGAAATAACCAAAACTTCCTCGAAGTCTCTGAAAACACTCTTCATAAGCACAGCAAGAAGGGAATGGGACCAGTTCAAACCATCACTACACCAGGCACTGGTATCTCTCTCCCTGGGGAGAGCTGGGGAGTTGTCAGAGCAAAGTATCTTCGAAACCCTCAACCAGACCTGGAAGAGTTAAAATCTTACTGCAATTCATGGAATCCTAAAACAGTTTGGGTTGGAAGGGACTTTTAAAATGCATCCAGTCCAACCCCCCTGCAATGAGCAGGGACATCAACTAGATCAGGTTGCTCAGAGTTCTGTCCAACCTGGCCTTGAATGTTTCCATGGATGAAGGATCCACCACCTCTGTGGGAAACATTTCCCTATGTTTCATCTCCCTCTGAGTAAAGAATTTCTTCCTAATATCTAATATTTATCTAATATCTCAATTTTTTTCCAACCAGCTTCCAAGAGTCTGGGCCCATCTCAAGAGAAATTGGTCTCAGCTTAGTGGAGAGGCTTGGACATTGTGAAACCCAAATGAATGGGCAGCAGACATAGGTAAGAGGGTTGGAGGTGTGATCTTTAAATAAGCTGGCCCTGTTTTCATCAGGAGGCCCTTGTGTGCTGTTCAAAATTACTTCCTTCTGCTATGTTTGTTTTATTTTGTATTTTTATACACCGTTGATGTGGTGGAGCCCTGCCAAAAAATGGATGTTAAAATGTCAAAAGGAGGAGAGGTTCTGCTGGAACCTTTCTAAATCAGTAGGAGCCAGGAAGCAGGGAAGCCACAGGCACTTTTCTTCATGCACAAGTTCCAGCCCCAAAGTGCTGGCTCTGGAAGCTGCATTTTAGCTAATCATGGAATTAAACCCATAATGGTTCGTCACAGCTTTAAGCAGGTGCACTTTTAGCAAGGCTACAATTGCCCTGAGAGAGCTGCAGCCCAAAAAACCTAAGAGACTCCAAATCCCTCTGCGAGGCACTAACACTCAGTACTAATTTCACACAGAAGACCTTTTTTTGTTTGTTTTTAACATGAATACTGTCCTTGGCATCCTATAAGACATGGTACATTCCCAGGGGATAAATGGAGGTTTGTTGCAGCTTTGACTGGTCTCTTGTCAGACACACAACATCTAATTCACTGCAGTATTTCTACTTGTCCTGCTCTGGCTGGATGTACATACTCCCACCATTACACTACTCCTTCTAGCTGGGAGGGTTCAGATCTTCTTTGATTGCTTTATCTCCTGTAAAGCAAATGAAAAGGGAATGGAGCTGGAGATTGGTGTGTGCCTCAGCCCCAAAGCTGAAGCAACATATCTTGAGGGACCTTTCTGTTTATACAGAATGGTATTGTGGGGTTTGCTCACAGGGAGCACCCAGTCTCTCTCCCTGGGTGCTCCTTTCATCCCAGCCTGCAACTCTTCTATAAGTGTCTACATCTGGATTTGGTTTATGATTTAATCAGGGAAGAGAAGCAGGTTCAGGAAGGATATGGTTCATGTCATCTTAAATTTGGTGTCTGAACCTGCTTGGGTGAACTGCCCTGGGATGAGTCTTTGCCATCATCAGTGAAAAGGGGAGTCCAGCTGCTCAGATGGGGCTGTTCTCATTGTAGACCTCACTTTCAGGTTAGGTCTGAGGAAAAGTGTGGAGACCTGGCCTGTGATTGTCCTTGCTGCACTGGGAAAGAAAGACTCTCAGACACAGTGCATAAAACACTTCCCTTCCCACAGCCTTTTCCTCTCTCGTCAGTGAGAAGATGACATTTATATTCACACAGCATTCAACACAAGGCACCCCCACCCCACTTCATCCTTGGGCGCTGCTCTAGTAAAAATAGTTGAATGTGGCAGTGGGGTTTGGTAACGATTCCAGCTCACAGCTGAAGGACAGACCCGGTTATTCCTTGATGAATAACAGCATTTACAAAAGGCCTTTCACCCTGAGGTGCTTCAGAAATCATAAACATACATAGCCACATCACAGAACGGGCGAAACAGCCAACTTCAAAGTTTCAGCTGGGAAAATCCCACAGCCAGCCCAGCGCAGGGAGACACCCACCTGCCAGACAGCAAAAGGCGAGGCAGTCCTGCACACACAGAGGGGCTGCTGCTAGACTGGAGGCATGTCCAAGCTGCAAAGTAGACCACAGCACCATCTTTCTCCTCTCTGGAAATTATCTGTATGATCTTTAAATGCCTGTGTTTAAACAACGTCACTCCCTCAGTGCCAAAGTTGAAACCATCTGTGTTTTATTGTGTTTCAACATGTCTGTGAGGTCCATATGATTGTTCACCTTTATTTCCTTTCCAAACAAATGTTCCTCTCCATTTCCCTCACACGTGCTTGTGCCAGCCACAAATGACTGCTGGTTGCTGCAACTCTACACCAGTGCAAAGACCCAAAGGAGAAACTAAAAACAGGCATAAAAGATGTATAAAAATGACAGCTACAGTAACTTTAAAAAAGGTGGCTCAGGAGTTGTAGCTGAGAGTGTGTCAGGAAAATTCAGCTTCCACAACTCGCTGTTATACCTTTGAAAACCTCAGAGAGCGAAAGAGCCTGAACCTGAACATGGAAGTGAAGAGTGCATCCTGAGGGTGGGCAGGGAAGGACTTCAAAATCCCCTGTCTTGAGGATCCAGCACCTTCCCTCTGACAGCAAATATGGGACTGAAATGTGGACATTTCTCAGCATCACTGACCACCCACATGTTTGTCCATCCGTCTTCAGGAGCCTGGAGAGGGATCAGCAAATGGAACCTCATGTTCCAATTAAGTGACATTTTTACAGAGGAATCACAGGATAGAAAGTTTGTAAAAAGCCAATGATCCAGAAAGAAACTTCAGCATCCAGCTGGTATCCTCTAGTTTGCATCCACCAGTTTATACTGGGACTTTCTGCTTTCTAAACAGCTCTCTCCCTATCCCAGTGAAGATCAAGAGGCTTCAGAGCTGGTGGTGAGCACAGAGCTTTGCAACTGGGATTTTCCCCGTTTTAGGCAGCACAACACAGGTTCATTCATTCTCAACTGAAGCAGACTGAATCAGCAGATAAATGAGAGAGTAGAAGGATGCCATTATTATTTCTTTATTATTCCCCACTCAGGAGCTAATGTGGAATAATAAATTTAAATATTTGGATGTAACTGTCCAAAGAAAAATGCAGGTCATGCAAAAATAAATGCTTCTCAAGAGTGTAATTTATGAGACTAAAAAATAATCACAGAAATGAAATATGGGAACTCCCAAATTTGAGACATCTAGAAACCATCTGACCACTTTTTTCCCCTCCTAGTTTTCCCAGTTCTCTAACTGCACAGTTAGTTCTGCAAGGCCAGGTTTGGTTTCAGAGTGATTAATGATTACCAGCAGCAACAATTTTTTTCAATCCCTTCTGGAGATCAGGGGAGGAGAAAAAAATGCAGCTCTGCCTCATGATTCCTGCTCTCAGCAGAGTTGGACTCTTGGAATGCCACCGGGAGTTACAGGTGCAGCAAGAAGCTCACCAGGAGAGGATTTGCTCCATCTCCCAACTGATCCACCTGCTCATCCCTTCAGAGCTGATCTTCCTTTTCTTTTCTGTTATTTAGGTGAATGAACTCCTCCCCAAAGAGTTTGCTGAGTGATAAGAACTCAGATCGCCCATTGGGTGGCTGCTGTGGTTGGAATGAGATTTGCATGTGGTCAGACACATGGTCCTGCAATCACAGCCTCCCCTAATTGCATATTAGCATGAATCAAAGCCTGGCTGCAGAGATGTTCCCTTCCTATTTAGTCCCTGTAATGGTTTCTGTTCTGGCTGCTGCTGCTGCTGAAAAATCCCTGCTTTGCAATCAAACTGAACCTGAGAGTGTTATTGGGCTTCGCCACAAATGAGTCCGTTCTAGGCAGCAGATCCAGTTCCCAGGGGAACAGCCTTGCCCTTGCTGAGTTAAGCTCCATGTGCCAGTGTTTCCAGTTTTCTTATGGTCTTTGGAACTTTAAGTTATATACAAGCATTAAATCAGAATTTAAGTACACTAAGAAACATTGAAATTATAAATAATCTCATCCTAATAAATGTATAGAAATAAATAGGTATGGAATATTGAAAAGGTATCTCTAGAGTCTGTCCTCAGTCTAGTATAGACAGTGTAGAAGACATGATTATGCATTCTTGTGCCAAGAAGTGAGACCATGTCATGCCTAGACATTATCTCATTAGCATCCTGTTCATTCTCAAATCTAAATCCAGATAACAATTGTTTAATTTTAATTTTGTGTGTATATATAATTTGTTCATTGTCTACCTTTAGGTGAAGTCAAGACATCCAAGGCTGCTCCAAACACATGAATTTCATTCCTGCAGCAGATGAGCAAATTCTACAGGTCCTTTCTCTGGGTTCAAAAGGCGTCTTTCAAAAGAACAATTTTTAAAATTACTCTCTTTGCACCTGAGGAAATGGCTGAATTTGTGCTGACCATACCACTTACAGGTCACTAAAATATGTACCATGACCTAAACCCTATTCCTTCCTTCTCCATCAGGGCAAATACATTAGGAGTATATCATGCCTGTGAGATGCTGCTGTAGTTGGAGAAAGGAAAGACAATCTGATTAATCTAATTCTCTGATAAAAATCACACCAAACACCCTGGGGGAAGAGGATAAACAGCCTGTCTCCAAGTTTCATTCTGTCCATGTTGCCCTCCAAGTGCTGGAGCAGTCACTGAGGTGCTGCACTTTGTTGATATCTGAATGGAAGGCTGAGGTTACCTCCAACACGCCAGAATTATTTTTAAACACCTTCAGCTTACAAATCCCTTATGGAATTACAAACAAGAGGTTCTCTGGTTACAAAGGGGTGGCATTAGTCCTGTAAAATCAGGCTCTCCTCCAGGACTTCTCTCAGTGGATCATGTGGACCAGCTTCTGAAGAGAGAGCCTGAAACACCAGCACCGTCTGCAGCAACTTTTCACCTTGCCAAGAGCAAGGCTGTGGGGGCAAAGATAACTTTTACAACGCTGTGCTAGTGTGCCCACCTTGCTGCTGATACCCAAATGTGGCACTTTAACTCTGTATCTCCCATTAGCCCAGTTTTAATGCAGCTCAGGGGAGTTTTGTGTTAGATTTCAACTCTGACTGATGAGGGAATTGATGCTGGGCTTCTGTAAGATATTTGTCTTGTAACAGTACAAAATGTTGATGAAGTAACTAAAACGATACAAAAACCACTGTGAAACACATTAAATGGATTAAGAATTGGCTAACTTCAGGTCTTAAATATTATTATAACCAGAGAAATTTTCTTTGAGTGGGTGTTAGTTTGGACAGATCCCATAGGGACTACTTCTTGGCTCTACTGTATTGTAGACTACTACTTTATCAACAACTTAGGAAAAACCCCTTTAAATCATTATCAACAAAATTTTTAGATGAAAAAGGCTGGGGAAATGGTCAAAAGAAGGAACCCAGGTCACTGATGCCAACGGGTAGTTGGCAATCTGAAGGTAAGCAAGTACAACCAAGTTAAGTCACAACATTGGAGAAAGAAGATATTTGCCTGGTGGGGCTGTGGTGGTTCTACACTGGTAAGTCACGACCAAAAAAGGGTTGCAAGTCATGGTGAGTAATCAACTGTCCATGAACTGACCTAATCTTTGTATGTATAAGCAGAGGAAATCCAGGGAGAAGAGGGTGATAATGTTGTCTGGGTATTCCCCGTCTCCTGAAACTGCTGCCAACCCATTGTGCCCTGCTCTTGCATCCACAAAGCAAGTGGGAGGCTGAAAAGCTGGAGACAATTCAAGAAAGAGGCACAAGAATGTAGACAAGTCTGAGAAAGATGACTTGCAGGGGGAGATTTAAGGAGCTTGGTCCATTTAGCTCGTCAAAAGAAAGCTAAGGGGTGGCTGGACACCAATCCAAGAACCTCCAGGGAGAAATCCAGTATCAGTTGTCTTTAGTCTCGCTAACAGGAATGTCCCATGCCACCAGCCTTGGTCTGAGTTCTCACATCAGGTGCACACCTTGGCCATGTCCTGCCACCTTAGCAGGCAAACACACTGCCCTTTCTCTCAAAGAGGAGTCCAGATGCCTGGTCCAATCAGAGCTACAGCACACTCTGACAGGTCCTCCCAGCTGGTTCAGCCAGGGATCAGGAGTCTGTTGCACATCAGATTTTCAGCGTGAATATGGCCAAAGAATTTGGGGCCAGGATCCTCCACCTCTGTTTTCATTCTGTGGTTTTTGTCTCTGTTCTGATCCTGGTGGCAAAGAAATGTTGCATTGTTTGAGAGATGTGAATCTGGTGGCATAGCCTGTCTCAGGACAAGCACTCCCAAAGCTCTTGTCTGACCTCTCAAGAGAGAAGCTAAACCAGGAGGCAGAGATCACAGGTTCAGGCAGAGAACTGTTGTGCCTTTTCCCCAAAATCCAGGATGGATTATGCGCTGACTACCTTGAGCAAGAGAAAAAGGAAAAGGCCAGAGAGCAGCAACACTTCAGAACACTGTACATGAGAAAGACATTAAAAATAAGTTATTTACTGGGCCCATATCTCAGCAGCATTTATTTCCCTTGTCCTACCTGCCCCTTTTGGAGACCTCTTATCCCATCACTTCAAAGGCCAGTAGCCAAACACGACAGTTACACAAAGGTCAGATGGGTGGTTCACATCAGGATGACTCCATCTGGCTGCAGATCCTGCCTGGAGTGCAGTCCCTCCCTTTGTGTGGGGGTTTTCTTCTCAACTCTACTGGGAGATGGCTGGAAGCACAATGAGGGGAAAATATCAAAAATGGTGAATACGTAACAGGAACAATTTGTTCTTGGATTTAGGGCTGTCCTCGGACAATACGTAAGGCAGTGTTTGAGTGAAATATTTGACTAATGATCCCTACAAGGATTGGAGTAATTGATTCATGCCTGGAAGTGATATACAGGGATATGGAGAAGTTGGAAGTGGGTGTAACAGAGTGGGATTACGACAGTAGCTGAGAAAAGCCCACACCGTTGGAGGTAGCTTTTCATAGGAGAACAAACTGTGAAGAAAGTACGTGCTGAAGAACAAGCTGGATGCTTTAGCACACTTTAAAAGTGTCTTTAACACATTATAAGAATGTGCTAAAATCAATATTCCTGTATTTTGCAAGCTGCATATTTTTAATTGCAGCAAATTACTGACTTGCACAAGCTTTAGGCAGCTCTGCTGAAACTCAGGCTGTTATACTTAAGAATAATTGCATTACCTACTTAAATATTCAAACACTGGTAAATAAACAAGTATTGTTCTTAATAACTTCTCAAGAAATTGTTGCTTCTTCTGGTTGAACCTTATGCTGACTGTAAAGACAACTTTCTTATGGCACTGCTAAAAACTTCTGTGCAAGTGCAAGAGATAATTTGAGGACTTTTTCGTTAATTGCTCGCTCAGCTGAATCCTACACAACTGCTACATTCCAAAAGGGCAAAATTGGAGCTGCTTGTTTATTTTCTCTTCAGAGGGAAAACGAAGCTTTCCAGGGAGGAGCGACTGCAGCTGAAATGAATTCAGCATCACAATGGCAAAACAAGAAGTACATTCATGTAGCAGCACGTTCAAGTGTGTGTGCGCTCGAGCCCCTCCGCAGCATGGTTGCTATGGCATCTGTGGGTGGTGGTGGAGATGACAGGAGATTCTCAGCAGAAATGCCAAACCACGCTCTAATATATCTCGTACTGACCTGCTATTAATTCAGTGGCTGTTTTTTTATCATAAAAGAAAAAAATAAAAGATCAGCTCAACTTTCACTTCCAGAATGGATGTGAAATTCAAACCAGCAGTGGCTGCAGGGGTGTAAATCACATGATGGAAACTTTAAAGGTTGGGGTTTTTGTTGCTGGGGCTTTCTGAAACCATAGAAGGATTTTAAGGAAATGGGAATAAGATGATAGTCACACTAAAAAGTGTGACTGTGCACTTGCCCATGGATTTACCATAAAATGTAATGATTGTCAGAAATGTACATTAACTGAAATACGAGGTTTTAATTCCTGTGAGATTTTCCTAGGTGGATATCAAACCTGTAGCAGAGCTGGGTATTTCTTTGGTCCTGTTCTCTTTATTTACAAAAACTAGGGAGGTTTCTTTTCCTTGATCTGGAGAAGAATCAATAAAAAAACTTAATTCTTGGTCCTTTTCCTTGGGACTGTGCTTACCATCTTTGTGCCAGAGGCTGGGACTTCTTTTTCAGCTCCATGGAAGCAGTTTTGCATCCATGTGTCCTGCACATGCCTTTGTTTGGGCAGGGACAGATATAGTTTTGTGTAATTTCAATTATCTGTGTCTTTAATGAAGATGACTGGCTACTCACAGTTCTATTAAGTCTAACACAGCTCTACACTAGTCTTGTGCATTGAAACACAATTATATAGGAAGCAGAAGGTATGGATTTGTGTTTTCTACTCTAGGTTAGCCCCCCATGAGCATCCTGTTTGGACCATTCTAATGGCTGATGGCTTTGTGCTCGCGGGGAGGTAACACCCTTCCTGCAGGCACACATTTTGGAACTGCTCTGGAGTCTGGTATCAATGGGAATTCAGGCTCTGCTGGCACTGGGATCTTCCCAGGAGAGCAGCCTGCCCTAAACCTGGGCTTCCCCGATGGTTGCAAGAGGCTGTTGTGTGGTGAAAGGTGGGAGTAGGACATTGGTGCTGCTTGCACTGGGGAGTAAAACCACATCACAAACCAGCTCAGCAGATGATGTGAAACTGGCTCAGAGGTGCCAAGGCTTGTCCTGTCTTTCCCTGCATTGTTTCCTGCCCAACAGATCCTGACCGAGGTCACAGCCAGGGATTTGCCCGTTTCCATCATCCCAACCCTGGAGCGAGCCTGAGCAGGGAATACTGGGACCATTGACAGAAAGCACACAGGCTCACTGCACAGAGGCAGCCAGGGATCCTCTTGTTCTGTACAAGCATTTCAGTTCATCTGCCTTTTTCATTCAGGAGCATTAACCTACAGTCTAATACAATTATGTACTATATACTCTTAAATTTTTAATTAGTTACATGCACTTGAGAGCAAATGGTCCTTTTTTCCCCTGATACACACATAGAACTCCTCTCAGCCTTAATAGGGATTACATGGGTTTATCAAGTGATAATAAATGCCTAAACATTGGCTTCTGCATACATTTACTGGGTAATTCCTCCTCTCAGCACACAGGGAGTGTAACTGGGCACTATTAAGGGCAACATAAGGAGGATAAAAAACATTTGAGGTTAATGCTCAGCTTTACCCATGTTACATACTTCTTTTGGAAGTGTTATGACAAATCCCACAGAAGGAAACAAATCAAAGGAAAACTGATTTAAAAGTCATGGGTGGGTGTTTTCTCCCCTGCAAAGGGCACATCTGTACCTCAAAACACCTGGGTGAGTGTCTGTAGGAGGCTGTGTGTTGGTGCAGGAGCAGAGCCAGAGGCTCCATGCAGCACCCCACTCTTGCTCTGGGGGAAACTTGAAGGAGATAACAGCAGCTGGGCTGCTTTGAGCTATTTTCATGAGCCTCCAGTCTCTCGTCAGGCAGGCGTGAAGCAACAAGTCCTTCAGTGCTACCTCAGCATTCCTTGGGGCTGGAAACAGGGTTTATTCCCAAAGGGTGGGACTTACCTCTCCCAGCTTCAGCTCTCTGCAGCACAGGTGCCTCCCATGTCCCTAAAGCCTTCTTGTCCCTAAAGCATCTAAAGTCTTTGCCCCAGGACTAAGAAATAAAACTATTGCACCTAAAGTTCAGTGACAACAATTCCACCTGAACTGTGCACGAGTGTCCCTGGCTTCTCCATGATTTCTAGCTACAAAGCCATGGCCTGTTTTTCCCCCTGTAAGCACCCTGGTCTTTAATGGTGAGAAGAAACTCCTATAAATGGGTGTGCACAAGAACTCCTGTTCTGTCCAGGCAGCTTTGGGACAGAAAGGACCACATCATAAACTGGATTATTGAGATACAGCCATTGCCAAAGTTGTTCAAAACAAACCATTTAAAAATCTTTTCATAACACCAACACTTTTTAATGCTTTGAGGTCTGAATTTTGCGTTAAGAACTTACTTTCTGTGAGGGTTTCTCATGCAACACATGGAAACATAGCCTGGATGTATTTTCTATGCAGGTTGAGTGCAGAGTCTCAATATTGTTCTTCCAGGCATTTCTGATGTGCCACAGCAGAGCTGACTTACAGAATCACAGAATGGTTTGGAAGTGACCTTCAAGATCATCCAGTTCCAACCCCCTGCCATGGGCAGGGACACCTTCCACTAGACCAGGACTTTCAAAGAGGAAGCAGAATGGGAAGGGAGCATGGAAACACAAGTAAATTTATTCACTGTTCATACAAATTCTAGCCACTGCTTAACCACCTCCCAGAGAAAATCAGATTGGTGTTAGCAACACCCTGCAGGTCTGCTTATTGGAAAAATCGAACAGGAAAACTTCTGCAGTGCATGGCTGCTCCAGGCTGAACTGCTGTTGGACAGATGCTGAAAACTGATCTCCCCAAGCACCCCACAGCCAGGAGGGACACACATTTATTGTGCCACCGTAACACAGCTCCATGGAATAGCCATGTGATCTGCTGCCTTTTATCCACTGGCTGAAATAAAATAGGAGAGGATGGGGTTTTTTTAAACTTTCATATTGCAAAACTTGCCCGTTCCAAGGGGAATGTGGTGCAGGCTCAGCTGCAGGCAAATACAGCCAGAGGCATCCCACACACATACCAGCACATACACAGGGAGCCATACACAATATGCAAACACCCTGAAATCCCAAACAAATATCTCGAAAATCAGTTGTGCTCTAGAGGGAACAAGGGGCCTGCCCACACACAGAATTAACAAGTTAATTTGTGTTCAAATATTTCCTTGCAAGCTCTGGCACTATTACTGCTTCAGTGAGTGTAAAATTAGCAGGAACAAGTGACTGGTGGAAGAAGAATGACTCTGGTTTTGAATATGCTCTGATAAATGATAAAAATCATGCAGGTAAACTGGGCATGGTTTTTATTACAGCTGTACTGTGGCATGATTGGGAACTGAGGGAAATGCTTCCTTTTAAAAGCATATTCATTTTGATGTAGCAGTGACCTTTTAATATGTTCAGGTCCCTGCAGGGGAGACAAAGGTACTTGTGGTCTTGTGTAAGAAAGGATGAGGGAAAAAAAGGCACTTCAAGATGACATAAAAGCAAGGATCAGCCAAGGGGAAATAAATTTTCACCCTCTGAAGTATTTCACCAGACTTGATGATTTATTCATTTTGATACATTCCCCTGTGTGACCTCATGGTGGGCTGGGGTTTGTTGGCTCTGCCAAGAAGTCTCACCTGGAGCTAGAGGAGATTGGGGTATCTCTGTTCTAGCTGTGGGCAGTGAATTACTGCTCACCCCTTCCTGCAATTGTTTTAATATTTATCCACCTGGGAAGGAAGCTGTGATTTATTTTGTTATCTCCTTTGAGTGCCACCAGCTGAGGTAGTGCTGGGAGAATCAGAGATGTGCACGGCACCTTGCTGAGGTTTTTACTCTCCCTTTACTGCTACTGAACAACTCCAATGGGAATAGATGGACGGTGGAAAAGAGTATGGGTTTATACCATAATCTTCACACCTTGGGCTTCTGTATTTTCTTTTTTTTTTTTTTAATAGAATAGAATAGGATATTTTGGTTGAAGGGGACCTACAATGAACATCTAGTCCAACCACCTGACCAATACAGGGTTGTCCAAATGTTGAAGCAGATCTTAAGAACACTGTCTGAAGTTTTTTAACTCATTGGTTTTTAATTTACCCTTAGTTTGCCAAGTTTGTAGGTTGCCTCTGAAGCAACCTTTTGCACCACTTGTGCTGCAGGTATTGAAGCTGTACATTTCTTTTCAGGCCTCTGGGGACTGAGTTATAATTTAGGTGCTTCTACTTCCAGAAACACGACTAGCAAGTCAAAATGCAAAGTCCTTGAATACTGCATTTTAAAAAAGCATGAGCAGTGAAGGGTTTGCAGGCTGAAGCACTCTGTGACCAGAATATGTGCTTACCGAGCTCAGAGTCTGGCAAATAGTTTTTCCACAGGACCAAGGCTTTACGGAAACATGCATCAAGGAGTGAGAGGGAAAACATGACCACTTTAGTGCCTAGCAATTCCTGCCTGCATTACAGTGGTGACAGCCCAACACTTCACAGTTCGCTTCTCTCGAGGGCTAATAAATGGTTTGATTTTATGTGAGATCCTTTGTCTAGAGAAGTTCCCTCGTATCCACAAGAATCATCAATGTTCCGAGCACAGCTGCAGCAAGGCAGCTGGCTGCTATCGGGACATATTAATTCACCTCTCAGTGTTCTCCTCCAGCTTTGCCACCAACTCTTTTTCTGACCTTGAGCAAGGCATTTTATCCATTCAGGTGCCTCCTGATGTGCCTGCAGATGGGAATCCTTCCTTCTTTCAGTGACTGCTATCCATTAGCTAAACCTGAACCTGTGCCATGCTTTGAGCTCTTCAGATGACACATCACAGTAGTGCAAGTGTTACTGAAACATGCAGGTAGAAGCACTGGATGAAAAAGTCTTTCTGGAAATGACTCTCACTGCCTTGATCGCCTGTGTGCAGGATTTGTCCTCAGTGGATTCTGGACACAGATGTCTGAGTGTGTTTCATTTCTTTTAGGCGAGAAGAAGGGGATCAGCAGTGACATTATGGTTCAGAATATGAGAATATGGCCCAGAAAGCAAATTGTGCCCTGAGCTGCATCAAAAGCAGCGTGGCCTGAACGAGGGAAGTGATTCTGCCCCTCTGCTCTGCTCTGGTAAGACCCCACCTGCAGAGCTGCATCCAGCCCTGGGGTCCAGCACAGAAACAACATGGAACTGTTGAAGAAAGTCCAGAGGAGGCCACCAGGATGATCAGAGGGATGGAGCAGCTCTGCTGTGAGGAAAGGCTGAGACAATTGGGATTGTTCAGCCTGGAGAAGAGAAGGCTTTGGGGTGGCCTAATTCTGGCCTTCCAGTACCTGAAGGAGCCTACAGGAAAGATGGGGAGAGACTGCAAGGGCCTGGAGTGACAGGACAAGGACAAATGGCTTCAGACTGAAAGAGAGCAGGTTTAGATTGGATATTAGGAAGAAATTCTTTACTTTAAGAGTGCTGAGACACCAGAATAGGTTGCCCAGAGAAGCTGTGGCTGCCCCATCCCTGGAAGTGTTCAAGGCCAGGTTGGATGGGATTCTGAGGAACCTTTTAATGCAAGCTGTCCCTGCCCCTGGCAGGGGGATTTGGGTCTGGATTATCCTGAATGTCCCTTCCAAACCAAACCATTCTGTGAATCTATGATTCTGTGCATATTCCTTAATTTTATTAGAAAACAGTTCATCCATTTAACTGTAAGATAAAAGGTAAATAAATGGGAGTAAATCTCAAGAGTTTTCTCCTCCCTTGTCGTTTACACAACTGATAGGCACACTTGTGGGCATTTATCTTACAACTTTTGATTATATTTAAGAATTTTATAAGGTTGAGAAACCCAATATAGTTTTTTTTTGCCAGACAGGCTCCACAGCCCAGTTCCCAACCCAGTCCCTCAAGCATCTTCACCGACACTGTTACAGTGCATAGGGCTGGAGTGAAAAGCCAGGAATGAGAACACTTTAACTGAGTATTACTTTTGAGGACTTAACATTTCCAAACTCCATCCCAGAGGACTGTCTCATCAGGAAACTGCAGGCCTCAGAGCACTAAGGGTGCAAAATGTATCTGCCACAGCGAATGATCCCTGGACCTACACAAAGAGGGCAGGAACAGGAGAAAAGAAGGGCAGGGAAATAAAAGAACTGTTTAACCTGTACAACCTGGGGGAAAAGGCAAACAACACCACAGACAGACTGTTTAGTCGTTGAATTCCAGTTCAGGATCAGGCTCGTGCCATGAGGTGGTTGGTGGCAGCAGGACACTGCACCAATGATTTATGAGCTTCCTTTCAGTCCCAACATTCAAGATGGTCCCAATCCATGTGCTGCCAAACTTTTATCAGGATACATTCCTAATCCCGAGTATTTGCTTGCATAAAAATAATAATGGATGCTAAATAGTAGCATTTCTTGTAAAATAAATAATAAATATGAAAAAAAGCAGAAGATAGAAGGTTTGCTCCTCAGTTGGGATGAACAGGGGCAGCTCTGCTCGCTTCTGTGGCCACACTATAGCAACGAAGGATTTGGCTCAGATAAAATTAAGCACTAAAAAAGGACTTGATCTTGTTTCCCTCTAGGAGTATCATTAGCTCCTTCCTTAGTCCTTTCTTCCAAAATTCTGCTGAAGAAGAGAGGAAAATGGATGAGTCATTGCAAAGCTGCAAATATTTGGCCAGTCTAACAGAGTAAAAGCCGTTCTCCTATAGAATCTCTTCCTCTGTGGGCTCACTGAGGCTTATTTTAGCTCATGAATGAATGTATCAAGTTGCCTCTTGAAATTCAAGACAAATACTTTAATTCAAAGTGAAAAGGCAAAATAATGAAGGATTGTTGCTTTATGTACTTAAAAATAAACATCATCAAGCCTGTATTTAAGGATGTCAGATATTCCACAGGTGACTTTCCGGTAATTCTAATACTTCACACTACAGCTGCAGCATGAGAAAGACAACAGAAGCCTAAATTCCTCATTTATTGTGGTCAATAGTCATGCATTTGTGTTATTTTTCTGAGGGGACATTGTTCAACTCAGTAGCTTAAAAATAACACTCCTATTGCTATCGAACTTGCTCTTTTTCATTTTTGTTTCCTGTGAAGTATTTCTCAGGCAGAGACTGACTGAAGTGGGGCAGGGACTAGATCTATCCACAGAAGAACAAGTGCTGAGGACTTTCTCCTAACTTCTACTAGATGTAAATAAAACTGCTGCAACTCTTCACCAGCCCTAGAGAAAGGGTGTAGTCTGCACTGCAGGGAAATTACAGATAAACGTGAAATTCCAAATGCTCCACTGCCAAACTTGATTTTCTAAAATTTACTTTTCTACCTTTCCACAACCACACTGCTTTCAAATAGCTCAGTGGTTAAATCTCTCAGGTGCTGCATTAAAGCAACTTGTGTAAGAGAGCAACCCTGTGCATAAAATATTGGAAGTGATACTTTTTTGGGATACAATTACTTAGGAAAAACATAAATTATTGCTCTGAAACTTTTCAACTCACAAAGAGAAATCCAGTGGTAAGAGTGGACACGTGCATTTGCGATCAAAATAGCAACAACTGAAAAATTAATAACTATTTTTTAAAATACATTTCTGTAAAAGAGGAGTACTAATTTATACCACGAGTAGCTTTAAATTGAAAGAGAGCAGGTTTAGATTGGACATTAAGAAGAAATTCTTTACACAGAGAGTAGTGAGGCCCTGGCAGAGGTTGCCTGTGGATGCCTTATCCCTGGGAGTGTTCAAGGCCAGGTTGGATGGGTCTTTGAGCAACGTGGGATAGTGGAAGGTGTCCCTGCCCATGGCAGAGGAGTTGAAACTGGATGATCCTGAAGGTCCCTTCCAACCCAAACCATTCCATGATTCCACCTCTCTATGAATGTGTACCTCTATAGACAAGAATTTGCATTTTAAGCATGAAATCTGCCAAATGTCTTGACAGGCTTTTTAATGACATATTTATACATATTTTGTAACATATTTATTGCTTCTCTTTATTACATTTTGGTCACATGAATCTGATTTAAATCATAGTGTAAGACAACACTTAACAAGAGCATGAAAAATCTCTGCACTTGCTGCACCTGCTTGGTAAATAAACAAAGCAGCTCAGCCTGTAACTAACTCAACATAAACAGATTTTAAAAAAAAAGTCTGACGCAGGAGCTGATCTAGCAACATCAAAACAAAACAGTAAGGAAATCTTTGCTTCTCTGTTACACACAGCTCCAGTACCTCACTGAAACTGTAGGAGAGTTTTTATTAAGCTACAGATAAGAGGGTTGGGAAAACGACAACTGTAGGAAGAAAGAGAAAAAATCTGACTTGTAAACTTTGTTTTCAGTGTTCAGCAGCTTCAACCTCTTTTCTGAGCCTCTCCTAATTGTAATCTCTGGTATCTTCCCAAAGGATCACATTGCTATGCCATTTTTATGGACTAGAACCAGAGGCATCAAAACCCTAAATGACATTAAAAACCACATGAAGTTCAGAGCAGATAGAAAGACCTTTCAGAGCAGACAAAAAGACCTAACACTGCACTGCTGGTTCTAACTTGTAAACAATGTGACAGTTAAAATCCTGTGTATATATTATGCTGAGAAGTAACACTCCTACAAAGTTAATATTGTGATGTGTAAAAAACATGTTTCTAAATAAAAAGGGTAACACTTCAAGAACAGAGGGAGAGAAACATTTCAAGAACAAATTCTGATTAAAAGCTGTATTACAGAAGATGCACCTGCTATCAATTCACTTTTCTATGGCTAATGGTGACGTTGATGCATGAATGTTAGATTGCCACAAAGAGCAAACCTTCAGTGCAAACTGAAATGCACCTGGCAGGGTGAGATGATCTTTCAAGTGCCTTCCAGCCCTTAGCATTCTATGATTCTGCGATTTTAAGTCAAACCACAGGTCTTCTCTCTCACCTTTTTTTGGTGTGCAATATTCTTGCTACAGAGTAAATAAACTCGGGTGAGGTATTGAGTCAAACACAAAGGCACTTCATAGAACACCTTGGAAAATTGTTGTGCCTGTACTGAGAGAACCAGGGCAGAACTGTGTGCTGCTCGGAAACAAAAACTATGTCTGCTAAACATACCTGCTACGGTTTTTAGCTCCATACTTTATCTGTTCCAGAGGCTCTCTTCAAAAACTTCATTTTACTGCAAGAGCAGTATCCTTCTGCAGAATCCTAAATGAGGATAAATGATCAATTTTTAATTAGGCAACTGAAGAGCTCAAGAAAATTACAATGCTCTTTTATTCCATTTTGATTCCAGCTGTCAAAGCAGCACAGGATGAACAAATTAGAGGAACAAGAGAAATCTTTCTACCTCCTGGCCGACTTAAATTTATGAGGTCACTGATTCAGTGGTTCCCAAGTAATGATTTCATATGGACAGCAGGGACTCTATGCAGCCATTGTAAAATGAATTCATACAGGTCAGCAGCATCTTGCCTATAACTTCGAGTAACTCTTTTTACCAAGAGGGAAGTGTAATGCAAGAGGATTTTCTCTGAAACAGGATAGACGATAGCAACCTCTGAGAGCTGGAGAGGGGCTTTTTCCAAGGGCATGTACTGATAGGAACAAGGGGGAATGGCTTCAAACTGACAGAAGAAAGAAATTTGTAGGTAGTACAGATGAACAGACAGAGACGGGAGAATAAAGAAAACATTGGAAGGATCAATATTCATCTGCATTCAAAATCATTCACTATTTGTGAGATTGCTCAGCAATGACCACTAATTCCCACAGAAAATAGTCTCCCTATTTAATGTATTTGGGTCTGTGTTTGAAAGTCTTCAGAAAGATAAGTCTTGAGAAAGTGATTCTCTGGTATCTAAAATGTCATTTGAAGTGTCCAAAAGAATTGCAGAAAGGGGATCTTTCTTTCTGCTGTTTGCTCAGATGTTGAAAAAAATGTGAAAGAAAAAAAGACATGTTTTCTCAGATGTGGTCATTGTAACCTTTTAGCTGATGGGCATTCAGAACAACAGTTAAAATTATCATATATGGAGAAAGCTTAACACAGTCTTAAAAATAAAGAAGCAGAAGCATTCTGCACCAGTCATCCCTGCCCTCCTTGCTCACTGGATTGATGTCCCGGGGGCCCAGTGGAGGTGGGAGGATTGGATCCACACACTCACATCTCACTGCTGTACGTGTGCTGAAATTTGCGTTAAGTACAAGAACCCCTTTGATCAAAACATCGCACACATTTTACACATCAAGGGCCTCTAGGAAAAGTATAAGCTTCCAGAGCAGCTGGAGGGATTTGGGGAGGGATTTGACAGAGAGCAGAGTATGATGCAACTGTCACAGTTCCTGCAATAACGTGACTTGATGTTTTAATGACAAAGAACCGGGACTGCATAAGGACAAAATACATTAAAAAAATTAGATTTATTGATAGCAGTTTGAATAAATAAAAATAAAATAATGCGGGGTTGGCTCAGAACTGAACGAGCTGAAAGGCTACGTCTTTACTGGGAAAGCCACCAAGTGCAACCCTGGAATGTAAGCCCTGGGGCTCCAATGCTGGCAGTCCCAGGAGTGTGCTCCACTGACTGGGCACAGTCCTGAACACCCTCCTTCCCTCCTGAGCCTTCCTGGGAACAGTGGGCACCACAGCTCGAGGCAACAAAATGACAGCAAACAGCAGAATGTAAGTAAAAGAATTCACGTGTTTCTAAATGTCCTTAAGACCTTCGTGCTGCTGGGTCTCCAGAGAATGCAGTTTTAAAATGCATGGCTTGATTTGGCTCAACAATAAGTTTGCCTGAGGTTTGATTGGGAAAGAAAAAAAAACCCAAGAAGTTGACTTCAGTCTTGGAAGCCAAAATAAAACACGAAGACAAGACTTTGTGATGGGAAGTTCGGCCCTTCAGGACAGTTCATGGATTTTACTTCCCTTGTCATCTCACCAGGGCTCCACCTGAGAGGGTCCTGACTTCACTCCTTCCTTGGAACCAGTCTCACTAAGCCAATGTGGGATCTTTCCTTTCTTTCTAAGAATCAAAGCTACCAGTCAGGAGAGGGATTTTGTTTGATTTTCTGGAAAGATACATAAACTCCTGAGTCCCATGACTGCACCTGGTCAGCTGCAGGGTCAGGTAAATGTTGTAGGGTACCACTGGGCAGTGATGCTTGCAAACCCACATCAGAAAATGCAGACTCAGTACTGGGAGGGTTCCCTTCCTGCCATGTTTGGTTTCAGCCAGTTAAATCCAGAACAGAAATTGTCTTGTTTTTGTTTTGTTTTGTTTCCCACTGGGAAATCTAGGAGGTTATTACCCTGCCTCTAATTAACACATTAACATTTGCTTTGGAGGTCTTAGTTAATAACAGCAACTCATCAAGTGGGTCCTCCAGCTGCTGATTTGTTTTTTTCACACCAAATTTTCTACCTGAAATTTCCTTCCTGATCCTGTCTGGGTTTGCCAGTTTCCCTTGAAGCTTTCCTCAAGAATTTCTTTGTGTTTTGTTTTGTTTAATAAATGAGAAAAACCTCCATTGGCAACTTTCCATTCAGCTCCTACTCCAGGCACTGCCCAGAAATGCTGATATAATGCTTTATCTTTTTTTTTTTTTTTTAATCCCAAAAGAAGCATAGATGTATAAATATTCACATTTTGTGCCTTTAATTGTATTTACTATGTACTTTTCCTTCACCAGTGCCAGAGTACTATGTAGACTCCTTACATATGCAGTCGACTTCTTCATCTGAGGTTGATTTAGGTAATTTTAAAAAAATTAAACCCTCTTACAATGAAGGATGTTACTGTGTATTATGTGAAATATTTAGCATCTTGCCATTTTCTCCTTTTTTTTTTTCCCCCCCCAAATCCTCCTGTATTTCATCAGCACAGCTTGAAATAGCCCTGCAGTTCAGAGCTACCTGCTCGTTCTGGTTTCTTTAATGAATATTTAGCATCCTGCAGAAAAGTGGAGGCTGCATCTGTGCTCCCAAACACCGGAAAGAACTCGTTCTCTTCAGAGCCATTACCCCCAGCTCCATCACTTAATAGAAGGAAAGATAATACATGCTACACCATAATGAAATTTCCTACCTTTTTGTTTATACCAGGTTTAATAAGTCCTGCAAATTAAATGAGGTAATGGCACGGACTGCTCAAATAATACCAGTAGTATTAAACTAAATGTCTTCCCTCCATATTAATCATTTCATAACTAATTATAGAGGACAGTTGTGTTTTCCACCTATCAACAACCTCTGTGTAGACGGAGCAGGCAAATAAATAATTTTACTTTTCTACACAAGTTCTCAAGAATCAGAAGAAAACAAGGATCTTAGAAGACAAAGGAGCAAGTCACAACTTATAAAAGTTTAGCTGAGTCAAGATTTGGGCTAATTACCAGAGGTCTCCCTCAGTTAATTGAGAAAAATAGGGGTAATCAGACACCGATTCATTGGATTCTCAATAGGCAGGATGGATGGATGGATGGATGGATGGATGGATGGATGGATGGATGGATGGATGGATGGATGAACTACTGGAAGTGACTTTCTCAGGGGCAATTATTTTGGATCAGGCCCTAAAGCTGGAGGGGAAAAAATGGCAGAGATTTGTATGTGGCTGCCTTGTGGTGCTGACAGACTCCCTATCACCCTGCTCGCGCCTCATGAGTTTCTGCTGAGATTATCAGTTTAGATAATGAAGTAACTTTTCGCTGAGCATCACCACAGCTTCCCTCTCCCACCTGAGAGCTCAGATCATCAGCTTTTATGGAGCTTTCTCAACATTTGACTAAAACCCGCATTCTGTAACACAAGGGAGATTCCCTCACATTTTTGTCGAAGTCAGTATGTTGCTGAAAGCTTCTGCTTTTACAAGCAATTTTCTGGTGAAAAATCAAGAAAAGGAACAAGAAACCAACAAAAAACCTGTCACCAGGACCTGAAACAGAGACTTTTCAGGATTTACTACAAACCATCAATTTGATAGATTATTTTGGGCTTGCCTTCATTCCAGGGACTTCAGACAACACCCTTTTTTTCCATATGAAAAAGTGAAACTATCAAAAGATAGAACAGAATGTAAGAATCAGATTCATAGCTCTACCACTGCTCTGGATTTATTCTCTCTCCTCCATAAATCACCTAAATAACTCTTAATAGTTTTTCCACCTGTAAATTGGAGGGAATTGGTATGCTGATGTCCAGAGAATCTGCAGAGCATAAAGTTCTAAAAATAGAGGAATAATAACTATTTATTAAAGCAAGGACATTTGAAAAAATGTCTAAATGAAGCATGTTTATTAAACCTTTATATGAAATCAATAGGACATACAATGCATGACAAAAAGTAGGTATTGCTGCTGTCCCGAATGCGCAGGTTACAGCCCTGGAGAGGAGTTGTTTGCTTTTAGGCTTGTTCTTCCAGGGAATTATGTGTGTTTTTGGCAACTCAAATACTGTCTCAGCTTTCCAGTGTGAAAAATGGCGATAACCATCTTCTTCACAAGTTTGCTCAGAGGCTACAGCACTTTGACATCTTTGGATGAAGGCAGAAACAGAGGAGAAATGATCAGTAATTGGGATCAAATGCTGGGAAGGGTCATTTAGTGCAATTCCCTGCTGTTGGTAACAAATGTATCATAAAAAATTATGAAGCTCCATTTTCCCTTTCATCTTCTGTTTCCAGTATTTACATCACCCCTTCCCTGTATATTAATCAGAACACACGCTCCTATATCACTCAGTCATTTCCTTTCATTTTTACCATTCCGGTCCTTAGGAGCATTTGATTTTTTTCCTATGTGTTACCATGAATATTGTCTTTATTGGAGTCTCTCAACTTTCTGTCATCAGTAATTTTAATTAGCACATGTCTACCTTTTCTGGCAAGAGCATCAATAGTGATCCCAAGACAAATAATTATAACAGAACTGAAATAATTTTTTCCTTCCTTCCATCCTTCCTTCCTTCCTTCCTGCCTTCCTGCCTCCCTTCCTTCCTTGTGGTCCAGCTTCAGTAGAAAGGGTAGAGTGTATTTGGTATCCAGCATATCCAACAGGCTGCTGGTTATGTCCCGGCATTTCTGTAAAAGATGAATGGGAATTACTGTACTGCTGTTTAAAAGAGAGTTTCTGGGAATCATTTTTATATGGTGCTCAATGCATTCGTATCATGCTCAGAGCTTACCTAATGGATTGGCTCCTGGAGGGGCTTGGGACATTTCAGGTAGGATTCACCTTAAAAACTGTGTTTATGATGTAGGTCCCGACTTGTTCCACGTCTCCCTTGAGTTTCCTTTTGGTGCCTGGTAAACTTAATGTAGGTAAATAAATAAATGTAGGTAAGTAAAAGAGTGGGACTTGGCTTACCCTGAAGTAACTGCCCAGGTTTGATCAGTGAAACTCACATTCCAAACACCATTGATTACACTGAGTAGCTCTCCATCAACCCCCGTGAGATGCAGTCCAGGAGCTGGACTTGATGATCTTTGTGAGTCCCACCCAGCTCAGGATATTCTATGATTCTGTGCCCCTGCCTCCAGTTTCCAGACACACTGTAACTTCCAGAGGTGGAAGTCTGGCATCTGCTCAAGCTCCAGGTGCCTGGGGCAGGCAGGAGAGCAAAAACTGAGCTCAGCTGCCACAAGAGATAAGGGAAAGATTAATGGAGACATTTAAAATGGCTCTTTTCCAGAATCACTGAATGATTAAGGTTGGAAAAGACCTCCAAGATCATCGAGTCCAACCTGTGACCAAACACAACCATGCCAACTAAAAACACAGCACTGAGTGCCACGTCCAGTCATTTCTTGAACACCTCCAGGGATGATGATTCCACCACCTCCCTGAGCAGCCTCTTCCAGTGCTTGACAACCCTTTCCACAAAAAAATTCTTCCTGATGTCCAATATGAACCTCCCTTGGTGCAGCTTGAGGCCATCTCCTCTTGTCTTGTCACTGGTTGCCTGGGAGAGGAAGCCAACTCCCACATTTCATCTGGAATGTCCAGCTCTGGGCTCCTCAGTATGAGACATGGAGCTCCTGGAGTGGGGTCAGCAGAGATGATGAAAGGACTGGAGCATCCCTCTTATGAGGAAAGTCTGATGGAGATGTGGCTGTTCAGCCTCAAGAAGAGACAACTGAGAGGGGGCCTCATCCCTGTCTGTCAGTGTCTGCAGGGAGGGGTCAGAGCATGGACCAGGCTCTGCTCGGTGTGCCCAGCAATGGGACAAGAGGAACAGGCAGGAACTGATGCCCAGGAGGTTCCACCATTGCCCAGAGAGGGTGTGGAGTTTCTTTCACTGGAGATATTCCAGAACTGTCTGGACACAATTCTGTGCCCTGTGCTCTGGGATGACCCTGCTTGAGCAGCGAGGTTGGGCCAGATGACCCACCGTGGTCCTTTCCAACCTTTCCCATTCCATGATCCTGTGATTTCAGGCTTGTTATTAAATACACACAATGACTGATGGGCACTCAAATGCTGTGGTCATTTTTAAGAAAATTCCAAATATTTCCTTTTAAAGGACTTACACAGAATCACATAACCACAGACTGGGTGAGGTTGGATGGGATCACAGTGGGTCACACAACACAGAATATTCTGAGTTGGAAGGGACTCACAAGGATCATCGAGTCCAACTTGTAGTGGCCCATACGGGGATCGAACCCGCAACCTTTGCGTTATCAGCACCAGGCTCTGACCAGGGTCATCGGGTCCGACCCCCTGCTCAAGCAGGCTCATCACAGAGCACACGGCAGGGGATCGCGTCCAGACGGCTCTGGGATACCTCCAGGGAGGGAAACTCCACAACTGGAATATCCCAGTGTTAGAACAAGAGAACAACTGTGCCAGCTGGTGCCACTGAGCGAGGACAAGGCGTTAAACTTCGCCTCTTCCCGAGCAAATTCGCCAGAATCCCCCAGCATCTGCGCTGCCTCGCGGAATGAGGGAAGGAGGGAGGGGAGAGCCCTTGAGGCGGGAGCGGGGACGGGACGCGCCCTCTCCACCTCCCCCGCCCCGCTCCCTGAGGGGCGGCACCGTGACCCCCCCCC
>VZTE01006666.1:111761-143469 GCA_013397775.1 Eulacestoma nigropectus
GGGGCAGCGGCGCATCCCATGGTGCGGCGCGCCGGGAGGGCGGGGAGGGAGGGACGGAGGGAGGGAGGGGAGGAGGGAGGGAGGCGGCACTGTCCGCGCAGACCCTCCGGAGCCTTCTTCTCCTCTTCGTCCTCCTCCTCCTCCACCGCGGCTTCTCCTCTTCGCCGCGGCCCCGGAGGCGGCCGTGCCCGCAGCGCGGTGAGTGCCGGCGGAGAGCGCTGTCCGGGGAGGGGGCGGGCGGAGCGGCCCCGATTTACATCACGGGGAGGGGGTGTAGGGGGGCAGCGGTGTCTCCTTCCGTGTCCCCCGCCCCAGCCCCCGGCTCGGCGAGCGGCGGCGGCTCCGCAGGGAAGGGAACATCGTCCCTGGTGCCGCCCGTTCCTCTGTCCCCGGGGAGGGGCTGCCGCGGACACCGGGGCGCAGGAGGCACCGCGCGGTGGGCTGGGGGTCTCTCCGGGCACAGCCGCTTCCCTCCCCGGCAAGGCAGAATGGGAAGGGGATGGGAGAGGAGGAGGCTGCGGGGAGAGGTCATCTGGTGCTCCGCCTGCCCCGTTCCCCTCCCCGGGGGATCCGGCCGCCCCCTGCGTCCTGCCCGCCCCGCAGCCCCGGTCGGTCCCACCGGATGTGTCGGGAGGCGGCGAGGTGGAGCGGGACGGTCCGTAAAGTAAACAAAGGGAAAGGGAAGGGAGGAGGAGGAGGTGTCCCCTCGCTGCCGGAGCCGGACCGCCTGGCTTTGCCCCTTCCCCTCCTCAGGCGAGCGCGTGAATCCGTGGCTGCCTCTTGGAGCCGGAGCGGGAGCGCAGGGGAAGGGGTTGAGGTTCCTTCTCTTTAGAATTTGGGGCTTTTTTAGGTGTGTGGGCTTTGGGGGTTTATTTTTGGTTTGTTCTGGTACTGCGCTCGCTGGGACCGTGTGATCCAAAGAGAATCGGGGCAGCGCGCCTGTCCCTTAACCCGGGGACAGCCCCCGGCGTCTGCAGCGGGGAAGGGGAGCGAGTGTCCCCTCAGCGCGGCTCGCGGTCGGCCCGGTGGTGCCACAGAAGTTGGATCACACAGAGGAGCCTTTGCACTTCTTGGAGAAATCCGATATTTTTCCGTTTTCCAGTTGTAAACCTGATTTTGGGGTACAGTGAGAATTGCAGCTGTAACAGGGAATCGTTCTCCTCAAATCCCCGCGACTAATTCTGAAGCATGTGCTGTACATTGCCAATTCTCACATCCATTCTCTTCCCAGACCTCCTGTGCACTGATGATGCTTTTTTGGGACAAGGGGTAGACTTTTCTCTTTGATTTCTCGTTCTCTTTCTGTTGTTTTCTGGCTGAAACAGTGTTGTTTCTGTGTTAGCTGCCTCGCAGTTAGTCGTATTCCAGTGCTCTGGGAGCAGAGTATCCTGCAGGCCCTGGCACTGGAGCAGCGTCAGCCTGGAGCCCAGTTTTTGGCAGTTTCACTGGGATGAGAGCAGTGCTGTAGGAAAGGCATTAAACAAAAAGTTCACTTGAAAAGAGAAACATTTGGGAATTCATATTGAAGTATTTAATGCAAATGTTGGTATAATAGTGAAGTGATATTGTAGTGTCCCTTTAAAATTCACACTCCTTTGGCATTAAGTTGCTTGATATATTTTTTCCCCCTCTTGGATTAATTGGAAAAGTCCTACATTCCTCGAAGCTAATCTACCTTTATAGTCTCTGGTTCTGTTAAAGCTGAGTAAGGTCAGGAGCGCAACAGGATTGGGGCCAGAAAATATTAAATGTTACACAGTTATTTGGAACAGTTTGTTATCTCAATGATGTTGTCCATGTCCAAAATTCCACCACTTCCTTTCTCCACCTGGCCCTTTTTTTGTTACCACTGAAATCAGGCTGTTACCGTATGCCCTTTGTGGGAACACCTTTGCCTGTGTGGTGTGATTTGTGGATGGGAAACAGCCCTTGAGTTTTTTAAAGCAGGGTTTGTGGCTGAGATTCTGTACAGAATGTGTGTGTGTGTATTCTTTGAGATCGATCCATGCAGGAAATTTAATGGTCCTAAAATCTAGGATCCTGTTAACAGAACGAAAAGGGAAGAGACACTGGTTGCTGGAAAAATTGCCTCTCACAAGACTCTAAAACTCTACAGGCAACAGAGAAAAACAGTTCTGAAATTAATTTGTCTTTTGTGCTATTATGTCTTAAATGCAGTTTTCGTGGAACATGGCTGGGATTGATGTTTGTGTTGGTTGACCTTTTATTTTGCAGGAAGGTTAAAATGTATACATGAAAGGAAAATGACATAGTGCTTATTTGTCAAAAGCTCTAAGCTTTTTTTGGCCTCAGCCTTGGGTATTAAAGGTACTAAGCATGTGTAGTGACGCAGCAATAGACTAGTAGCCTATTGGAATACTTCATCCAGAA
This sequence comes from Eulacestoma nigropectus, assembly GCA_013397775.1. Classification (NCBI taxonomy): domain Eukaryota; kingdom Metazoa; phylum Chordata; class Aves; order Passeriformes; genus Eulacestoma; species Eulacestoma nigropectus. Next base: position 114,153 of record VZTE01006666.1, read on the forward strand.
AGGAATATTCTTAGAACAGCACTCATGTCTTGAATGTGTAATTCGCTGAAATAACTTTAAAAATTCTTTCAAGATATCTAGGGATGTGACTTTGCTTCAGAGGATGTTACCTGTTGTGGAAAGGGTTTCTTTTTCTTTTTGGTAATATAATGGTTTACCATATGAATAATAATTGAATGGGGGATCTCAGTATTATGAACTCCACCAAACTAATAGATATTTTGGGGAGGATGATAGGAGGAGAGAAAAGCAGGAGTGCTCTCTAGAGATTTAGTAGTACAAGAGGTGGCTTTGATGGTTTAGGAAATTGTCTTCTGCTTTTTCAATGCATCTATGAATGTGGTGGTTTGGGGGTTTTTTCCTCCACTGGGAGGGTAACTCAAGAATCAATAATTTATTTCTTGCCATTTGTATAACAAAATGATCTTTTCTTCCCCCCCTCTGGTGGGCATTGCTGTCTGTAGTAGAATGGTCTTTATTTTGATATAATATTCATAATAACAATATAGGCTTTTCCCATTCATTTTACATCTTTTAGGATTTACAGAAAAGTCCTTTTCCCTATGAAAAAGAACCTTCTGTCTTCTCAGAGTGTGGTTTTGAAGAATATTGGTAACTATAAATAGGTTGTAATTTTGCTATTAAATCTCTATAAAAACAGACAAGATTTGAATAGTCTCATGTGGTTTTATTTGTCCTAAATTGGACCTTTGTACCTTTACATTTTATGTAGATTATTGCCTAAAGTGTATTTTCACATTCTGGATGAATGTCAGTAAATGGGCAGAAGGTGCTTAAAAAGGACACTCTAGTCCTGGAATTCATGTTCCAGATCTATTTCCTGGTGTGACTGATATTTAGCTCCATCAGATGTGGTTTCGAGACTAAACGTGTGTTTCCTCTCATCTCATGTTAGTGTAATTCTAAAGTTTCAAGTACCACTGAAAACATGGACATACTGACTTAATTTCTTGATAAGATTTTAATTAGAGGTCAGAATTTTAAAAACTGCAACAAAGAAAGCCTTACTGCATCACTTTGAGTTCTTGTATGGAATAAGGGCTGAAATGATGGCGAAACACTCTAAAAGTCAATTTAGAATGCATTTATTTAACACTTGAACTACAGTGATCCTTGTCTCCCTGAATGGTAACTTTCACAGGATAGTTATGTGCTAAAAGCTGTCTTTTTTATTCCAAGTGTTTGGGGAAAAAACCAAACCTAGAGCCATGATGCAGATTAATGCAAAAGTAGAGTTTGTGGATTGTTAGCAATTTCAGGTGAATCTCTTGGTTTGTATATAATGCCACTTAAAAGCCTTGAAAGTTGTGTGTTCTACCAGTGTTCAGTGCATGTGGTTTATTGTGTCTGTTACAAAGACATGAAGCTGAAAGAATGGGAAATTAAGTGGAAAACATGGTATCCAGATAGATACCTGGTTTTAAATGGGGTTTTTTTGGGTGTGGGAGAGGAAGAACTGTGGAGATGATCAAGTAGATCTTTCTGAAAGCTTTCTTTCCTTATGTCCTGCTCTCCATAATCAGGTAGTGCTTGATGGCTAATATGAAAAACTGTTGAAGAAAGTGGTTATTTAGGGGCTGAGCAGTTTAAAAACCTGCAAGTTTGGGTTTGTAAGTTTAAATTTTTATGTTCCCTATCCCATTCCTCTATAACTTCTGTATTCTTTCCACCATGTAAGCTTCCTAAATGGGAGTTTGTTGCTTGTTCAGCATTGTGTTCCTGATGCTGGGATACAAATCTTGTATTTGGGCAGACTTCTGAGTGTTAGGTCTTTTATTTAAAAAAAAAAAACCACAAAAATATAATCAAACAACCAAAAGCCCAGAAAACTTTCTGTGGCTTGATCTGGTTTTCTGGATTTGTATTAAGGCAGACACAAGAGAGACAACTGCGATTACCCAGGTGTGTGGTAGCTTTCCAAGCATCTCCATGGAAATTTTAGCAGTTCATGCACCTTTCAGCACATCAGAGGGATGTGTTCTTGGAGGGAGTTGACTCAGGGAATCGTGTGTGGAAGAAAAAGTTTCAGAGGTGGCAGGAGAACCATAGAAACTGATTCTCTCTGGCTCTGACAGTGCTTGAAACATGGAGATGCAGCTCCGTGGTGGTGTCAGTGGTTCATGGATTGAGAAGAAAATGGAGAATAGTTTCTGAAATCTGGTTTACAGCATTTGAATGCAACTTCTGTCAAGTGAAAATCAGAATGGAAGAGGTAACTAACAAATGCTGAATGCAACAGGCTTTGTTAGAGAACATCTGATTCACTTGCATTAGTGTGAATTCTGGGGGCATTTAAATGTTCTTCAGCTCTGCAACAGTCCATGGCTGAACTGGCAAAACTCTCCTGGTTTGGATTTCCTTTTTTTGCCTATGACTTCAAGATTTTTTTCTGCCCTCTGATATTCTGCATTATTCCTCTGCCCCATTGTATCGTGTTCAGTGCAGAAGGGGCATATGGAAGAAGTTTTAAGTACTTTTTGTTAACTTCCTGTTGCATGGAAGCATTACTTTTTATTTTTCTTCTGGGAAGGTGACCTCAAGCACTAAACTCTGTTTCATTTTGCTGCAGGGTTCCAACTTGGTAAGAGTGTAATATAGGTCAGTTTGGAGTTGATCCCTCTAATGCTGGCCCTTTCCCTGCCCATGGAACTGTAATTTAACTAATTTCAAGACTCCAGACTAATTTCCTTCCTTTTGCCCAGAAGTATGTAAGCAAAACCTGTGCATCTGTGTCCTGCAGCCACTGCTGTCATTCCAGCTACGTTGAACAATAAATTTGGAAGATTTAGCCCATGTATGTGTCGAGTCCTTAAACGAGGCACTTGTTGCCTTTGCAGAGATAGAAGTGACCGAGCTGAAGCTGTTCCACTGCTTGGGACATTGAGAAAGGGGTCAGAGGGCTCTGCTGACTCTGAACTGCTCCTGCTTCCTGCTGCCATGCTCGGGCCTTGCATTGTTTACCCATACATAAAAATGTGCAATTCCTGCTTTTGTTTTATTTTGGTTTGGAGGAGGGGAGAGGGAGCAGACTATCTGAGCCTCTAAAGTGTCTTTGGAAGGCAGAGATAATTTTTCCTGTAGTCCTATTGAAGCTTGTAGGAAGGATTTGAAGCAGCAGATGATTTCTTTTTTATTTTTCCTTTTTTTTTTTCTTTTTTCCTGTTTTCTTGCTGCAAATAATTAGATTTCAAGGGGATACCAGAAGTTTGGTTTAGCAGAGGCTCGGAATGAGTTAAATGATGTATTTTGCAGCTGTGAATGCACCTCTTTAACCAGATATGCACTTCTTTTCCCAAGCCTTAAGCACTGCTTGGAATCTTTACTGATATAATCCATGAGATGTACAGTAGCCAGTAAGGTCTTTGCTCCATCAGCATTTAATGGGTAATTTTGTAGCAGTGCATCCAGGATTACTGCTATTGAAGGTACTAGTGAAAGACTTAGAAATCCCAACGTCTGAGTTACACCCAGTGGTGGTGATTTACATCAATCAATACCTGTTTCATCCTGTCTGTTGTAGGTTTTATGTTCAGCATGAATGCTGAGGCAAGTTTGTTCTCAGTAATACTCTGCAGCTTTGAGATTCAGGAATTCTGTGATCTTCAAAAGAGAATTTCTTCTTACTGATTTCAGGCAATCTTTTAAAGCCTTTTTCTATGAAAGATAATGTGAAAACATGAAATCTGCCACCATTTTCCTATTTGCACATAGGTATCTGTTCTTGATTTCTTTTTTTGAACTGGGCAGTTCCAATCTTTCTGTCCTCAGAGGGAGAAACAGTCTGTGTTCTGGGTTAGTATGCTGGAACTTTTATTGCCTGCTTTTTTCAAGTAAAGGTTAATACAGAAAAAAGAAAAATAAAGTTAGTGTTTAAAAGAGTACAGTTCCTTTTTATTTTTGGTTAGCCAACCAAGTTGTTTACCAGTTTTTTCCCCTGCTGTTTCTAATACACTTTTCAAGCAGAAATTCCTTTTGCTGGTGGCTGAATGCTCCTGTGGTTCTTTTATGCCTGGGTGTACCTCAGGTTTTAGCAGTCTTCTCTTCCGTCTCCTTTGCTGCTTTACTGATGCTCTTGTAGTGGAAGCTGTTTACAGGCAGAGGTAGTTGTTCACAATGGATTTCACAGTCTAGGCACAAAAGGGATGTATAACAGGGACCTTTGTCATTCAGTTGTTGGAACTAACTTTTTGTAAAGAGGTGAACTTCATACTTTATTGTGTAAGTCCTATCCCCTCTTTCTTCACCCTTTTCCCCCACCAAGTCCCAGAACTTGGTGGAGGTGTTCTTGTATTTTTGCCACTGTCTAGGACCCTTCATGCCTGATAACACTGCTTTTGTCAACCAGTGGTGTAGAGAGGTGGAACCATGGAGACAGCCATGGTATCAGAAGTTGAAGTGAAATTTTTTTCCCCTGTGGCTTCTTCTTTTCCTTTCAATGGCAGAGCTAATCCAGCTGCTGTGTTGTTGTTTATTTCCTTTTAATTTAAGGACAGTGAACCCTGGCACAAAAACATGTCAGTTCTGAGGTGCTTCCTGTGAAGGGTTTGAAGTGCTTGTCACAAGGAGAAGCAGAAACCGTGATGTTGGATCCAAGTTGTTAATTTAAGGTGCCATCTTACAGCTTGGAATGAACCTTGGTATGGCCATTGCAGTTAATTCATGTATGTCAGTGTGCTCGTTACTCTTCATCATGCCTGACTCAGAACTGCATTTGCTAAATAAAAGCCATTTTGTTCTACAGGTATGGCAGAAGAAGGGCTGATAGATAATATGTATATAGAATTGTACCTCCCAAGTAATGAGGTAGACGTTGGAGAGTTTTAATCTCTTGAGTTCCATTTTTAATTGTATCAAAAACTATTTAATATTGTTACATTTTTAACTTGTTTTCCATTGCCAACTTTCACCCAGGAAACCTTCACAGACTGCTGACATGTGTTGGTCTCTCGCTCTCAGTGAAGCTCTTTGCAAATGTTACAATTTACAGTTTCAGTTCTTACTCTGGTGTTAACAGCTCCATTATGGGAACACTGTTAATTAATGGCTAAAGAAGTAATTCTGAATTTTTATCAGCTCTCATTTTCTATTTCAGGCTTAAGCACTATATCCTAGAGGCTTCTAGATTTCAGTTAGTTTATTAATTATCTTGTCATTTCCACTTCAGTTTGTATAAATCACAAAGCTGGCTGTTTTCTGCACTTGTTAGCTCTACAGCCTCTGTTCTTACTCGATGTTTAGTGCATTTTGAATTTTGTTGTTCAAACGTTCTGCTCAAAATATGCTTTTAAAATCCTACAAGAGCTGAGTGAACTGGGGAGTACAGATTATTGATTGATTGATGGGTGCCCAGTTTGTGATTAACCTTGTTCTGCTGGTGCAGGTAAAGAAGTGCTCTGCTGTGGTGTATCAGGGGGGTAAATAATTTTTTCTGCTGGGTTCAGCACCAGTAGGATTTAATCAGATTTTTGTGTTCAGTTTTGGGCACTGGACATCCAGAAAGGGTTTTCCTCTTTTGGATGCTTTTAGTAGCAGATGCCTGAGAATATGACATCCAAGAACTGAACAAATTAAGATGTTAAGACTACAAAGAGGTAAGAAGTTAAGCTATTCCCATGAGTTAGGCTACTATGAGGATGAAGATGATAAAGGGTTACAGGGACTAAAATGAGAATTAGTTGACTTAAATAATAGGACCAAAGACGTGGGCTGCTACTTGGGGAGGAAGACTTCTAATTCCAATAATAACAAACCATTGGAATAGATTAGGGAAGGGATTCCCTGACAGTCTTTGAGAACAAATTAGACATCAGTCAGAAAGGGGATGCTGTTCATTCCTACCTCAGGAGTGGCAGCTTGACAAGGTGACCTCTTGAATCCTGTCCAGCACTGCTTTTAGTGATGAGAACAGGTAAAGAATGTGGGGTTGTTACTTGCAGGATTATGGTGATAATCAAAAGGTAGCTGAGAGTTCTCCCTGAGCTTGTGTGCTCCCTGTTATCTCTGCAATTGCCCGAGATTGTGCAGCTTTCATGTGAATCTGTTGCAGGCAAAGCAGGTTGTGTTTCCTTTGTGGAAAGCTGGAAAGGTTATGGGGAGAAGACCTTTTCTGTAAATGAAACGGCCATGTTCTTCTACCGATGCAGATGTTACCTAGATATGGCTTGGAAAACAGAATTATAAACTGTTTACTCATATTACAACAATAAGTTTAGTTGCTGTTTTATCCAATTTCAAGGAGTAAAACAGGCAAGACTTTTAAATTGTTCAAACAAGTTGATAGAGTGGCCTTAGGATGACTTTTCTTATTTCTTTTAGTGTTGTTCTTTAATTAATTACAATGTATTATTATATATTAATAAAATGAGTTTTGTTTTCAGAATAATAGGAACTTCTATTGACTCTTTCCTTTGTTTTTCTGTCAATCTTTCACTCTTCAGTATGGTAATTTGTATTTGATGTTTTACCACTAGGCTTTGTCTTAATCATAATTCACATGAATCTGTTTTAAAGCAAGTCAGAATGTTTCTCAGCATTTTGCCATGGAAGGAACAAGTTGCTACTGACATTGGGAAGCAGAGTTAAGTAATCTAGTGGAAATGTGTATGAAGACAAAATGTGGTAATTGTGGCTGGCTGTACCTGGTACAGCTGCTGCTGAAAGCTGGGATTAATGGAGCAGCCTGCATTTGAGATGATCCTTAGGATAAAGTAAATGCATGGATCCGGTAGCTTTTTAATCACTGTGTTAAAAATTAGAGGCAGAAGCTGTTGAAATTAACACTTCAGTGCTGCATCTGAGTTTTCGTGGTGCCTTTGGACTAAAAGGTGAAGCTAAGAGTGTGCATCTGTGCAATGTATGTGAATTTGTGTAAACTGCTGTGGTTTGGGGAAGTAAAAGTCATTTAATAACCCCCCAATTGATGTGGAAGTAAAGGGAAGCCTTTTTTGTGTCATTTGCATTAAAACCTGTTTAATCAGTTCTAGAAACACCTAGTCAGACTAGGTACCAACTCTTCATTATCAGGAAAATGGAATAATTTCAGATTGACGTGATTTTCTTGTTTAGGATTGCATTTATAAATTGTGGGATTTCGACTGGTGGCTGGGGGAGATCTCCTCCAAGGAGGGTTGCAGTTACTATACTCTTCAGTGCATATGTACAGAAATTGATTTTTCCTGATAACCATTGATTAATATGTGCAAAACAATCAATTTCCGTAAGTGAATTATACTGGTTTTATTTTGCCCATGTATTTTGATGGTACAGTTTGAGGATTGAAGTTTATAAGAGAAATAATGGAAAAAAGTGTATGGGATGTGGTTCTCTGGGGGAATATTCTGACTCGGTCTCTTATTGAACACTTTGTGCATATTAGATTGAGTTTAATACCTCTGTTATTTGGGTTATGGATGAAAAAAAATATCAGTCAGAACCTCTGTAAAACGAAGTCAAAGAATGGAGTCAAAAGATTGAGAGGGATGTAAGACTGAATTTACTTCTGTTCCATTTCCTGCCTGGAGTTCCTGACAGTATTTCATTTGTATAAGAAATTGAGCTTTGGTACTCTGAAAATTTGCTGCCTACATGAATTTATTAAACAACCAAATGAATTTTTTTAGAAGATTAGGCCCCTTTAGAAGAAGCTGGTGTGCAGCACACATGATTAATCCTCAGATGGGGATTTAAATGAAGCGAAAGTTTAGTTGTGTCATAGGCTCCAAGCCCCTGCTCATTCAGCTCAGTGAAGGGGGGATTTCTTTGTGTGACAGCAGCACTGCTCGTCTCACGCTGTTCCAGGGCTTCCAGCAGCCAGTGTTGGGCCTTGCTCTCCTTTCATCAGGAGAGGAGAGGGAATTCTTCAAGATGGGAGTGTGTAACGTTGGCTTCATTTTACAACCGAATCAGCTTTTTCTTCTCTTAAAGGCAAACAAAACCTTTAAACTGTTTCACAATCTGAAGAGAGTACTGAACAGAGCTTCCCTTCCTAGGAAACAGATTTTGGAGTTTTATAATGTATTTAACTGTGTGGCTTTTTGGTGTTAAATGGGGATTGCATTGAAGTTCTCTGTTTCAAAAGCCTTTGTTACCTCTGTTGAAATAGATACTGAGCCCCAGTATTCTCAAGTGGGAGTAGGAACATTGGTCATATTATACTGAGGAAGAGATCACAGAGTGAAAGTACAAGAAGGGTGAGGACTGCACAAGTTGTGAAAATAAATGCATATAAAACACATTTCCTTTAATACCTTACTCTTGAAGTTGATAGAAGTAGAAAAACAAGGCAAGACCTTGTGGGTAGCTGGGTTGAGATCAGTTTTGGAAAGGCAAGATGAAAGTGGTGAGTTAAGAAAGGATTTGGAGCACAGTCAAAATGAAGTGGGGAGGGGGAGAGTGGTGCCCATGTGCATATAATGTGAGTACTTAATGCACAGCTGTCGCTTGAAATATGATCGTTTTTTGGACTGAGTCTGTGTTACAGCAGTTTGAAGTGTTATGTTGAACTTGTGTTCTATGTTGTTAAAGCTTTGTCTTTTTGGCTTATTTTATCTGATGGCTCACATGAACAGGGAGTGATAGTAAGTATGGACTCCTTTTTTTTTTGCATGTGTTTTTAGTATGATATGGAATTGAGATCTTACTGAAGTTTGCGCTTCTTTCCGCAATTCAGCTATAGCAATCTAGTTAAAAGTTTCTGCAGAAGTACTGGTGGTGCAGCTGAAAGTGGCCATAGGAGGCTGTCTTTTGGGGTGATGTGCTTAGGCTCTATGTTTGGGTCCAGTGAAGTGTCCAGGTTCTGCTTTATATTCTTCTGGTGGCCAAGCCACTAAGTAGTGGCAAGATGAAATCAGTGCTTATGTGCCAATTATCCTGAAACAAGACTATTAAATCCTCACAGCATTGTCTGTGCAAACACTGCTTTTGAGTCGGTCTAGAATTCAGTAACTGCCCTGACTGTTCTGGGGCTTCTCCTGAAGGCCAGTGGTCATTTGTTAATAGATTGTACTCAGAGCTGTGTTGTAATTATTCTTTTATCATTGAGTCTTTTTGGTGCTGCTGCTGAAAGTGCTCCAGGCAGGTCTGCTGCCCTCATTGCTTGAGGTGTAGGGGAGTGGTGAGATAATCTATGGTTCCTTGTATGTACAAGTTGGAAGGGACCCAAAAGGATCATTGAGTCCAACTAAGGCTTGGTGCCACAACTGCTTCCTTGGGGAGCCTGTTCCAGTGACTGACCGCCCTCCCTGTGAAGAACCTTTTCCGAATGTCCAGTCTGAATTCCCCCGATGCAGCTTCATCCCCTTTTTTTGTGTCCTAAATATGTGTTCATCCAGATAATATTTTTTCAAAACACCTATGGAATGCTTCGCTTCTGTCATGTTAAAAAATTAAAGCTTAGATCCTTTTTGCTTCCTTAAAACAAGTGGCTGGAGAATAATTCCCTATGAACAGTGTACAATTCCCTAATGGAAATTTGTTTGTGGTTGCTCAGTGACTGCCAAAGTTCACTTGATTCAGTTGTTTGTGCAAGATACAGGAGAGTACAGCTACAGTAATAATAACATTGCGGATAACTTGGCTATAATTGTCTCATCTCTGCTAGAGAAGATATTACTTGTGTCCAGCAGTTGCTGTTCCTGTTCTTTCCCTGCACTGACAGAGCTCTTCAAGTCTTTCCTGTCTGCTGTGATCTTTGTGGAGTTTTCCTTTGCCTCACTGTAGAGCCAAAGGGGCATCATCAGAGACCAGATTAAATGCTTTGTAAGGATAAAAACGTTGCATTGCATAAAATTGTTTATTTGCTTTGTTGCTGTGGATCAGAGTTAGGAGAGGGAAGTGAAACAAATAATGTTGGTCTTCAGTGGTCCATCTTTGACTTTGTGGAGATTGAGGTCATTGGTGTGTTGAAATGGAGTGGAGAATCTGGGAAAGTGTTGAAGGAGAGGTATTTGTGTGTGAAAAGAGTGAAGAGCACAAATTTTCTTGAAGAGTATGATCAAAGAACTTTAAAGTTAGCTGGAAACATAAGGAAGCTGAGGAAGGAGCTCCATGCCTAGAAGATAAATTAAGGTTTTTACTCTTGGATACTGGTAATTGTCTAATGGCTCAGTGGTGTGCTTGGGGAAGGAGTCAAATTGGAAAGGGAATAGAATGATACTGGAGGACGAAACTTAAACTTTCAGGCTTTGTATGTTGATGTTTAGATCTACAAGTAAGTTGTCTTTTAATTACAAATAGGTAAGATTCTGCATTGATTTTTAAGAGGAGAATAAGGCATTACAGTGATAGATAAAACAGATTAAAAAAAAAGGAAGCAAAACTGGACCAAGTGGGTAACTTGCAGCTGGTTGGGAAAAGTCTAAAAAGGAATAGTTTTCCACCACAAAAAAGTGTTAAATTTAAGATTTAAATATTGTCACTTCACTGAAAACCTTTCCCATGTGGAAAAAGATAGAGAAATTTCAAAATATATGAAAAATCCCCCTCCCCTCTAATTTTTTTCCTCTGAGCAGATGTACTTGTTCGTTGTTTTTTTTTTTTACTTTAAAGAAACCATTTTGCAAGATACGTAAAATTTTTTTACAAAAAGTTGAAATAAAAGCACAAATCTTCAACCCAAACAATTTTTTACATTTAATCTCCTTTTGACCACTTTAGAAACTTTCAGCATTTATCCCTATTAGAAGGAGACTAATTGGTATTTTAAGAAGTGTTACAACTGGTTGGACTTGAGTTTAGCATAGGAGAGTTCTTGTCACCACTTTCTTCCTAAGTAATTCATGAATGAAATAAATCAGTAAGTAACCTGTGGAAACAAGTACTGGGAAAGTGTGCCTGGAAATGGCTATTGGTGTAAGGGAGAAGAAATGATCAGTGTTTGGATTGTCCTGACTACGTTACTCGTAGGAGGTAATGAGCAAACGATAGGCCCTTTATCTGTCCTCTGGGATTGCCTTCCAACATCAAATCAAATCACAGTGCCATGCATTTGTATACTGAATTTTACACACATGGATGGTTCTATTGAAAATCAGTGGGAGAACTTGTGTGGAAAATTTAACATGCCTGTAAGTGTTTGCATTATTGATGCCTCAGCAATTAAAATAATATTTTTCTAGTGTTTGGTGCTTTTTTTGATGCTGCATGTAAGTCCCATGGTATTACACACACAAATATTTTAACAAATGTTTTAAGGGTGCTACTGATGTAACTTCCCAGAGTAGGGAAAGGTCATTACTACTGGCCTTGGAAATTAAAAGTAGCTTTTGCCTTATCAGGAAACATTTTTAGTTAAATCAATAAGTGCAGGGGTTTTTCAGTCTGAGAAACAGTCTAATGAGCAATTTGCCTTTTCATAAAGAACTTGATATCATTCCTATTGTGTTAATCATCTATGTTTTTACAAATTGTCCCAAATCATGACTAATTCCATAAAAACGTTCAGAGCAGCCGTGATTCTGGGGAAGGCTGTCATTTGCCACTCAGTCTGGCAGAGATGGTGGGACAGCCTGACTTAGCAGATTCTGTGTTAACCAGAAAATCAGTATTTGGAGGCAGTGCCATTCATCCTATGTAGCACCACAAAAGCAGTTCAAGTTCCTGCTGATTTTTTTTTTCCTCCATGGTATGGATGTATGTTTCAGGTAAATGTCTGTGCCTCTTTTTTTCTGGTTTTCATGTTGAAATTAAAGTATTTTACTTTTCTTCCACCCCCAGTTTATTACAGCTTAGATGAAAACTTAAAAGAAACTGTGCAGAGATAATTTTAACTTTTTATGTTACTTTATCTCATGAGATCCTTTGTGGAAGTCTTTTGGTGGCCTTTATGTGTGTGGAAAATTAAGTATCTAAGATGAATAAAGTTTAGGAAACAGTTCTTAGAAATCTAATTTTAAGTGCATAATATATAAGCTTGGGCTTCCTACTGGTACTGCCTTTCTTCCTATAGTATATATTTGTTTGAAAGGGAAAGAAGAAAAACAACTAGCAAAGTAGTAAACCCAACTCTCTACATTACTTGGCTCTGGAATTCTTTTAGATCAATTGTTTTCTTTAAGAAACAAACCCACAACTTTCTGTGTATTACATGTGTATTGAGCAATATCTGTATATATTTGTTACTTCAGCTGAGAACTGGCTCAGCTGCCCTGTGATGTACATACCCTGAGGAAATAAATGCTTTTCACTAGTTCCTCCCACACACTTTTTATTTTCCAGGGAAGCGCTTTCTAATTCTAGATCTGGATGCTGCTAATGTTTTGAATCACTCATCAGGGTTTTCAGCACTCACTTGTTTTTGCCATTAAATGTATATTATCAGGAATAAAGGTTCATTTCAGAATCCTTTAACCCTCCTCCTTCTTCAAAATAACAAATTCATTTAACTTGGGCAATTTTTAGTTTGCTTTCATGGGACCAACAGGATTTCAGGCAACTTGCTTTGTAAGGTGTCTGTTTTGAGTTCAAATATAAGTTCCTGGCTTCTACTCTTACAAACTTATGTGTTTTGTTTTAGGATGGGTTTTTTGTCTGTTCTTTTCCTAAAGACTTCCAGCTAAATAATCTACACTTGTAAAATAGGATATGCACTGCAGCTGGTTCCTTAGGGAGGTTACCTTGTCTCCATAACAAGAGTATCAGTTAATTTGCTCTTTAGTTTTTTGGATGTTTGACTACTTTGACATTAGTTAAGAAAATATCCTAACGAATTCTAAATGTTTGTTTCAGATTTCATGTTTCATCCTGTATTGAGCACCTGCTGCTGAGAGCTGGAAAGTCTACTTAGGGTATGTACAACAGCTAATGATTTCAATATCACACAGTTTTATTCTGGGTTAAGCAAGTCAAGATGAGGTGATGTTGTTGTTGTTGTTGTTCTTTCCTTGTAATTATTGTTGAAAATCCTGATTGATAAACAGTGGGTGTTAAAACAGAATTTCTTAGTTTGTTTTTTTTCCTGAGTGTCCTAGAACTGGCTTTTCTCTGACAACCTGTTCATGGTCCTTCCATTCAGCCTGAGGGTACAGAGGTGGGCAGACCTGTGCAGCTGTTAATTTATGGTGCATGGGAGGAGTTTGTAAGTGGTCTTCTCACCTACTGAAGTCCCTTGTCTGAAAATTGTCTGACCAGTCCCATGTGCTGCCTTTTGGAGCAAAATACTAATAATTCTCTAGTCTCATGTTCTGCTTTTCTGTAGTACAGAAAAAATAGGTCTTAATAAAGCAAAATCTTTGCTGTAGGGGCACTTGGCCTAACATGAAGAAGTTTAGCTGAAAGCAGGAGTAGAGAAGTTACAGCCACAGTATTCTTTGTATTATAGGAATTTCTTTCTGCTCTGCGTATTTTTTGTTTCCTTTTGACTCTCCCTCTCCCAGGGTGTATGTTTATATTTGCAAACTTCAGTTTTACTCCTTAGTGTAGTTGGTATTTCTGACTTCTGCCTTTATTGCTGCTCATATAGATGGATGTTCAGAATATTCTTACATTTGAGTGTGGCTAGAATAACGTGTTGGATCCTTATTTTTTCTTTGTGGTTTGGTCTCCCCCCCTTCTGCAGCCTTCCTTGTGGTTGGTGGTTTGGAACCTGTATTAAATTACTTTTTTTTTTTCCTATTGCTTAGGCTTTGGCAGGTAACAAATTTCATCTCCTGCTACTTCAAGAGCACTTCTGAATCTAGCTTGTGGATGTGGTTACCCTTATTTAAAACTTTGATATCACCCGGTTTAGAGTCATTAATGTTCTTGCCTGGACTGTGATACACTTGAGAACAAAGGAGATGTGGCTGCTTGCATTTCACATGGAGCAGGCCCCTAATAGGACTTCAGGCTGTGATCTTGTATCCATATTTTCATCTTCAGGAATGAGTAGAGGGTCAGTTAATGTCTACTGACCATCTAAATTTGCAGGGGTAGACTTCAGTAGCTTACTTCTGGATGTTGTCAGCCTTTTTTAAACTTCAGTTTTCAAGTTTATGGTGAATAATTGCTTCTCCTCTTCAATTTCTCCCTTCCCTTTTCTGGTATGGGATAATGTTTGTTTATATTACGCAGTTAGTTTTTTCTAAGGAATTCCATATACTCTCACCACTCCAAAGAACAAGTTTGAATGGTTTAAAAAATAGTAGTCTTCCGTTTTGTCACTTAAATGGGAAAAAGCCCAAAGTATTTCAGTTGGAACCAGTACTGATATTTTTATCAGTTAAAACCAAAATTTGTAGCCTTATGTTCATTCTGACTTACGATTCAGATGGAAACCCAGACACTTCAAAAATATTTCCTGGACATGGAAAAGTAATAGTGTGGGAAGTCCAGAAAACAAGGAGTTGGAGGTGGGATCAAAACATTTTATCATATATAATGGCCTGCAAATCAGATCTGTGATTTCAGGAGGTTTTTAATGCTTCCTTTAATTTTGTTTGACCTTTTGAAAGGAACAGCTCTGACTGCTGTGATGTCACGAGCGAAAAAGTGCACTTGCATGTTTTGTGAACTGAAGCCATTTGCTCCCTGGAGTACATGGTTCCAAGTGAGTCATATCCTGGTAAAACCATGACAACAAAGTATTTATTGGTTTGTTAGGTAAATATCTTGCAGTATCTTCGTAGATAAGACTTTATAGAAAAGCAGCCCAGTGAATAACAAGGTTGTGAAATATAATGTGGAGTAAGAGCAAACAGTGAAAAATCTTAAATGTAAATTGCAAATTCTTCTGACTTGTCAGGTTTGCATTAAAGTCTGTGAAATTTTTTTTCTTTTTCTGGCTGGGGATTTGGTAGGAGGAAGGGATTAGTGCTACTTGCTCTTTGAAAGTAGTATTGTATATGCAAATACTGAATTGCCAGTTCCAGTGGCAGTGACAAAAAACTGTACTGTGTCTCTTATCTAGCTGCTTTATAAACTGTTACATTTTGTATTCATATTGCAAAAAGTCAAGCTGTTATTTGAACCATGATAGTCTTTTCATTATGTGATCACATACTTGGTTCCACAGAATCATGACCTGTTTGCTCTCAAAATACCCTTGTCTATTCATGGCAGTATTCAAGCCCACCTCTTACAGGATGGAGTTTTCCTGTTAAGTGTGCTGTGGTAGTGTTGCCTTCACCCATTCATCTTATGATTTTATTAGTATTTGTACTGGATGGAGTCACAGAACTTAGGATGAAAGGTTTCAGTTTTGGGTCTATGCTCTGACATGCCTGTTTTTGTTGTAACAGTTAAAATTCACACAGAGCAGATCTCTCATTGATTTGAACAGCACCTGAAATCACTTGGCAGTTCTGTATTTAACTCCCCAGGTAGCAAGGCCATAAAAGAAAGCAGGAAACTTGACAAAATGACTCTGCTAATGTCATCCAGAATCCCTGAATGCCTGGAGGAAAGGAGGCTTAGGGGGACCTTACTGCTCTCTACAACTCCCTGACAGGAGGTTGTAGCCAGGTGAGGTCAGTTTCTTCTCCCAGCTAACAAGGGACAGGATGAGAGGAAATGGCCTCAAGTTGCATCAAGGGCAGTTTAGATTATGTATTAGGAAAAATGCCTTCACCAAAAGAGTGGCTGAGCATTGGATCAGGCTGCCCAGGGAAGTGGTTGAGTCCCCATCCCTGGAAATATTCAAAGGATGTGTAGATGTGACATTGGTGACATGGTTTAGTGGTGGCCTTGGCAGTGCTGGGTTGATGCTTGGACTCAATGGTCTTAGAGATCTTTTCCAACCAAAATAATTCTATGATTCTCAATTAGTGTGTGCAGAAGACACGTTATCAATAGCAAGGGATTATAAGCAGCAGTTCTGTTTAGCTTTATAATTCTGACTTATTCCTCAGGCCAGTGTTTGAGCATGGAATTGGTGCAGGCATTCTGTAGATAAAAGTAGGTGTAATTTTATGTCTACTTATTGTGTGATTTCAGAGATGCTTGTCAGCCACTGACAGTAGGTGCTGCCAGCACTTCCACCTAAGGGGCAACTTCTGAAGGATGTTCTCTGGATTGTACCTCTACTGCAAGTGACTTCAGGTGCTTTTCAACTTCAGGGTTTTATTTCAGGTGGAATTAAACTAGTATTGGATGAGAAACCTTGTTGTATCCAGCATAACACTTGTTTAAATACAGTATTGCAGATAGAGAAATTAATGTTCCTTTTTATCTTTTGTGGTTAGAAATACTTCCCTAGTGAAATCTCAAAGATTTGGGTTCTTTGTGTATTTTGGATGTTATGCATGTAATTTTGTTTTAATACATTCAGGGCTTTTCTCTTGATATAAAATTTGTTTCAAAAGATTTCAGTTGGCACTTAAAGGTGTAAAGAACCACTCTGTTCTCAAGTGTAAAGCTAATTAATGGATGTTGTTCCTTGCCAGTAAGACCTACATGCTTATAGCTCCTCCTGGCTTCTGGAAGTGGAATTTTGCTGGGCTTCCTGACTGGTTTGTTATTCTGGACTTCTAGGTTATTGCAAAAAGATTTACTTTGCCACCAAGGTTATGATAAACTTCAGCTTCTTCCAGGCAGGCTGGGCTCACATGTGTGTGAGTTCAGTACAGAACATCCTCTTCTCTCAGGCTGGGCCCTTCCAAGGGCTCTGTGCTCTGTCTGTGCTGACAGGCACCACCAGGGTTTTCAAAGCAATGAACTCAGATGTAAGGAACACAAACCACTCTATGTGGTGCCTGATGCCTTTCTGAGCTCTGTCCTGGCCTTTGCTGGGAATAGCTGTTACTCCTCAGCCTGTCCCCAGAGCAACTGTTGTCTCTTACAGGGAAGTAAGTGGGCTTGGGGAAATAAATTTCAGTGTTTGGGGTATTCTCCTTCATTGTCTCATCCCTTCGCGGAGCTCAGTAAAACTTCAGCCTGTCTGGAGTATCTTGGAATATGTTATCAAGATAGAATGAAGTAGAGCTTTAGTCTTCCCTCTGGAGGTACCAAAAGTTTTCTGTATACCAAACAAAGTATTTGTTTTGTTGTTAGCCCCCTGGTAAATGTGAATAGGGAAACATCAAGCAGAAAACAAAGTCTGACTCTGTAAATAGTACTGCTTTGTAATGCAGGTTGGATGGGCCTGTAGCAGCACATTCTGATGATGCCAGGGATAGCCATGCAGTGCTGCTGCTGCTCCTTTCCAGGCTGTTTAAATGGAAGATTTAAATAATGATATTATTATCTGAGGTAAAGTTTGTAGCTCTGCTTCTTTGGGAACACTTAGCTTGCTCAGTGGTAATGTATAGTTGGTCTTTGATCCTGCATCTTGGTTAATGGGTTAATGTCTGTACTGGCTGTTATTTATTGCAGGAAATGCACAAAAATGTTTAACATTGGCCTAGGAAAGTTTCTAAAAGCAGCAGGATATTCTGAATCTTTGAACAAGACCATTCTTATAGAAAATAATCGATGATAATGTGCTCTTCACTGCTAGGTGGTAGATTTCTTAACTTTCCAGTATGTCCAGATTTCAGATACTTAGTGAATCAACTCCCTATCAACCTTGCTCCTCCAAATATGTTACCTTGATGTTGTAAAAAGAAAACCTGAAGAGAATTTTCTGAAAACATAAAAAGACCAAAGTTCAAACCAGATGGATTCAAATCTTTTCAAGGTTTGAAAATTCTCATTTTTACCTGTAAAACTGAGTGAGGCTTTCTGGGTTTCTTGTTCTCTTTAATGGCACTGTTTGTTACTGGTGTAGCATCTTGAGTTGTAATTATGGGGCAGGTTGTAATGAGTATCCTTACAAGAGAAGGGATATTGAGGGATACAAATGTACTGACCTGTCATAAAGTATTTGGGAAAAAATCCCCAAAAGGCCAGCTTGATAGGCAGTATGACCAGCAAGTGACAGCCCAGGGGTTGCCAGGGTTGGTTTGTGTGTGCTGTGGTGAGGGAAAGATCTGGGTTATTTCCTGGCAGACATTCATGGAGAACTTCCTCTGAACGGAGGCGGGCTCAAGTGCACTTCCTGAAACGTGTTTTAATTAGCAGTGCCTGGGAGGCAGGGAATTTCACTCCTGGTATTTTAGCCTAGCCCTTATCAGCACTGTACAAGTGAAACCATTACTTGTCTCCCTCATGTTTGGCACACTCTGTCCACAAGTACCAACATAATATTGCTTTTTTATTTATTTTCTCCCTTATCTCAGTAGTCTCTATAGAATCACAAAATATTCTGAGTTTGAAGAAACCCACAAGGATCGTTGAGTCCAACTCTAAAGTGAATGGCCCATATGAGGATCAAACCCACAACCTTGGTTTTATCAGCATCAAACCCTGACCAACTGAGCCAATAGTCCTTGTTCACTTTTGATTTACTAAACCCTCCCTGTTTTCTCTGGTATTACTGTCTTGCTCATAATCTCATTTTGTTTATACAAGGTTGGTTATTTTTGCCTAGTTTTAAACCTGGTAGAAAATCATGGGATGATGTTGGAAGCTTTTGATTTGACTCCTTTCCATCTCACATGTTTCTAAGACACATCAGTTATACGTGAACACCCAGTGTAAAACCTTTTAAATCAGCCTGATTCCCCTTCATGCCTAGATGCCTGTAGATATTTTGGTTTGGTTATTCTCTATTCCTTTGAGACATTGCATAAGTCTTCCTGATGCATCACAATTCGTTAGATGCCAATTTCTTTTGAGACTCTTGAGTTTTTGAAAGAATGCAGTGTATTCTTGTGCTTGAGTTTCATGAAATCCATTTTCAATAACAAGCATTAGCAAAAATAGTGGTTTATTTTTTATGCTTTTATGTACTGCCCACACATACTGCTGTCTTGGGTATAGAGTAGGTGACTAACAGATGTGATTTCTTTTATTTCTTTCTGACCAGTAGCTGTGCATCAGTGCTCTCTTTCCCACGGCAAGAAGTAAAGCAGACAACTTGAATTCCCTGTCAAGAGTCCAGACAAATGCAGCTTGGGCAGCATTTTTTTTTTTTTAAGGAGGATGAAGAGTACACAGAGAAATTGAATGCATTAAATGAGATGAAATCTTCTGTACCAAGAGGGAGCCTTGATCACCTGGCAGGAGTTAATAGCTGTTCCAGGTGCCACTGAAATGCTGCCCTTTAACAACAAGTGGAAGGTTTATTGTTAACAGTCCACTCCCAGCTGTGTTGTGGAAGGTGCAGTCTTTAAATTGCTAACCAGGTTTGCCATTAAAAAAAAGGTCATTTCTTATTTTAGTATTTAGATTGTGCAGAGCAAAAGGGCACATAAAAAGTCACAGTTGTCAACAGGACTCCAAGTTCGGCATTCCAGGTTATTTTTGTATGTATTGTAAGCAGGTGGCTGTGTTGTCATTTCCCTCTTTCAGGATCAGTCTACTCAGCTGAACTTTCAGGAGAGGATGGTAAAAGCTTGGCAGAATTGTAGAGTTTTAAGGCCCAAAGGAATTGGGACACTGTAATCATGGAATTCTTCCTTCAGCCTATTCCTTTATTCTAAATGATCTCTGTTAAGAGCAACATTCAAAAGGAGTGGTAGGCTTTTTCTAATAGTAAAAATACATAAGTATTATACTTCCTTCTGTTTCTGAAAGTCTTTTTGTGTTGTTTTGCTAGCAGTAGTA
Organism: Eulacestoma nigropectus; assembly: GCA_013397775.1. Classification (NCBI taxonomy): domain Eukaryota; kingdom Metazoa; phylum Chordata; class Aves; order Passeriformes; genus Eulacestoma; species Eulacestoma nigropectus. Next base: position 133,731 of record VZTE01006666.1, read on the forward strand.
TTCATGGTAGTCTAAGCCATATTGTATCCTAGTTATTTTAAACAGAACAATTCAGGCTGTATTCCTATGCCTTTAATGTGACTGATGCTGACTCTTATAAATCCCTCTACATATAAATTTGCATTGGACTCTTAATATGGTGAATAATTTACCTTAGAAGCCTCTGCATAATTATTTTTGGTTTGGAAAAAGTCCCAAGCAGGCAGGATGTTAATTTGCACCTCCTTTTTTTGTGGTGTTAGGGGCTCTGTATGAATCCTTCTTTGATACCTTAAAAAAATGTCCTAGGCATTGGATGTATTTGTATCCAGTTTGAGCCTTGTGCTTCTACTCTGTGCTAAATCCTAAACAGGAGTGACCCTAAATGAAGGTGGTCAATGAACAGTGACTTCTGCATCTTTTCTTGGGGGGAGGCAGTTTTTTTGGTGACTTTGTTTTTAATTTGAGGCCCACTTTCTCCAGGAGATCTCTAAGTAGTCAGTGATCTGTAGGCATGTAAGTATTGAATGAAGAATAGAACATTTGGTGTTGGTGGTGAAATCCGGGCTTCAGTTCAGTTTTCCTCTTGATAAGGTCTGAAGAGAAGCCAAGCCAAAGCTACCTGGAAGATTTTCTTTGGAGGGGTGTATGTGTGTATAAACATATGTGGTGTGAAACTTTCACCAGCTACTCTTCAGCTTTCTGAAGTCAAGGGTTAAGTAATAAATCCATAATAAATCCAGTGTTAGAGTGACATAAAAATTACTGAATCCTGATATTAATTCAAGGAATTAGTGGTTTTGGTGTTACTTTTGATAATAAACACTTAGCTTTGAAGACATAACCTAATGCAGTTCTGCCCCCCCATAAAGGAGAAAGAAGGACATAAGGGAAAGAGTAAATTACTTTGCCTAATATCCTGACAGTCTCTGTATTCATATATCCATATGTCCAGAGAAACCTGCACAGAATGGTGCTGCCATCCCTGCATTATTTATATACCAGGAGTGTGAGAAATAGGGGTCAGAAGATGCTGGGTTAGCTTTTCTGACTAAAACTCCCACTGAAGAATCAAAGAAAATTTGTGATTGTCATATGCAGAGGAGCGTCACAGATTGAAAAAGTAGCTGAAATGTACAAATACAGAGTAAATTTTTCTATTGGCATTGAAGGCTTTTCTGATGGAAGTTCTGCATCCTCTAAATTTTTAGTGGGCAAGGTGTGGAAGCACCAAGGTGGGGAAAGAGTTGCACTCAACTGGACGGCTCTACAAAGTCACCTCATTCAAATTCCTCACCTGGTTTATATTTTTAAAGAAAACACTTAATTCTTCAATTTGCATCTGAACTGTGAAATATTTTTATCAGAAACCTCTCTAATTTCTATGTTATTTTGGTGAGTTAGATGGAATTAAAAATTTGTTGCTTTAGTATGTACCTCTTTTTTCTTGTTTTTTTGAAATAATTTTTCAAGAGAAATTAGCGTGAACCTGTGGACATTCGAAAAGCAGTTTTTAGGAAGGACACAAAGTTTGGCCTCAGGTCTAAAATTTTTCTAGTTAATTCTAGAAGATTACAGAAGCTGAACAAAAGGCTGGTTGCTTTTGGGGTCGTAGAATTATTATTTTTCTCAGGACTCTTAAGTGGCAGCAATGTAGAATTTCTGCAAATTGGCCCAATTCAGTTAATCATGGTTTTCACGTCTCCAAGCATCCATGTTTTCTGTGTAGCTGATCCGATGACTGAGGTCACACACAGTCTGTTCAGGAAATCCTAGTAACTTTGCATTTTCTTATTTTTACGGCTCTGTTGTATCATTAAAATTGCCTAAAATGTGTTTTGAGGCAAGGACGTGTCTTGATTTGCCTGCTGTATTTCAGATTTCTGAAGAATGCAGAAAATTGAAGGAGGAATGGAGTCAGGGATATGAACAGCCCAAGGACAAGAAAACCTCTCCAGTCCTATGATATTCCTTGTGGTAGAAAGAGAAATAGACAGGAAAAATACGGCCTTGGATGATGTAAATAATGATACACATGAACCATTTGTAACTTAAATGGGGTGATTGTTCACAAATTTTTGTTAAAATCAGGAGGCGTTAAAAGAAATTACATTGAAATATTCATCTATAATTGCTGAGGCTGTTGGTAGTGCATGTTGGTATTTATTTCATTTTGTGGTTTATAATATATACTTTCTACATAGCTTGTGATACATTTTTAACTCCTACACTGCCTGCAAATTAAATATTGATTTGTGCATTGCTGGGTTTGAGCTTCAAAGCACTTCTGAGTTGTGGTTAATTGATCTGTAACTCTAAACTAACACATGGAGGTTCTGAGACCAAGGCATCTGAGTTACAAATTACTGTATGTTCTACACATGTGGTTCATATATTTAATGAGTTTCACAAACTTAAGATTAACTAGGTTTGTTGTGCAATTTGTTCTTTGAAATGCTTGTAAATATGAAGGGAAAATAAGGATAGAACAAAATAAGAAACAAGATACTGCTGGTAAGTTTTCTAATGCAAAAGTAATTTTATTTGCATGTAAAATATTAGAAAATTCCATGGTCTTACCATTGACACGGTCCCCTCTTGAGTCATTCAGTTTCCCAAAGACCCCAAAAGACCTCGATTTTTCTGGAGCTTTCAGTCACAAATGTCAGTATTTAGGCATTAATCGGGGCTGCAAATCCCATCCAGGAATGTTCCCAGTATAGGTTTCCGCTCACTTATTCTCACAACTTAATACACAAGAATTTAATAAATTTCATCATCTGTCATGTTTTTCTTAAATGAGAGGATTTTGTCCCTAAAAATAAATTTGTGGCTGCTGTCTGAGGCCATATGAGTTATTTTTAATACTTTATGCTGCTTAAAAGTATTTGGATGTGTGTTCATTTGGTTCTTCATAATGTTACAGTTGGCCAGAGGACAATAGATGCAGCTCCATCCACCAGCAGTTATAAGGAGACAAAGGTGCCCATTCATGATCTGTATGGAAGGGAGCGTCATTAAAACTGTTTTGTGGAAAAGAGTCTGTATTTGCTTACCCCCACTGCAAAACCCAACATATTTGCATTTTGAATGACTGTAGTTTTAGGGTTTGGAATAGAGGCCAAGGAGACAATGGGAAGTCAAATCCTGTGGAACTTTAAGTCCTGGAAGAATAAAGTCCTTTGTTTCTCAGTGTATCTTGATATTTATGTACTTTGAGGAAGACATGGAGGAGTTGGAACTTGATAATATTAGTATTAACTTCTTCAAAAGCCAAACTTTTCAGAAATGGACATTCTGGATTTAGGACACTTCAGGAAGGTGAAACTCAGCGATTTTTGCATTCAAGTGCTTTCGCAAGAGCTTTTGGGTTGAGTCGTGGCAAAATCACTGCCCAACCTCAAAGCTGCACTTTGTGATTTTTGGAACAGTGTCTAATTAATTTGTAGACTTTAAATTTTAGAGCTGTAGGTAGTTGCCAAACCCGTTGACATTGTCTAATGTCTACAGACAGATGTGACAGTGTCTTCACTGGAAAAGTCTGTGTAGGAAGTACCTAAAATCCTTTTTGGTTTTGCTTTTTCTGAGGTGAACTAAATGAGTTGAGCTGGTACATTGTAATCATACATCACTGGGTTAAGCCTTTTAGTGTCTGTTCTCTGTCAGAGGTAGTTTGGACCAGATGATGCCCTTGTTCCCTGTGCAGAAACTCCCTTGCACAGGATGAAACCACTGCAAGTCACCACCCCTGACATCCCACTTGCCCTCTCTATGGTTGTGTTATTAATGACAGTATTTATTGTCTATTGTTACTTTGGTGTCCTAAATAATGAGGCTTGTGCTGCTTGCCATCTCTCCGTTATCCTTTCCCCCATATTTTTTTGGGCCATGAGCTGGTTCCTACCAAACTCTACACAGAGGCAGAAGCTTCAACACACAGCTGAACAGAGCTGCTGGTTTCAGGCTGCCAACAGCAGTGTTCACACCCAGGATCATGGAATCATTTAGGTTGGAAAAGACCTCTGAGATCATCAGTTGCAGAGGTCTTTTCCAATGTAGATAATTCTGTGATTTCCCCTTGCATGTCCCCCAAACTTGGGACACTTGGAACTTTGAATCATCCAGAGCACTGAAGGAGGGGGTTTGGGGGAGTCCGGTGAGTTTCACGAGCTGTGCTGGCTTTGGGATAAAGGGGCCACAGTGATGCTGGTGGTGCCTTCTCCTTGCTCAAGGGTGTTCTGAACACTGCCATGGTGTTGAATATAAGGGTGTGTGGTGTAAATAATGCTTTATTAATCTATTCAGAAAAGTTTCTCAATTTTAAATTTACGTTTGGCATTTCATAACAATGCGTTGAAGTATTTTAATATTTTAAGAAGGCAAAATCATGTTGGTGGTGAGGCACTGGCAGAGGTTGCTCAGAGAAGCTGTGGATGCCCCATCCCTGGAAGTGTTCAAGGCCAGGTTGGGTGAGGCTTGGAGCAACCTGGTCTAGGGAAGGTGTCCCTGTCTGTGGTGGGTAGGCTGGAACTTAAGTCACCTTTAAAGGTCCCTTCCAGCCCAAACCATTCTGTGATATCAGCCTTGCTGGGTTACTGGATGAGGCCTGTCAGATGCTTTAGGCATCTGACAGGCCTAATCCAGCCAGGTCTGCTCCAAGGACCTGAGCGAGTTCAGAGGTCAGAGTTGCCCAGTTTACCCCAAACTCTTCTGGCGGATTTCTGTAGTTTTTCTCTTGGCTATGGAGACACACTTCATAGGTATCCTTTGAGCCTCATGACTTCTGTTACTCTTTGATTCAGGAATTGGGGAAAAAGGAGATAAATGGATTTAGTTAAATTGCGTTAATGTGGCAGCAGAGTTAGCATCCCTGTCGCTTTGGTTGAAAATAATTCTTTTTGGTCCTTTGAGCTTCCTGTGGTCTGCGCTGAGCTTTCAGTGTCCTGTTATTAAGAACTTGTGCATTTCTTCTTCTGTGGGGCTGCAGCAGACAAATACAAGTAGAAGTTATTCCAACTCCAGTTCTCTGACAAATTGTTTGCATATGCAGCCTGAAATTTTTGTAGTGTCACAAATGCTTAGTTTGCAGGATGACGAAATAAATACTAACTGTACCAGAGCTGACACTGGCGTAAGTACACACTGCAGTTCTCTAACTGTATCTCTTTCTTCATATGAGTGAAAAAACATGTGTTCAGAAGTTCCTGAAATACTGGCATCCTCGTGCAGTATCTGCCTGATTTTGTGCCAGAATTACTTTAATGTATTCAAGCAAATTAAAGTTTGCGTCCACTCTGAACCTGATTAGATCTTGAAGGGCTTGAATATGAGTCTCTTTCATAATTATTGGAAATCTGAATAAGGTTTTTAATTTGGACTATTTTCTTTCTCGTTATGCCTCAAGCTTGACCTCAAATGATATTTTTCAGGGTGAGTCTTAGGATATGTTCAGGAGCAATTTGGAGAGGGAAGATTGGGGAACTGGTGACCTTGATGAACTCAATGTTTTTTCAATATTTTAATTTAAAATTTTTAATAAGCATTGCATACATATATTCTGCACATTATGTGAGGCAGAAGATACAGTTACAATGTATGCTAAATAATTTAGTGTGCTTGGGGTACCTGACACTTCATACATGATAAATCAAAAACTAGATCACCGAGTAATTAAAAAATGTTCACCTTCTTCACGTTACTGAGGTTGGAAGTGCGTGAAACAACTGTCAGTTCAGCTCTGGATCATCATCGTGACCAAGTTCAGGTCTTTGTTCTCATTCTGGTGGGATTCAGTGGCATCTGACTCTGTCCAAGTTAGGTCAGAAGCAGAGAAAGCTGGATAGGTTTCTTTTTGCTCATCTTCCTTGCTTCCATGAGCAATGAATGATCAGAAATGGAAAAGCTTTTTAGAGAATAATCCTCAAATAATATATCCTTATTTGAAATAACAAAAGAGGTGAGCTGGTGTTTTTTCAGTCTTATGAAATGGTGGGGAAAGGAATAAACTACAGTATCAGTGAAGAATTTTAAAAGCTTAACAATGTTTTTTTTGGTTTAGGCCTTATTACCGTTGCTGTCCTTTCTTATGGATTATGTTGTGGTACAAAAGATTTACGTTTTTCTGCCTCCCAGCACTCATTGCTGAGGCAAAAGCCACATTTATACTGTACAGTTCTTTGTGGTCTTGAATTCTTATCTTTGTGCAGAAAATATTTGTTCACTGAGTCCAGCCTACACAGGACTGTACCAAATACGCTCATATAATTAGGATATTTGTGGCTCTTTTCTCTTTATTCTTAAAGGACTGCATCGTGATTTCCTTTGTGCTCCAGCTAGCTTGGTTTGCTGATAAGGCATTGTTACACATCAGCAGGGCAGGTATTCACCATTAGTTTTGCATTTTATATATCAACAAAGCAAATTGAAGTAAGATGTAATTGTACAAGTGTATACACTACGTAATCCCTTGACATAAATGGGAGAGAGCTGTTACTGAAATATTTGTACTTTTCAAGTGAAGCAGCACTGTTTCTTAACATCAGCAGGAATAGTAGATTTCAGACTGTTTTAACAGTAGATGCATTTTGTATTTGATTTTTCTTTTCCAAGAAGTCATGTCTAGGTACAAAATTATAATAGCTTTAAAATCCATTTCAGTAAACTTGTAATACTCTACTTAAATACTTACAAGGCAAGTCAGAGTTTCTAAGGGATTTAGTGATTCTTAGCTAAGAAAGTAGCGAGTGTGCTTTGTGAGCGGCACGCTGTCAGGATTCCTCTCCCCGCCGCTGCCCTTTAAATTGGCTTGTTAGTTATTTATGAGGAAAATTGGTTGGACAGCCCTGAAGGCAGAAGTGTTCCATTCACAGTACAAGTAGTGCCGCTGTGCTGTAGCCCTGGCCATGGGATGAGCGGAGCTGCTTCTTGGAGAATCAGCTCCAACCCCAACCTGGGACCATTTGGGTACCTCCAGCTCTCGGGCTGAACTGTGGATGTGTCTGCTGTAACTTGAGCTATCTTGGAGCTTCAGACTGTCTGTAGAGACCTCCAGACATATTTATGTGGCAGCTTTCTGTCACTGTCTTTCCACATTCTGTGGATAATTTAACTAGTTTAAGATGAATTTTAGGCAAGGGTGTAAGGTGTTTGTTATTTCATCCTGGACCTAGAATGTGTTCTGTTCTGACCTGTGCCTTTATCCAACATGAGTTTGGCCAGGAACCTATACAGGAAGTGTAAAGTGTATATAAATGAGAAGTTGTCTTTGCTGTTCTTGTTCGTTCTCCCTACTGTCCGTGGATTTTGTCAGCATTGTACAAAATAGTGTTTTAGGAGATCTGACTTCAGAAATCATAGTCAGGGCTGGTGTAGGAAGCGTGACTCGGATTGGCTGCTGGGGGGTAATTGCAGCATTAACTAAAACCCACAGCTTTTAGACTTAGAGTTTATAGCATATCTAATATTTATCTGCCACCCAACATGTAATGAATCTTAAATCTTTCCGCAAGTATTTCTGGTGGTCTTAATCTGTTTCATGCCAGAGGCAGGGAGAAATAATGCTTTAAATTTTGTCAAATTAAGTTTTTACTGTGCATTAAATTGATTAAATAGAGCAGCAGATTAAGGCGAAAAATACTAGTTTAAGTTGCAATTCAGGGCTGATAGAATCTTAATGATGCCAAGCTGAAATTCTTCAGTGGGGTTGTGGAAATGAGAATCCATTAATCAAACGCGCTCGACTTCGCGTGGTGCCGAATTGGAAACAAACTCTTTGCCTCGTTCCCTTTGCCGCGATGAGTAATGGCCGAGCTGGGAAGGCGCAGCCAACAGGACGTGGAAGCTGCATGTGTGTTGTGTTCTGTCAAACCAACTGGGTCTCCTGTTTGATCAGGTTCTTGCAGAGAACAGATGTGTTGGGGGGTTTCCTGTTACACCAGCGCCGCTGTCTTTTGAGCCGCTCTCCGACTGCTACATGACAGAACCAATTAGGAGAAGAAAGCCCGTCTCATGTTGTGTGCTGCAGTTCTTCTGTCTGCACTCTTGTTCCCCCACTACCCCCTCTTTACCTTCATAATCTAGTTTTGTCAGTCATCTCTTTCGGTTTCTTTGTCCTGATGTATGTGTGTATTTTTCTTTTCCTGATTTATTTTTTTATTCTGCCCGTGGTTCCTCTCTGCCTCGCTTGTCATCTTTTTTTGCTGTCTTAATTCATTCTCTGTCTATTCTCCATCTGGAAAACTTCATAAAAGAGGACAGAGAAAGCAGAGGAGACACTAGGGAAAAGTTTTTTTCTCTATTTCTGCTGGTGCATCAGCCTTGTGGTGTGAGGAGGGAACCAGCCTCACACAACTCCTGCTAACACACAACATATTAAGAAAAACCAATTTAGTCAGTTTAGATGAATACATAATGTATTGCTTTGTAGTGACTCTTCTGCCCTTTCCTGATTTGTTGTTTACTTCTGTTGCCCCTAAACTCCTATTTACACCCTGATGTAGGCTCTGTCTTTTTGATTTACGAAGAATTGTGTATTCTTATGTAATGATAGAAATTTGGTTTTATCTCCTTGCTAATTCTCATTGCCTTGTATCTGCTGTGGTGTTTAACAAATAATTTACTTGATCTAGATGGTTCTTGAATCAATGTATTTTGTAACCTCGGTTTTGGAAATCTTTATTGAATTTTTATTAAAATAAACAAACAAACCAGCAGAATGAAACCTTGCAGCACGTTGTGCCTCCAAACACTACAGTAGTTGGAAGTGGTGTAATCTGTGTCCCTGGGAGGATGTGTAAGACTTGGGGAAACACCCAGCTGACATTAAAGTAGTTGTTCCCATGCATATGGTCGTGAATTTATTGGACTTTTTCTAGCACACTGAGTGTCCTCAGTTCTCTTATGTCTTACATGGTTAAGATCCAAAGCTGTCATGTCTCACTGCAGAACTGATTTCAGCTTCTGCAGCTCTGGCTGTAAATGCCCATTTGTTGTGAAGGGATGTTGTGCTTCACTTTGAGAACAAGCTCCAGCTGAAGCAAATTCTTTCTCCATCCAGTGTTGCAGTCGGGCTAAGAAAACCTCCGTATTCTTGTTACAAATAGCTTTCATCTTATTTATTGGGGAAGGTTTCTGTATAGAGCAAAACTCATGCAGCTGCTGTCAAACTCACTGTGAACACTTTGGAGTAATCCCACTGTGAGCAATAAAACGTTATTTCTTAGGCACTAAGTCACTTTTTTCATGGATGGAAGTGGTAAGGCTCCCTCCCCCTCTTTTGATTTTTTTTTAGGTAAGAACAATGTGTGTGCAAAGGTGGTAATCTTTTATTAAACTTCTGACAAACTACTTCGTGTGTGTTCTTTACTGGAAAACTCTTAAATTTTTTGTCCCTCACTCTGTGCTGCCTGCATCAGTTATCTTCAACCTCCTTTCACCCGTCTGTAATTTCAAATAAGAAAATCTTAAAACTTTAATTCTAGCTCCTGAAAAACTGCTGTAACAATGGAATCCATGTGTGGGCCAGAACCATGGAAACAGCATAATTTTACAGTGGTGAAACATGAAAGGAAGTGACTCGCCCAGCTTTCTAAGAATTTGTGTTTAAACAAAAAAAACCACCCAAAACATGCAAAATACTGGTCTAGTATCCTAAAAAGAAACTTTGGGTTATTTTTTTGTTATACTGTTAATCTGGTACTCTAAATCTTTCTAACTAGTTATCGTTTTAAAACCACAGCAAAACCCTCACCTTACCCCCCCC
>VZTE01006666.1:143543-255571 GCA_013397775.1 Eulacestoma nigropectus
TTCCCCCCCCCCCCCCCCTAAAAAAACACCCAAGAAAGCAATTTTTTCTTACCTTATGGTTTGGGATGTGCAGCTCTGTTTTGAGCTTTTTAATATTTTTCCTGAGGTAATTTCTCCTCATTCTCTCCCCTTCCTGGATGTGCCCTTGGCACACATTTCTGTACATGGAAACACGTTTATTTTACGTTCTGGAACACCTCCGTGCTCTGTGCTAAGTTCCTGTCATACCTAAAGCACAAACCAGCCTTCACTGACATGCAGAGCTAATCTGTATTTCAGTGTAGGAACTACACACTCCTGTCACCTTTTAAAGGCGTGGGTGACTTGTGGTGGCACACTGTGTGTCACAAGTCCTTCACGGAAAATGACAAGGGAGCTTCAATCATAGCAAGCAATGTCAAGACAATGTTTCTTGAAAGAAAAACATCCACTAAAGCTATCACTTGGAAGAACAAGCACTCTGTAGTACAAATAGGGAGTAGCAACACACGTATAGAATACATGTCTACAGCTTTCCCTAAGCCTGCCTGAGGGCCTGAATTGTTATGTTCATAAAATGTCACAATATTTCCATCAGGATAGTGTGATCACAGATCATAGTGCTGGAGATATTCCTGATAGATCTGAACCACTGCCAGCACACACATGTCCCTCCTTAAACATCTTAAGTGCTTTTAAAGTTTCCTGGGCTTGTTTAAACACATCTCCTTTTGTAATAAACCATTAAAGGATAAGAATATTCCTGTAAGGTGGCTGACATTCTTGGAATAGTACTTTTGATTGAGTAGGTGTTGTTATAGGTGATGTTTAAGCTCATGACTTCACAGAGCCATGACAGGGAGTTTAAGAACATGAGAAGCATGAAATCATTTTAGGTTGAAAAGACCTTTAAGATTCTTGGTTCCAGCTGTTAACCCAGCAGTGCCAAGGCCACCACTCAGCCATGTCCCCAGGTGCCACATCTACACGTCTTTTAAACACCTCTGCCACCGGGGTGCTGGCTCCGCCACTTCTGTGGGCAGCCTCGTCCCATGTTTGACTGACCTTTCTGTGAAAGAGTTTTTCCTAATACCCAATCTAAACCTACCCTGGCACAACTTGAGGCCATTTCCCGTTGTCCTATTGTTTGTTACTTCGGAAAGAGACCAACCTCCATCTGGCTCCAGCCTTCTGTCAGGGACTTGTAGAGAGAGAGAAGGTGCCCCCTGAGCCTCCTTTTCTCCAGGCTGAGCCCCGCCAGCTCCTTCAGCTGCTCCTCATCAGCCTTGTGCTTCAGCCCCTTTCCCAGCTCTTCCCTGGACACGCTCCAGCCCCTCAATGTCTGTCTTGTCATGAGGAGCCCAAATCTGAGCAGAGGATTCGAGGTGTGGCCTCCTCCGTGCCCAGCACAGGGGGACAATCACTGGCCACAGTGTTGCTGATAGAAGAGATGCTGCTAAATGAGACCAGTGACTGCCCAGCCCAGCACTGAGCCTTGATGGCAGCAGAAAATGCTATTTACACAGAGTTTGCATGCCTGGCCCAGTGGCTGGTGGCACCTCTCTCCACGCTTTTCTCTTGCAGGAGTATCAGGGAGCTCAGTGCCAGCTGTGGAGAAGACACTCTTACTGGTTTGAACCTAATCTCTAGTTTCCTCAAATGCTCCCTACTGCTCAGACTGGCAGGATTTGTTGAATGGTGGTGCTGCATCGATTTGCTTTTCCTTTTTCTATTTTTTTCCTCTCTTCTTCTTCCACCCCCTCCACTTGTGCTGTGATCATGTTCACCCTGAGCCTCATGTCCTCCCTGCTGAGAGGCCCCAGATTTGGTAATCTGGCCTTCCTTGGCAGCTGCTCGATCCCTGAATCACTTCAGCTGCCCAGCTCCTGATGTCTCTACCTCCTTCTGGTGCAGAGACCCAGGTCCCATGGACACAACATGTTCATGCTTTATTGTTTTGCACAGTAATGTGTTTAAGTACCATGTTTTCAGTACCCTTCCTCGTGAGACACAATGTTTTATTGCCTTTGGCCAGCTACTCCAGTTTGAGCTGATGATTTCAGAGAAAACAGTGACTCAGCCTTCCTCCCGCAGTTGGAACTGGAGAAAGTGCAAGTGTTTCTTGGTTAAGGAGGTATTGCTCAGAATTTTTTTCCCCAGATGCATTACATCACAGCTCTGTGCTGAAGTGTAGCTGCTGTCTTAGCAACTTGCTTCATTTTGTGAGATTCTTGTTGGTTTTTTCCCCCCATTGATACGACTTCTGCTGACCCATAAGAGCTGAGTATCACCTGCAGACTTACAGAGTTCACGTACCCATTTTGTGATGCTGAATAAAACCAATTATTGGGGAACTACTCCATCCTCTTTTCTATCCAAACCTCTCTTCTCCATAGGCAAAATGTGGATATAGTACTTGTATAGATACTGAGACTAAATTCTTTATCTGAGTTGCTTAGATACTGCATGTTCTGCAACTCAGTATGTAATGAGATTGATCCCACCTGCCCTGCGTAATGACTGAGTGATTTCTCTTGCTCTTCTTAATCTCCTTAAATGTAACTTCCACCAGAACCTTTTCATTTAGTAGCCTACTGTTCAGTGTGGCTGGTCGAAAATTTGGCTCCTGGTGGCTGCAGCGATAACTCAGTGGTCATGCTCAGTGATGTGTTATAAATGAATTTGAAGTGTCAAGGTGCATGCAGAGTTCAGGGCAGAGTTCAGCTGAGATGGAGGAAAACACAGGTAGATTATTCTGAGGGTCTTAATCAGAGTTTGAATTTTTTCAGTTTCAGAAACTAGTATTTAAGAAGCATAAACAGAGTGATTTTGGAGGAGTATCAGTAGGAGAGGGGCAAATTGAGCTTTGTTGCATGATTTTATTTTTTTGTGTAGATGCTATAAATTAAAGAGACTCAGTACTGATTTTGTTTTCAAATGGGAAGAGAAAAGCAGGTACAAACAGAAGAGTGGGGTAGTGAGAGGAATATGATGGTAAACTGACAACAAAATGAGAAATTATTGAAGCAGATATGAACTGAAGGTGTTCCCATTCCCACCTATGGGTTGAGCTAGCTGATAGGTTTTACTGGTGTAAATCCTCAATGCTTTTGCATATTTTTAAAGCCATCTGAGTTATGTCAGATGTGGTGATCATCAAACCATAGATGTGCCTAGTACCTGTTTCATCAACCAAACATGTAATTTGAAAAAACCCTTAGTGTTCTGTGCAGTATTTCAATTGGTCCTCTCATTTTTCCTTGCTAAATTTTGTGTTGCTTTTGTGTTTCAGAGGCAGCAGCTTGCCTTAGAACTAATAACTGGTTAAAGAGAACTTCTCAAAAGCACAGCACAGGCTGTGCACGTTGCAGGGTGTCACAGCAGTTCATTGCTGGCCGCTTGCTCGTTAACCTTTTCAGCAGACAGAAATGAGAGCATTAAATCATTACTGCTGATACTCACAGCTGAAGCAAAGATTTAAACCAAGATAATAAGGAACTCCAGTGCAACGTGGATCTCCTGTGAAGTAGGGCTGTAAACACAGGATGTGTGGTTTTGTATGCTGAATTTCTTCTGATCTGGCCAAAGCACAAAAAAACTGCTGCCAGGTTTAGTGGGTGGAGGTGTCTGTCCTATAATTGTCCCCCTCCATCTCTCCCCAGGGTAACAGATGAAGATTTGCAGCTAAGCTGGATATTCAGCTGCTGCTGTGCCTAAGGCAAATGCAATAAATATGTCAATAGGGGGAAAAAACCTCAAATCTAAGTAAGCAAATGGTGGTTTTAGGGCTGTTACGATTGACAGATGAATACTGTGTCAGGTATTGGGTGTTTGCAAATCGGGCAGCTACTGAAAGCCAAAACAGTTGGAGCATTTAAAGACTTGTAAAGATAATAAAATGTTTAGGAAAAATGGGCCTTTACAGTGAGGTACTTCTGCCTCTCATTCTACGTAGCTAGTATTTGAAAAGATTTTTACTGAGTTGCATTGAAAATTGCCCTAAAAATTTGCCTTAATGTGAAATGATTTAATAATAAAAGGTTGTTAACATTCAGCCCTGCAGATTGCTAAATTAGAAGTAGGTTAGAGGTAGGTTACAAATGAGATCCACTTTTAATGACGAAGGGGAAAAAATACATATATGGAGCAATGCAACTGGTGGTTTATACAATCTTTTAATCATCCTGTAAAACTTTTTAATAGCTTTTCCTTAACGGGTGTGCTGTCAGGATGAATTCATTGCGTCTCCAAGGTCTTTGTTCGGTAGATCAGATGGTCATGGATAAATCCTTCAGTTCCTCAACAAATGTGATTTTATAAAGCATTTTTCTTGAAAGATGACTTGTGTTTTCTGTTTACTTATTTGCTCTGTAAAAAAAGAAAAATATTTTTACATAGATGATGAGATCTCAACTTCATTGAAGACTGGAGGAAAATCCTTTTTAGCCTGCCAGAGAATATAGGAAAGGAGACTTCGAGGTGGTTGGATCCGAACTCTAAGACAACATCCTTCAAGACCAGCCACAAAAGGCTAAAAGCTGAATATGCATCTGTATTCCTAAATTATTTTGGTACTGTGGCTAAATAGGAAAACTGCATTTTATGTTGAGTCTGTGATATTCCTCATTTAGCTGGAAGGATTGTTGTCCAATGACATGTACTGCTTGGCTTCTTGGAGACTGTGGTCTGTGGTTCCTCGTGTGCTGTGAGCCTTCACTCTTCCCTGGAAAGAGAGATTGGTTTGTGAACTGAATATCTGAATTAATTTCAAGGGAATGCTGTTAGGCTGGAGTCAGCCAGCTCCTGCTACAGGAGAAGAGGATTAAATTTCTTGTGGTCTGCTGCTTACCACAGCCCTGGAAAGAGATCAGTGCTGCAGATGGGGCAGAGTCTAAGCCTCTGGAGCTGTCCACGGAGCCATATTCTCCTTTTACCTTGAGACAGGAATAGGAAGCTCACGAAACATTCCTGTTTTTGATGATAGATGTTACTCTTGGAAGGAAGATTTAAAGTTGTGGCTCCATTTCTAAGAAAACATTCGGCAAAACTCTGCAATGTAGAATGCATAGTTTTATAAAAGCAAATACAGGAGTAGAGAGATCCAATCCTCAGGGCATCCGTAAATCATAGAAAAAACTATTGGTGCTGGGATCCACACAGCCTGTTTGAGGACTGTAGTGCCCCAAACCATCTCAGTGCATACAGAAGTAGTAGTAGTATTCTTTCTTTAAAATACTGTCCTTTCTGTTCCTCAGTGAATTCATGGACATAACTGATTTATTTGGCAAGTTTTCTTTAGCTGAGGAACTTTCTTATTTTGTAGCACCTCTACTGTCATTTCAGCTTGTTCCTGGTCTGTTACAATTATCTGTGTCCAGTATCACAAGAAAGCTTGCTTGGAAAGGAGCTCTTGAGGCCATCTGCTCCATCCTTTTGATACCTACATGGGATAAAACCAGTCTTCTCTGACAACTGATTAGCCTTTACAAAGTGTGTAAAAGTTTGGCAATGATAAAGAATATGATGTGAAAGTAATTTTTCTTTCTTCCTGTTCAAGCTGGCAGTTTGCTCCCTGCCAAGTAGCACAGTGAGATACTTAAGAATATAAATGCAGAGCACGAGTGATCCCTTGAAAGGATCAGTAGGAGCAGAAGCACTTGAAATATGATTCATTTTAGATTTCACTTTGAAGAACTACTTTGGAGCAGATAAAAAAGTAAGATTGGTTCATGTTGTACAGCTGCTGTAAATGTGGTTTGTGTGACAGCACTCCAAGCATTCAGAAACTGAGTTGTTGGAGAAAAGTCAGTCCAGGCCTCCCTGATGTGAGGGAATCCTTCCCAACAGGACAGCTCTCCAAAATGCTCTCAAGCCTCTCATTTTAGTTACAAACCAGATTAAAACTCTGACTTTGGGTTTTTTCCTCTTCAAATCTCAGCACTGGTTGAATTTCTCCCCTCTAGAGATTGAAATGCTGTAGTGTGCTTCAAAAAGGGGGGAAGTTTTACACGGCAGAGAAGGCAAGTTTGTAAATGCGATCTGAAATGAGTAGCAACCTGAGTGTGTACTCTGTTTACCTCTTCATGAAGGAAGTTTTTAAAGTGTGGACAGAATCCACTTGTCTTTTTTCAGTGTTAGATGTTAAATGAAAAACCATTTTTGAGAATAAAGCTAAGAGGTTTCAAGCCAGAAAAGATGAGAATGGGCTGGGGGGATGGGGTAGACTCAACGATAAGAAATTCCTAAAGTGACTCCACACTAACAGGAACCACCTGAAGGTAATGAGCATTTCACTTATTGTTGTGGTGTCCGCATACACAAAGGAGTGGAATTGTTGCTTTTATCTTTGGAATTGTGAAGTATTTATTTCATTTATGCTGTTTTATGAACTGACATTTCTGTAGTGGCTGGTGTTTGCAAGAATTAAGATACATCAGCCTATAGAGGACTTTGTGCTTAAAGGAAATAACTGAGAAATACCATACAAGTAACCTGCTAAGTGCATATATGCAGTTTTGAGTATACTGACGGGACCTTCAGGCTTCAATTTCTTCTGTCCAACTTGTTTTTAGATCTAATGTATGTCAGTTAATGGCCGAAAACAGTCTCTTGCACTAAATTGTAATAGAAGAAGGTGCAGTTGCAGGAAGCTGTTCAGCAGACTTGTCCCAGAGGTGCAGCAGCTCTTCAGTTAATGCACTTGTGGGACTAATTTGCAGTGGAACATGGAAGTAAGAAATCTTCACAGTGTTTGACTTAAATATAGCAGCGGTGCTGATGGTGTCAGTGCCCCATTTGGGAAGGTCCTGGTGCAGTAACAGGATCTGTGTGAATGCTGGCAGGGAGAGATCACAGTGGAAACAGTGGCTCAGGTGTTCGGGACAGACGCTGGAATGTGATCAGGTCGTTCTTAAGTTAAAAATATGTATGTGTGTGTCTTAGCTGCAGAGCTTTTCCATGTTTAAATCCTGAGATGTAAATGATTGTCTTCTTCCTGTATGTATATAATAACAATAATAACATTTTTCTAGGGGCTATGTTTACTGTTATTTTCCTGACTTCTGTTGTGTAGGCACATTTAACCAAATAATCTGCTTCAAAGGTAATAAATGCTGCGAGAAAACATTCCCAATACAAAAAAAATTAAAATATTAATGGACTTTAGACATTAGTTTCTATCACTGTAGAAAAATTAAAATCAAAAAAGATATTTTCTAATCCACAGTTTTAGATGCTTTACTCATGTGGCTGCAGTTGTATTGTGTAGCCTAGTGTCAAGCAGGAATTTTTTTGTGACTTCATAAAAAAAAGTGCATGGAAACAATTAAACATATACAAACAAAAAATGATACAACATTTATCTTCATGTAATTTTCCAAATTAATTGTTACTGCAAATCTCTTTCTGAGGGAAGAAAGCTCCATTCTGTATGTGCTGTTGGGATTTTTGCTTCCCGCAGTTCCTGTGTCTCCTTGGCTGCATTTCTCCTGTCTCAAGGCATTTCTTACATGTAAGATGGTTTTGTTCCTAAGCAGACAGCATGATGAACATCTTTTAAAAGTACCTTACTATCTTTTTAAATATTCTGTTCTACCAGACTAAGGCATCCAGTATTTTCTCTGGGGGTTTTTTTTGTGGTGTCCTGTTGCCACTTTGATTTCACGCTTTAAGTGGGTTTCAACTTTCTTGGTTGCTGTTTCATCATCTCAGAGTAGTGCAGTTAATTTTTGAAATTTTTAGTGGGCTGCCTTTAATTTCAGGTGTAATTCTCCTTGGTATTCAAGTTTCATCATGTTTTCCAGCCACAGACATGAATTGTAACAATCTGTTGGTGAGAGCAGGGCTAATAAATTTATTAAGCCTCGTTATTTCTTCTAATTAGGTAGCAAAACAGTGACCATCTGCCCTGATAATCTCTGCATCTGTTGCAGCTCCTACACCTGTGGTTAAAGTTCAGTTTCCATTTGGATTTTGTACCCAGTGTGACAATTTATTACTCAACTTTGCTGTTTCCTTTAACCAAATAACTGTGCAGACCTTTTTCTTAGGTTCATTTCAGTTTTTCTCTCATTTGTTTTACTGGTTCCTCTTTCTTATTCCCCCCAACTTGTATTTATTTCGGTTTTCATTAACCCCTTGACCCGTGTCCCCAGTCCATGTCCTTACAGACTTCAGTAATTCTTTCTAGTTCTTTGTAGATTCTAGTTTTTGTTCTGGACTCTGGTGGGCACCTCAGGTTCCAGTCATGATGAGGTGCACTGAGATGACAATAGAAAAGCAGGCAGGAACAATATAATGACTTAGAATTTAACATAATGTATTTTTTTTAGTGTATAATTTTTAATATGTTCTAGTTAGACTCTGAGACAGTGGTCATTGTTACTGGCTCAAGACAGCCTTAGCATTTACTATAAAAATGTTCAGAAACTGTGTCTGATGTGCCTTGGTGACAAAAATCAGCGTCCTTTTCTTTTAATATTATTTCTTGTGTTCTATGCTTGTCCACTTGAAAGCTTGGCTACTTCTTTTCTAAAGATTTAAGAATAAAGAAGACATTCTGTAGAGTCCTCTTCATTTCCAGAGACTATCTCTGACACTTTGAGCTCTGAAATTCTGTAGGTGATGATGGTGAATTTTGTATGTAACACTTAATTTGTGTGTAGTGACCTGTATTCTGCTGCAGTAATTACACATACTGCCTTCAGTATAATCTTTGTCCTTAAGTTAGGTGAGCAAAGCATAATCCTGTTAATGAACGGGGTGAGACAAGGAAAATGCTTTTGATTTGCATGTGGCATTCCTGGTAGCCAGCAAATTGCTTCAGATAATGCACTTTATTAAACAAGTATGGCCTTGCAGAAAAATTATTAGGCCAATGCAATTGTAGAGCTATTTTTTTCTTCTGTTTCTAAATGTATTTCTTTATTGTTACAGATATTTCAAGACTTCCCTTGCCAGCAGGTAAGTTCTCCTTTTTCATTTACGTCTTGATGTGACAGCAGGCAGCTTTTAAGGGCTTGCTTACAATACAGTCATGCTTTTATATAATCAGAATATTGGTTCTTACTGGCACTGTCATGGTACTTAGTCACGTGGGGATCTGAGGTCAAAACAAAACCTGTTGAGGTACAGATTTTTTTCCATTTGAATGGTGTATTTTGACAAGGGGAGGAGGTGACTGAGGTGTATTTATAGGCAGTTGTTAAATATGCCTGTGAGATAGTTAATGCTTAGAGCGACTCGGCACAACGTGGGATACAGCTGTCAGGGGAGCAGATTAGGAACAGCCACAAATAGTATTAGTGGTAGTTCAGAGGGACAGTGTGCAAGGAAATGGGGATGGGGGTTTATGGATGTAAGGAATTTCCCCAGGTTATGGTAGGGAAGGTGACCCAGTGTTCACTTGGCTAGAGTCGCAGGTGACTTGCGTCCGAGCTGCTCTGTTGGACTCTTCTATCAGTGGTGTTTAAAAAAAAATCCTGAACCTAAAAAAAAGACAACTCCCCCCCAAAAAACACAGGCTCCACCAAAAAACCCCAACCTTGCTGACCTGATTTTTAAAAATAGCATTTTTTGTTTATTGTTCATTACATTTGGTCTTTTAACAAAGTTTTAAAATTCATGCATTCATTTGTGCTGTGGGCTCGAGTTGTGATGCAGAGCTCAGAGTGAGGATGTCTCCTGTTCCATGACAGATGGAATTTGTCCATGTATTCTCTGTTTGTAATGTGAATTCTGGAATCCTGACTGAAGTGCACTTTTACTCCTGGTTGATCAAGGGTTTGGATATTTGGTGTTAGGCCTGCTGCCTTTTATCCTTGCCTCTGCTTTGGTGATTTTGCTTATGTACCCATTCTTTCATTTCTCCTTGCTGATACTAAGACTGCTCTGAAGGTAGTTGCTCTTTCCTATTGGAATCAAATGGCAATTTCAATTAAAAGCTTGATAGCTGATATGTTGTAGTGTTTTCCACAAGAATTTTAGAGCAGAACTTCTGCAAAAAAAAATAATGTTTTCTTGAAGCAGTGAAGAGAAGTTTAAATGTGGACGTTTTCTTTTAAGGAAAACATCTTTAAAATTATTTTAAATGCTGAGAGTGGTTGTCAGGCAGGCAAGTGCTTATGGAAAATACTGAAAAAATAAATACCTGGTGTTAAGGTCGGGCTGACAGGATGACAAGTACTGTTGTAGGGGAGTTTTCTGCAACTTCTAGAACAAGGATGTGTGATGAAACAACTTCTGAGTTTATATTTGGCACTTGAAGGGTTTGGCTGGTATGAATCTGAGTCACAATCAGATTATTCTTTTCAATTTGAGTCTGTGTGTGGGAGTGTCCTAATTGTACTCCTTAACTGTGTCTTGGAAGTACTGATAGAGGGCAGAAGTTTTCCCAGGATTTCCAAAGGATGAGCTTTACCCATGGCATGGCAAGAGGCCTTTATAGAGGATATAAAAACTACACACCATGGCTTACTCGTAGCAGAGATCTGGCAGTGCCACATGTTAAGGGAACTAAGGAAACTTGTTTTAAAATCATGCTTAAAATATTGTCAGAAGGGAAAGATGGAGTCCCACAGAGGTCTGAACTGTCCTGTGGTATTACGGTATTTTTATTAATGACCATGAAAATGGACTTGATGTGCCTTTATCTGCTAGTAACAACAAGACAAAGAGTTATGAACACACTGGATGATGTGATTAAAATTCAAAAGAAATTTGATAAATTGGAAAAGCAGCCTGGGTAAAAGATATAATATAATTGAATAAAGATGAGGTTCTGCATTCAGATGGGAAGTTTTAATCATCAGAACTCATCTTTGCAATAAATAATGGTATTTTCTGATTTCAAGTTTTGAAGAACTTTTTTCTCCTGGGTGCTGCTTTCAGCAGTGGACAATAGATGTCACTAGAAATGTTCTCACTTTTGCCACCTGGTTTTAGTGCTCTAAATTTTCATCATAATATGGGAAGAGGGGGCTTTTGCAGTGTTTGAAGACTTTGCAGTAAGGAGGAGACTACTTCAGCTGGTGTCTTTATTGTAGTGTCTTGTTTGAGGTTGCATTATACATAAATTTGGTATAGTCAGTGATACATCAAGGTCATCCAGAACACTTATTTCATAGCAAAACCTTGTAAAGAAGGATTGTTTCTGTGCTGGAGAATGCATTAGTTGATGAGGTCGTTAGTTAAATCATTACTCAGGAGAGTTATCCTGAATTAATCTGTATCACTGCTTTGAAGTTCATGGGTAACTTGGGTTTTTACTGCCTTGTAATTGAGGCCATGAAGATGAGCCTAGAAGATTTTTGGAATGTGAACCAGAAGGGGCTTGGAGAACAATTTGCTAAAATACTATAGTTTTGAAGGTGGATAGAGAATACAGTTCTCCTGCCTGTAAGTGAAGTTCTCTTGCAACACAAGTGTGTTCACACATGCCTGGGAGCATGAAAGACTGGTTTCCTCTAGTAAATACAGTTAAACTTTCTCTGTTGACACTGTTGGGATTAAAAACAATCCCTCCTGAATTTTGTCCCGCTATGAATTTAAAACAGCTCTAGCATCTGTGTGAGGTAGGTGACTTTTCCTAAGAGCTGGTCCTTTGTTCCTGATCCTGCAGTGCAAATATATCTGCATCACCAGAATCAAGCAATAAATAGTAAGGAAGCAAGAAACTGTATCAAAGGCCTAGAGGAAAATAAAGACAAATATAAGAAATGAGCATATACTGGATTTTTGGTTAAAAATTCAATAAAACATTATGCCAAGATTGAATCTCAGGTACAGTTGTTTGTTCTCGATGAGTCCTCCAGATAACAGCTGGGGAGTCAAATAAAATCTTGCTGACTCCTTGCATAAAGTATTGAAAAATTAGTAGGAAATATGCATTCTTTGCCTAGTTCTAATTTCAGATATGCAGCACATTTTAAGTCTCATGGTTTTGTGTTCACTTTTTGCTGTATAATGTACAATGTAGGTAAGCACCATTTGCACACTGTCATTGTTATCTTGAAATATTAAATGGTTTTGTAACTATTTTTACTTCCAAGTCCTCATTTAGGACAAAAAGAAAAAGTTACACAATTTCAGCTCAACCTAAAGTTGTTTCTGAGTTAAAGGCATGTCCTCATTCAGTCTGTTGGTGTGTTTGGCCTTGCTGCTTACACTGGGCCTGCTCCTGATCCACTTAATGAAATCAGATTCATCTCCTGGCACTTTCCACAGCCTTGGAATAACCTCCTGCTACCCCTTCCTCTTACGCACTGGGCAGGAGATGGGGTGTTTAATGCTGTGCTGTGTAATAGATCTTCCTTACCCTAAATCCACACCTGCCCGTGTGATGAACTTAAATACAGCAACCAGAATTTCAAAAGCCCCAGAGGGTTGGGTACTTCCTACGATGTTAAAAGATGGAAAATTAAAAATCAGTTGAGGTATCGCCAGAGTTGCAGTAGGGAAGAATTGACAGAATGGAGGTTATGCAGAATTCTTAAAATAAATGTTCACATGTATTACAGAGGGTAATAAATTATGCAACGATTATTCATGCGGCTGAGAATAAACTCAGTAGCATGAGCAGAGAACTGTTGTTAATATCCCTGCTTAAAGGGGGGGAAAAGGTAACCAACTGTATAGGCAGAAGTAAAAAAAGTACAAAATAATGGCTTTTTGATTTGTCTCTTCAGTTTTGAGTAAGAATTAAATACAAGCTGCACTAAGACTGAACAGTTCCTCTCATTTCAGAATGCCTGGCACAGTGCTGAAGGAACTATACAGGGAAACCTGCACTTTTTCTCTAAAAACTGCATTTTCAGTAATCCCTTCAAACATCAAGCATTTTTTTCTTCTAGGAATCTTTGTGAATGTTACTAAGAATTCTGATTTTTATGCAACAGTAAACTTAATTTTCATATATTTTTAATGGCTTGGGTTATAATGATTTTGTTTGTGTGATGAGTATGGAACTGAAGATACCTTAGTTTATGAAATATTAGTGCTGTCAAGTTAGAATAGCTGCCTGCATGCCCTGTACAGCTCTGAGGATGTGAGAAGACTTTTCTTCTTTTGATGCAGATGTGCCCTATAGCTTTAATTCGTTTCACTACCAGTGAGGCAGGTGCTATTTCTAGATTTCCAAATTCCATATCATGAAACTCTTATTACTACTGGATGAGGTTATTGCTGACAAAGCTTAAATGTCACTTGGAAGAAGTTTCTCTTGTTATTTGTGCATTAGATCTTCCCGTTTTAGAACTCCGCTGATCAGTTTCAACATGTTAATAATCTCTACCTCATAAAATGCATTTTCCCATTGTTGTATACCTCTGATATTTGGAAAAGCAATGTATTTATCCCTTGTAAGCTATCACTGTTGCATATCTCATTTTTTGTGTTGAATGCTTGGGGAGATGACCATTAAGGTCTTGACATGAAATCTGTGTATTTGCCAGCTTTTCCAGTGAAACTTTCTTGGCTTATTTTGGCTGTGCTTTTGACACTGCCCTCTTCCCTGCATTCCCATCCATATTTTATAGCTAATTATCCAGACAAGGTAAGAGCAACAGCATGGTTTGGTAAGAAAAACATTTTTATTAGTGAGGCTGACCTAAGTAGTAGTATTGAGGTGGTTAGATGTATTAAACAATTCAAGAAATTGTTAGTTAGCTAAGTTTTAGTGTTTTTCTGTTAGAAATTTGAGCCTGACAGTCCAGACAGTTTCCAGGCCATCTCACTGTCCATTTGTTCAGTCCATAACTTCATCAATTTGTCTATCAGGATGTTGTCATGGGAGACAGTGTTGAAAGTCTTGCTGAAGTTAAGAGAAATGACAACTCTTCATCTGCCAAGCTTGTATTTTAATCAAAGAAGCTCATTAGGTTGATCAGGCATGTTTTCCCTTTCATAAATCCATGCTGACAATTTCTAATCACCTTATTGTCCTCATTTGTTTAGAAATGGCTTCCAGGGTTGTTACTGCCATCACTTTGTCAGGAATGGAGGTAAGGGTGACTAGCCTTACCCATCCAGACCCTCCCTACTTGAAGTTCCATTTGCTTTCTTCCAGCTGTAGGAACCTCCCCCGTTTGCCAGGGGAGTCTGTGAAATGATTTATAGTTAAGCAACTTGCCCTGGCTACAGAACATTGTTTTTCTGGGAGTATGTATAGGGATAGAGGAGAAAGGAGGAGAGGGGGTAGAAGGAAAGACGTTTCAATATGGCAAATTGAGAGTAGTATTAAAAAAAAAATTCAGGACATAAACCAGGTGTATTGGGAATGATGTGGCACCCCTGGCATCTGCTCTAAACTTATTTCATGCTCAAAGAAAGCGGAATTTGATATATTGGTCACTTAATGGGACTATGGCATGAGGAGGTAGGGAGTAAGATTTGATGACATGAAAGGTGCTTTGAGTCCTCTGCCCCGTGTCCCTCTGAATTTTAACAAGCTGGATCAATAAAGTCTGACACTTCAAAATAAACAAAAAAAACCAGCAGTTCAGCACATTCCTCTACCATTTCCTGTAGTTCTGGCTCCCAGGGTTTTGGAGACATCCACACTGCTGTGAGCATTGTTCTTGCTTATTCCTGGGCAGTCATCTCAAAGTGGAATAATTCCAGTAATGAAGAGGGCATCATATGCAAATGTACCACTTGAATGTATAGTAGCTAAGTTTTTTTTGTTTTGTTTTGTTTTAATTGATTTCTGGTTTAGGACAAATTGGAAATTTTTATCTGCTTCTTTAGAAATTGATATTACAAATGACGTCTTTAGGAATTATGCTGTTTGGAGGGATAAGGATACTTTTCCTAGGGAAAATTGTTCTACTTCTTTTTGCAAGTGACAAAAAAAGGTGTGGCTGCTCCATTTTGGATAACCTGAAATATCCTGAATTATAGTTATGCAGCTCAGCTTTGAATTAAGTCAGCTGCACATACTCTTCATTCTTTTAAGTAGTGTATGTGATTTTATTCCTAGTTTGGAAAGTTTGTTTGAGAAATAATTATATATATTTTCTTGCTGAGGATAATGGACAAGAAACTTGAGCCTCAGTGTCATGTAGGCACCCGGTGACACTCCTCAGCCAGGTTTACCAGGAAAAGGCTTGTTAGTCTTTCATCTGAGAGGTGGGTAATTCATGTCTTGTGTAGTTAAGGATGTAGGGAATGGGGACCATTCAGTGCCTTGTTTTAAACATGCTAACAGTTGGCATTCTTCTTAAAAAAAAAAAAGCACATTTTTGATACAACTTTTGGACAAAATTTAAAAGAAGAAAACCTTGAAAATTCTTAGGGGTTTATTTTTTTGTGTGGGGGACGGGACACCTAGGACAGAAACTATTGAATCTGAACTACAGATTTTTGTTGGTACAATATCAGAGGAATTGCAGCGGAACTTAGAGCTCTGTACTACATGCTGTCAAAAAATAAATAACTTGTAGTGATGTTTTGCTTGGAACAGGATGCTTATGTACTCTGAGAAGATGTTTACCTGTTTTGGTGTCAAAGGAATACAGAGCAAAAATGGTTCCTTGTGGGTTCTCTGCTATTTAGATATGGGTGGGATATCCAGGACCTGGCAGTTCACACTCAGCTGAGGCATTCCCTAAGTGAGGGAAGTTCATTCATTCCACTCTATACACATTCCACACGTATGTTCTTGCTGGCAAACTGGCTGGTGGTGGTTGTGCAGAAACAACTGGAGGGATGTTGGTAAGGGTTATTTAAATTATGTACTTGGAGATCTGAAATAAAATTTTGTTTGGACTCTTCCAAAGTCACAAAAATGGGACATTGTATGGTTGCAAATTTTAGAAGGATTTTTTAAAAGGGTTTTTGGTAAGTGGTTAGGGATTTCAGGATTGTATTTTACTTTTGTCGTAGCAGGTTTTTTGGTTTATAAAAGTTTTTGGATAGGCAAGTTAGGGGATGTGTATCTGTTACGAGTGATTGGAGAATTCGTCTGTCTTCTTTTACAGGAGAAAAAACAAATCCAAGAGCAGTGCCAGCCTCGCACATGGAGGGCAGTGAGCTATAATCAGGGCATCAGGATACTGGGAATGAGATTCTATTGCTCCTTTACAGCACACAACCTTCAGTGGCAATCACTGAAAGTGTCTTGTTCTGCTGCAGAATTACTTAAGGAGAAGATGAAATTTGACAAACTGAGGAGTCCAATAATCATGGTACCTAAATATGTGTTCTTTAGTCTGCTCTGCTGATGCCCATGATGCATTCACTCTGTTTTTATCCAGCTATTCCACAGACAGTGCAGTTTCTGTGAATTTCTGTAACCTCTTGCTGTAGTGTTGGAGTGTGTTACTACCCAGTGTTTTCACAGCAACAGCTATGGAGTAAAGGAAGGGTGGGGAGAGCAGTGTGACTGAAAGAAAGAATCTGAATATCAAGCTGGATCTTGTGTAATTGGCTTATAAAATGTTAGTGTGTATTTTGTTCTGCAAGACCTGGGCTGGGAGTGGCTTAGGATCTTCTCCCAAAATACACATGAACTTGTTTGAAGAGGAGCATCACTGACTACAGTGAACCAAAAGGAAAAACATTGCATGGTGAACTTTAATCAACTCTTTTGTTGTAAGTTACGCCTAAAATGACCATAAATAAAGGATTATATGAACTTTCATTTAGTTTATTTTTACATCCTTGACAGATCTTAACGTATGGTTTGAACGTTCTCCTTGTGTCCTTAGCTCATAACTTGTGTTGCCTTTGTTTGCTCAGCAGAAGAAAGGAAGTAATAACAAAAATTATTACCTATGGCTCCCCCCTTCCCTTTTTTATTTTCAGAAGGTTAAGAACATATTTAAGAAAATATGCCATCACCTTATGATAGCTGTGGTGTCTCTTGCAGGCCTTTTCCCTGAGGATCACTAATTTGAATATGAAAAACTGCAAAAATTATTTTGTCACATATAAAGCTGGTGTTCTTCAGGTTTTCATATGGAAGGGTCAAACTTAACAACAACAAAGTCTGTTCTTGTAGCAAGTACATTTTTCCTCAGGACTCTACTCTGACGAAGGGTCAGGATAAGAGAAGTGGGCTGTTAAATGCCTGTGCTTCCATTCGTGGGCTGGAATTACACTTGAGATGGATGTGAAACTTCTTAAGAAGTTCTTATATCGTTTAACTCTGGCACAAAGATGTTTTCCAGATTATATCTTCATGCACTTATTATTCCTTTAAGAAGATCTTTAAAGTTTCTAGTTATTGTCCATTCAGATGACTTACTGGAATGGTTTCACATGTTGTTTTTTTTGTTTGTTTGTTTGTTTGTTTGTTTTTGTTTTTTTCATGGCAATCTGGGAGATTTATCTGTGATAACTCTTTTTGTGAAAGGCTTAATACAGAGAAATACTGGAACTGTATTTCCAGGATTAATAGACTTTATGTTGTGATTCACATTGTCTTCAGATATCTTAGTGGAGCAAATTTTCATGGATTTGAAGAGCAGCTTAACTAATACCTAATCTCTACTACAGATCTCTCCTCTGTGGTGACAGCGACAGGACTCGAGGGAATGGCCTGAAGCTGTGTCAGGGGAGGTTTAGGCTGGATATTAGGAAAAGGTTCTTCACCCAGAGGGTGGCTGGGGACTGGAACAGGTTCCCCAGGGAATGGTCACAGCACCACTCCTGACAGTTCCAGGAGTGTTTGGACAACACTCTCAGGCACATGGTGGGATTGTCTGGGTTGTCCTGTGCTAGGCCAGGAGTTGGACTCAATGATCCTTGTGGGTCCCGTCCAACTCAGGATATTTTATGGTACTAATGAAAGGTTAGAATGCTACTAAGGCTTTTAGTCCCAGTAAAAAATTATTGATTAATGAGAACTGAAATTCCTGCTGACTGTTCCCTGGTGATCTACATGTCCTCCAAGAGGTAGAGTAAAAGGTATTATTGAAATTGAGGCTTTACGATAGAGAAGGGTAAGGGAGCCAAATGATACAGTGAGATGTTAGAGGCAGTGACTACCACTGAGGTTCTGGAAGCATCTGTAACATAATTATTGAGATTTTTATACAGAACTCATTAAGGTAGGGTATTAAATAGAAATTTTAGGGACAATGATCGGGCTTTGTCTACTGACCTGAGTCCTTCAAAACTTGAGGGGGTAAAGGAATTCTGCCCTTCTACCCCAAGAGAGACGTGACTTAAGTCATTCCTTGAAGATATTTAACCTACTAAGATGACAGTTTCACATCATCTTCTGCAATTTAAAAATTCTTACTATGCATTTATTTCAGGGTCTTTGAACTTCCCTACTCCCAGTTTAAGTTTATGACACTTGTTCTTCACGTCCGTGTGGCAGAACAAGGTTTTTATTCTTCCTCTGTTTATGCATTCACTGATTTTTTAAATTTTTTTATCCTGGTCTCGTGTTCACTTAAAAGCTTTAGTACTGAGTCTTGGTTGAAATGCATCAAATGGGGATGTGGAGAGCGGTACCAGAGATTTTTTGGAAGCTGTGTTTTGCAGCTCAGAACTGTACAAGAGGTGAGCTCTTGGTCCTGTCAGATGCTGTTACATGCTGACAGTGTTGGCCCTGTGATGTTTGGTAAAGTAGGGCATTCAAGCTGCCACCAGAAAAAGGGGTTTTTTTGATGTTTTGTTTACCATCTGAAGACATGGGATATTTATTTAACTTCCCTTCCTTAGATCTGAAGAAGGGCTATGCCCAAACATCTCTTTCCCAGCTGTATCAGTTGGTTTTGTACATCTTGGTCTTGCCTACTTTCATTTTTATAACAGCATTCTTGCACATGTGTTTTCAGCTTCACCGAAGCACTTCCTTTTGTGCTGAAGTTGTCAAGTCAGTGGGTGAAGTTTTCTACACTTAAAGCTCAGCTGAGTTTGGAGCTACAGAGCAGAGGTTGCATTGGTCTGCTCATCAATTTACTACTACGAAAGGATGCAGAGAGGGGATATGTGCTGCCTCTGACACACTGAATGCTGTTCCATCCTGTTTCACAGCTGGTTACCTCAGCTGACTTGAGCTGCATTTGGTGGTGAGCTCCTGGAAGCCTTTTTTAAAATGAAGCAACAAGTTCTTGTGTTTCTGAGCTCTTTGATACCACTCTGCAGGCATTTTCCTAGGTAAACAGAACTTGCTCAGCAGAACTGTGCAGTCTTGTGTAACTGGAGGAGCAAATGAGGCTATTTAAGGTGGTAGATTTTGCATTGAATAAAAGATTTTGTGTTAGCTGAGGATGACCTTTGATTCCCTGTAACAGCATAAAATGACTGCATGACGAGCTGCTCCTTGAAAGCTTATTGCTGTTCTTATGAAGCAGCGATGTAGCTGAAAGCTCCTGAAAGGTGAATGTCCCTTCTTGGTACAAAATAGGAAGAGGAGTTGATTAAAGTGAATAGGAATTAATTTTCTGTGGCTTAGAGGCTCAGCTACACCTGGCCTCTAGTAGAGGTTCTTCTAAACAAAGCATCAAACTATTTTTTGGAATTTTTCAATCCAAATTTTGCTAATTACAATGGGAGAGGGGGATTTGTGCTTATTTAACAATATTTTCATATTTTTTAAAATACGCTTTTCTTTGCTTAATAGCTCAGGCACGAAATTTGCTTGGTTAACAGAGCAGCCTTAATGTCTGTGTTATAAAACTTTAAAAATATGTTCTGTGAAAATTAATAATTAATTTTTAATTTTCTGTTTTCATAAGACTTGAAGGGTATCAGCACTGGCTTGTTGATTTATTCTGTGACTCTGGAATTTTAAACTTAAATAGCTCTTTGTTTTAGCTATAAGAGTTTGTTTATACATCAGAGATTTATGCTATGCTCATCCTTCACTAAGAAATATGATATGAACTGTTCCACCAGTGTGTTTTCATATATAAATGGAATAATACTGCGTTATTGTGAGGTCATGGGTTACTGTTTTATTCAGTTTGTAATGGCATTTAATGTTCGGGAGTCTGAGGAGTTGCTGATGTTATATCTGTGGTTTATGTAACATTGGGAGTCAGGTACAACTTTTTGCTAAAAAGATGCTTGCAACTAACAGTGTTTTGGTGAGCTGTTTTTCTAACTTTGTATTTGGCATCTGGAGGAGAAGCAGGACAAGGAAGACACGTCTAGATGACACCATTTCTGGTAAATAACTGGGCCCTACGTGACTGCACAGCTTTCTTACTTTCTTTTGCGTAACTGGTTCTTAGATAGATGAGAGAGAAAGCAGCCCAGATACGAAGAGACACTGAAGAGATTTGCTGACCCATAAGCAACTTCATTTTCCTATATTCCTCTCAGAAGATGTGGCTAATTATTTCTAGGTTATTCTTGAATTGATAAAGGTGGATTTTAAGAAACATCTGTAAGGTCAGATGATCCACACATGGATTCCTTCCACTGAACAAAAGTAATCCTCACAGAATGCAATTCCTTTAAACAGCATCAAAGGGCCGGGGTCCTTCCCGTTCAGATACCTTGTACTGTGTTTACCTCATAAATTGAAGGTTTTCACCATAAAAAAAGGGAAGTTTTATAAGGTCTAGAAGGATTCTGGTGACCATTTGGATTGCTTTGTCTCATTCCTTCTCCATCACCCCACATCAGAGAAGCCAAACTGATAAGAACTGTGAATCTGTCACAGACCAAAATGATCAGATTTTATTTTGCAGGAAAATAAGGAATACTATGTGTAGGAGCCACTTTTTCTCTTTTTTTCACCTCTTCTCTCCACGTCTCCATGAAGCAGATTTTAGCTTTAAGCAATGGAATAGTGAATGAACTTCTCAAAGATGTCTTGAGGATAGAAATGGTTTTGTTGGGTGGATTTTTTTGTAAGTAGCCTAGAACAAGAAGAAACAGATTTCGAATCAGTGTCCTAAGGAAGGAGTAATTTTAAACCTTTTTCAGCTTTCATGGCATTGACTTTATCCTTCTCTACAGTAAAGCCTTCAAAAAGTAAATGGAAGGAAGTGGGAGAAGATGAGCGGCTTAGTCCACCCACAAGGATATCTGCTACAGCTTTCATGCCTGAAAATTAATACAACCCATATGGGTTTAAAAAAATGGCTAGTCTTTATTTATGGAATAATAAAAATAAAGTTAACTTAGTGATCCTTTTAACATCTGTTGTCTTAACAGCATAGGCTGAGAGGCTGCATTGCTGTCTGCTCTGCTGCACAGCATCACAGGATCCCTTGGGAAGAGGAGGTGTGGGAAACCTCATTAACACTGCATTCCTCCTGCTCTCTCCCAACACCCTGATCTGTTTCGCTCCCCACTTCACTACTACCAATAGGTTAAGATTCGAAAATAAAACCAGTGAATTCTGTCAACTACTATTTTAAAATGTAGCTCAAATGATCATAAAGCTAAACAGGTGACTGTGGTCCAGAAGGTCACAAAGTGTTGTTTTAAAACTCTGCGCTTTTTGGGAATACCAAAGATTATCCTGCTATTAAGCTCACCAAATGGAGAAATATAACAATAAATTCAGTATTGGACTGACTTGTTGCCAGAAGAATGTCTTAAACAGAGATCCTCAGCAGTTTATATTCTAGAATGAGTTTATGTAAGTGCTCTCTATCTTTTTTCTTCAGGAGAAAAATGGCCTAATGTATTCTGGAGTATGGAATTAGAGTTTGCTCATATTGCAAAGTCTAAAAGGAATTCACGGAGGTGATGCTGCTTCTCAGCTGTGCTGAATCATTTCTGTTGAAAAACTGGGCTTGGATTTTGGCACTCAAAATAAAACACCATTTTTCTTTCAGTTCTGCCTGTCAGAATGCTCATAGTTAAATAAGAAAGACCATCTGTGGTGGCAGGATAATGATGACGGAGCTTCTCAGTCTTCACAGGCCCTTGGAGGTCATGGAGCTCATCACCATGTTCTCTGTGCCCTTTGGCAAAGGGTGTTCAGGAGGACACTGAGCTAGAGAAGGTGTGGGTGGGAGGGGAAAGGTGTTGCTTGTGGGCAAGGATGATAGATTTAGAGACCAGGTAATCCAAGGTAGATTTCAAAAACAGCCTTAGCAAACCTGGGTTTGGAGTAAGGCAGAGGCGAGGAGTTGTCGTTTCCGATTTGTTGTAATGGCAATGCACCATTTCTCGGTAGTTCCTGTGAACAAAGATGATGCTTGTGTGACTTAGGCTAGGGGAAACTTAGGGTAGATAATGTTTTCCACTCTTAAATAATGCATACACCCAAAGAATAATTAGAATAATTAGAAAAAACCCACACAAAGAACTCACTGGAGGGAATGAAGATGAATGAATATTATGGTGCAGTTACTGTGTCTGGACAGCATGTTTGGGGAATTCTGGATATTAACATGGAAAGCAAATTAATTTGGATGCAGAAGATTGTCACTTGATCAGTAAAAATGTTTTGATTTTTAGAACATTAATCAGGCACTCTTCAGCTTTACAGGCTGCAGTTGCAGCGGTAGAAAGCATTTGTGGCTTTATCAAAAAAATCCTGCACTTGTCCTGAGGGTAAACTTTGTTTGAAAACTTTCTTTATCAGCAAGATGAATGCAATGAACTCATCTTCCATCTCCTCATCTTCCATCTCCTACATGAATATGCAGATCTCCTCCAAAACAATGCCTTTGTTCTTCAGCTTCTAGTAATTACTAGAGGGATAAACAGTAGCCCATGAAGTGGCTAAGACTATGAATTATTGAGTCCAAAATAACAGTAATAAGCATCACCATTATCATCACAGAATGGTTTAGGTTGGAAGGGACCTTCAACATCATCTACTTCCAACCCCCCTGTTATGGACACAGTCACCTTAGACCAGACCAGGTTGCTCAAAGCTCCATCCAACCTGGCCTTGAACACTTACAGGGATGGGGCATCCACAGTTTCTCTGGATGTGTCTCACCATCCTCAGAGTGAAGAATATCTTCCTAATACTTAATTTAAACACATATTCTTTCAGTTCGAAAGCATTCCTCCTTGTCCTATCACTATGTGCTCTTGTCAGAAGTCCTTCTGCAGTCACTGGAAGGGGCTCTAAGTCTCCCTGGAGCTTTCTCTTCTCCAGACTGAACAGTCCCCACTCTCTCATCCTGTCTCCAGAGTGGAGGTGCCTCCAGCCACTGCTGTGCTCTGGGCTGTAGCTCTTCATTTTTGTTGTAACAAGTGAATGGGCTGCTCTTTTCTCTCTTGGAGGAGATCTCTGTTGCTGCAAAGTTCATCTAGTGGCTGAGGTGTCGCAAAAGAGGAACTGAAAAGCAAATTTCTGTTCTGCTGTCCAACACTGCTCTGGTACTGATCTGTCTGTTTTCTCCACAGTTTCCAAATCCTGAGCTCAGTTTTGTTTCTCAGGGCAGTGGAATTTGGACAAGTATTCTCTGTTTGGTTTCGTCCTGGTCCCCTTCCTGACAGTGCTTCACCTTGCCAGCCAGTTTGACCAAGATTTGATGAATAGAGATATTAACGGATGTGAAAATAATTAGTTGAATAGCAGAGAGTTCCTAATGATGCCATTTACTGAGGGAGAAACTGTGGTCAGTTCTGTGCTGATGAGACCTCTGGGACACCCCCAGGAGCTCTGGCTCTGGACATAACCGTGGAGAAAGTCAAGGTTTGCTTGTTTGTCTCATGGGTGGTTTAGATCTTTATTTTTGTTTAGATAAGCTTGAGTGGAAAAAATTAGACAACCTTTTATGTGTCTCCCAATTGTGAAAATGAAAAAAAAAAAAAAGAAAAAAAATCTCTTTAACCCTTTGTTCCCCAAAGCTTTGTGATTTTTGAAGGCGATGTCAATAGGAGACAGGCTCAGCACTGCAAGGAAAACTAAAATAAAAATAAAATTCCTTGATACGATTCAAAAAATGCTTCTGACTTTTTTCCTCCCCTTACTTTACAAAAGCTGATGCTGATAATCAGTAGTCTTTAAAAGCAGGCTGAAATTGAGCAACCAAAATCATAGTCACAGCAGAAAAGTCTTAACTTGAATTTCCTTGGGGCAGAATGCCATTTCTTAGCTGACCTTGGCCTGTCTGTTGTTATTGGGGTAGTCTGAACTTTTTTTCTGGTTAGAATGTGTGCTTCAGGAAAATGGCCAGTACTTCTACATGTTCTTAGTAAAAACGTAAGCATTGTTTTTTTATATTAAGTATTTTTTTAGGATTTTCTTTGATAGCTGCTATCATCATCGCTTACACAGAGACTACTACGCAGATACTATCAGTGTGTGTCAGCAAATGCATGTTGCACAACAAGAACCAGCATTCCTGTTCCACAGCCCTAATTTCTGACAGATGTTTCTTACCTCAGTAAATGGTATAATCTGATTGGCATTACTTAAAACAGATTACTTTACATAAATGCTACTCAGATACCTACTTGATGAGCAGTATTTATAAAATGTTGTAAATACTCAATATTAAGTGTACTGGAGACGTATATAAGTTTTCGAGTTTGTTTTTTACTTTGTGCCTTGTCTGTTGCTCCATCCCTGCCTGCCTTCCTCCCTGCAACTTGGAATTTTGGGGTTTCTGAATATCTCCAGAATATAAATTTTATGCTTTTGGCCTTTTTTTTTTGGTGCAGAAAAAGATTATCATGTTATTTGAAAGAAGAGAATGAGCATATGTCTACTGTGTACTTCTTACAGTAACAAATAGGTATTAAGTATTTGTTTTGAAGTCTTAGCATCAAGGAAGCACTTGGTTTATGTGAAAAAATACATATTCAGAGTGTAAAATTCTGGATAGCTTCTAAAACTGAATTAAAACATTCTCACGCTATGAAGTACTTAGTTATCACCTTCATTTTGTAGTCTAATATAAAAACAAGAAGGTATGTCCTTGAGAAGAATGAATATAATACTGGTAGTATATGAGCAGGCAGTATCTCTTGACAGTTGGATTGATAATCTGTATTAGCCTCATCTGTTAAAAGTGTAAAGAATACAGAGAGTCCACACATTCTGTTTATTAAAATTCTCCTTGGCAATGCACTTACCAGTTGATATTTAAAGGGTTTTGTTTTCATGAATAAAATTTAATTTAGAAGTTCCCCTTTTTACCTCTTGATTTTTTAATCTGTTTTTCTGGAAAACACTTTCTTTTTTATGGAAGAAACACTTTTTTTTTTTTTTTTAGTATTTTACACCCTAAAGCACAGATCAAACCAACTTAAGGAAAACTGAAGAAGTATCTGCAGCTTTCATTTTTCTAAGGAAACAAGTCTGACTTGCTCAAGGTCACCAAGGAAGCCCATGTTGGAGCTGGATGTGTAAAAGCAGCTTTCCTTCCCTGCCAGCTGCAGCATAAACCAGAGAGGCACCGAGCCTGTCTGTGCCCCTTCTGTACCCACACAACTACAATAATTGGGGGTTTAAATATTACTGTAGCGTGTTTTGCTTTATTACTGGAGGTAAATTTAATCGACCTTGTCGCTAGAAGTGTTTGTTTGTCTGTATAGCACTGAGGGGCTTGGAAAACTTCGTGGTGGGGGGAGGAAGGCACCCAGGCATATCTTCAGTTCCCTTTGGCTTTCTTCAGCCCCAGAAAGAGCTTTGTGCCTGAGCAGTGATGCAGAACATCTGATGGGCCTGGTTGTGGCCTAATCTCTCTCTCTTTTTTTTTTTTTTCCAGTGAATATTTTTTCTCGTTTAAATAGAGAAGCAGACAATACTTAAATGCAGTTGCTGCTTCTTTTCTTCTTTTTTTTTTTTTTTTATGAAGAATTTTGACATACACCACTAATTCTGCAAGGCCAGTCAGTATATTGAGAAATGAGATGGCAGTAAAGAATGGTAATTAAACATATGCTGTAGACAAGTGCATGCTGCTACAAGTAGGCAGATAGGTTAAGTTGAAGGCTGCTGGCTTTAGATTAATTCCCTTTTGGTTCTAGTCTTGGATAAGTCTTATGCCTTACTGCTGAGGGCTGGGAGTGAGAAAAGATTACCGTGGAATATATAAAGAGCTTTAATGATATGTGTGAGTTTTGTTCCTGTTGATTTTAATACGTATTTTAGCTAAATCAGTTATTTATAATTTTTGTGAAATATTTTGCTGTGAGTAAAACGGATATTTGCTTTATTTCTGCATACACATTCTGCCTGGATGTGTGTTTATTATAAACATAGGCTTTTGAAGTGTTTATATTCACCATTTTAAAAGAAAACTGTAAGCAGTTTTGATGTTAGGTGCTGCAAAGTTAAGAAGAAACAAAGGCCGTTCACCATCTGGGGTGAATGTTTGAGGTGACCTTTGCCTTCTGATGAGAAGTGAATAAAGAAGCCCCGGGTTTAGAGGGGGCTGGATGTGGCACTGAGTAAGGACTGGCGTGGGCTGCGATATTCATTCTTTAAGGCAAAGCAGCACTGCCAGGGTCCTTCCATCTATAATCTTGTGGAGTGAGGCAGGTGCTGATGGAGGGTGTGACCCCAATTCCTGTTCAAGTTTGGAGAAGTTCTCCAGAGCTTATAGGGAAGTTTTGCGCTTTTGGGATGCCTGGCGCTTGTGTCAGTAAGCGGACACAGCAAATTTGTAAAAGCGATGGCAAAACGCGGGTGCGGGAGGGGAAGCGGCGGTGCGGGGCAGCCGGGAACGGGAACATCAGCGGCAGCGAAGGGAGGCCGGTCCGCAGCCGGGCTGGGCGGCATTTCCAGCGCTGCGTCTTTGCGCAGAGGGTGAACTGGAGGCTGCCGGGCGCGGGCAGCAGACGGGGATTAGCATATTAATGGCAGCCGGGTAATCGCCTCCCGCCCCTGCCCGCCCTCCTCCGCAGGGCTCACTCCGCCTCGGCACCGCTCTCGAGGAGGAGGAGGATGATGCTCCGAGGCGGGGGGAGATGAGGCAGCGGCGCGGCTTCCCCGCTGCGGAGCGCGCTGGAGCCCCGGGCGGGTCGGGGGAACGCGCTCCCCCCGCAGCCAGGTGAAGCCGCACCGCCCCGGGGAGGGCCGGGGCTCCCTCCTCTCCCCGGGATCCGGCACATCCAGGCGGCTGCAGCCTCCCCCCGCAGGAGCCCGGAGCGCTGAATCGGGACATTGTGTGCCGGAGCTGGCCGGCATCGAGCACGCTCTGTGTATGTGGCTGCTGGAGGTGGCCGGGCAGCAGCCCCCGAGGCGGGCAGGTGCGGGCTGCATGGAGAAAAGCGGCTGCAGCCCATTCCCCATGTGCTGGGCTAAAGGTACACCGACCTTTTATTTATATATAAGTGTGTGTGTATATATGTGTGTATGAATTTCCCTCTCTCTCTTAATTTAACGTTTTACCACCTGTGGTTCTATGGGTTTTTTCCTATCAAAGCCAAGCTAGAAAATAAAATATTCTGGTCATGCGCTTGCAGTGCGGAGCTTCCCCTCCGCAGGAGCTGCTTCACCTGACAGCTGGGATGCTTCGGGATTTTTTTTTTTTCTCCCTCTGCCTTTAAGAATGAAAAAAGCGCCTGAACTGTTTGGTTTGTACTTGCACTGATGTGAGGATATGACGGCTTTGTTTGTGATCTTTGTACGTTTAAAGCCACTGCGAAGACGACTCTGCTTTCACTCACCTTTTAGAAGAAGTAGTTTTTAAGGGTCTGATCCTCATCGTAGGGAGCGTTTACAGTGGAAGACTCACATCTTTTTACTTGATGTCTCCGAATTTGCCACCCCTGTTTTCCACCCTCAAACCGAGACAATAAGTAGCCACAGAGCTTGAATTTACTACAATGAGAGGGTTGGACTTGAAATTGAGGCTTAACAATAGTTAGATGGACATGGGAAAGTCATTCACGTGATAATCTTAATTTGCACCCCAAGACATTAATATTTACCGTATTCATCTGAACGGTATTTTTATATTGGAGTTGTGGGTATGAGTGTACAAGGATTAAGGTCGAAATTCTGATAGTAGCCAAAGAATCAAATCTTCCTTAGATGGAAAACAACTGTAAAAGGTTGAGTGTTGCTGGTTGTAAGCATAACTTTCCTCGTGCTTGCTTTCATTTCAATGTACTTTCTTTTTTGGAAGAGAAGCTGGCAGTCAAGTATTGCGTCA
Source organism: Eulacestoma nigropectus (assembly GCA_013397775.1). Classification (NCBI taxonomy): domain Eukaryota; kingdom Metazoa; phylum Chordata; class Aves; order Passeriformes; genus Eulacestoma; species Eulacestoma nigropectus. Next base: position 171,506 of record VZTE01006666.1, read on the forward strand.
CCGTCATCTTGGATCACGGACAGCCAGTTACTTCAGAAGTTCAGGGCAAACGTATCTGAACTAAGGATTTGATAGGCATAGCTGATCGTTAGTTGTCTTGAAAAAAACAACATTAAATTTATTTACAGTTTTTACTGTCTCGTGATTAGGAGGACACACGAAGAAGCATTTAACACTGTCTTTGTCTTGCCTGCTTTCTCCACCTTGCAGAAATGTTCAGGTTAAACTTGTCCTTGCCACACATTGGCATATTATAGTAGCACATAGAGTAGAAATGGGAGAACTTGGAACGCCACACCCTGGTCTCATGAAGTGCAGAACCTGTCAGCTCGCTGGGGAATAATAGTTAGTAAACAATGAGTAACGGTGGCTGGAAACAAAGCTAAAACACAATGTGCTTTGCTTTTAGTAAAACTTGTTTACCGTGAAGGGGTAACAACAATGCTAGATCTGCGTGCCGTGAATTGGATAACAATAGTATTGGATGAAATTGAGATTCGTCTCCTTGGACTATGGCGAGGGTTAGGATGAAGGTACCTCCCAGAAAGTAACTTCTAAAACTAGGGAAGAAAAATCTTCTGAAAGCAAAAGCAAGTTTTTGCCATCTGCTGTTCAGGCTGGTTAGTATTGAGGTTTTCTCCCCCGTACTCCAGTCCCAGGGGATGCCCCCAGCAGGGCTGGGGATGGCTGTATTGATAAAAGGTATTGATTCCCCCCCACCCATTCCAGGAACTAAAATGAATGAAAAATGATCCCATCTCTTCCTCTGGTCACCTGTGGTCTCAGGCTGTAATTTCAGGGAAGATTGCTTATCCATCCCCTCTGCCCCAAAACATGGAGAGCAGTCCTGTAGTCTCTTGTTTTTCGTGATGGGGGGAGAAGTGGGACACCAGGCGTTGCATAAGAGGACAAAGGCACCAGGATCTTCACAGCTGCCAGTTGCGATGATTTCTAGAAAAAGCTACATCGCAGCCTCCCAAAAAAATAGGACAGATGAGAAATAGCTTGAGCTATATTTGTCATTGAATGGTGGCCATGCCTTAGTCGATGATTACTCTGTGTACTGTTCACCGGCTTAACCTTAGGGAAATGAGACGGATCTGGCCTACTTTGATAAGGGCTGTGAGATATCTGCAGTCCAAGAAAGGTAATATATTAATGAGAGAACCATTTCGTTCTGATGTCTTTATTCCGGCTCTTTGGTTTTTCTGCTAAAGCTTCAGGTTACCTGTAGCAAAAACTGATAAAACTTTTAAAGTATTTTTTAATGTCTTAAAATGTTATCTTGATGTGTATGTTTTATTATCCGTAACTTCTTTCTCAGTGCTCTGTTCTCTTTTGAATGGGACAGATTAAACTTCCGTTGTACCAGGTGGGATCTCAGCAAATGTTTGTTCTTTGAAAATGCTTTGAAATATTTCAGTGGGTCTGTGTTCATACAGAGCTTCCACTTTTTTTTAGCATTCTTAAATCTGAAATCGTCAAATCTTCTTAGTGATAGCATGGGATGACCTAATTGCACCCAATTCTGTGGCTCTGTCTGTAGGACTGCACCAGAGAATAAGATATTTGCTTGCTTTAGAAAATATTTGTGTAAATCTGTGTTGTTGGTTTTTTTGCCTCCTCTTCACATCTAATTTAATCTAAGTAGTGTTACTGAATTGAATAATTTAGTCTGGATCTGCACACTCCAGATTTGAGGGTATTCTGATGGGTGAATGAATAGAAAGTGTGTATTTTGTTGCTGGCCTATTTCTTCTCAGTAAGTCTGTATTACTTTAGTAGGGATAGGAGTAAGACATTTTGGACTGCTTCCTTCTTCTTATTAAGTAATTTGAAACTTAAAATCTTAGGTCTTGTGGAATAATCGTCCTGAAGCTCAGTTACAGTTTCAAGGGATGCTGAAGTGGGTGTTTTGATCCCTGAGCAGTCCCTACTCCTTTCTCAGCTAAGTGCTGAAACTTCGTGCTGGGATCATACAGGAGTGTTTCCTTTCTGCCTGTAACAGCAGACTAGGAAGTAGTCATGGATCATTAGAGACTTTTCTCTAACATCTCTGAACTTTGTTAAGATCATTAATAGCGTAATGTATTGCACTGTTACTTAGATACTTTTGCTGGTGAACTTTTTTCTTGTGTTTCCTGTGAATTCCTGCCGTTTTAACCTTACACAAGAACTGGGTGAAAGCAGTGTAAAGTGACAGCCAAGGGTAGTTGGGCAGCTCTGCTATAGGTCAATGAATTATGCACCCCAAGGAGGAGGAAGTTTCTTGAATATCTTCCATGTGAAGAGCTCTGTTTAGTCATTTATGAACAATTAATTGATGTAGTTCAATAAGTGCCATGCGAGTTGTTAGTGCAGGGTGATCACAGTCCTTGAACTCAGCCCTTCAAATTGACATGGAAAGTCTGTACTGGCTTTATATAATTAAGCTGAATTCAGTCAAAAACCTTATCTTGATCAAAATAAATATTAAAAATTTTAACCTATCTGTGTTGTGAAATGTATTTAATCTACTGGGAAAGAGTTTTGCCCTGTCTATTGCAAATATTGCAATCTTTTTTAAAAGAGAGAAGCAGTTCCAAGTTAAATGTTGTGGGTTTGTTTTCTGGCGAGCCCTGCTGACTCAGGGGGTGTGTTCAGATGGGACCTGCTTGAGATGTGTTGAGTATAAGCAAGACAGTTGGATGCACAAGAGAAAAGTTCAGAGCTGTTTCTTCTTCATCTCCATGTCATAGATCTCTGCTGTTTTGCAAACAGAGTGATAACTTTCAGTCCAACAGGCCCTTAGGTTTTTAGGTGATAGGTGATCACTAAGAGGGACACGGTGGTAGAAAATGGAGGAAGGGAGGTTGCTGATACTGTGGAGGTTGTAGGCAGGTAAACAATCTCTAAAGCAAGATATCCTGCTTCTTTGAGACAGACACTGTATATGTGACATAGAAATATAATTGTTCTTCTATATCAGAAAGGAAAAAAGCCATTCTGTTTGTTAGAGGGTTCTGCTGCATCTTCACAGTGAGCTTCTGTTGAAGTGACTGGAGGGAAGCACCTGCTCATGCAGTGTTTGTTGATCTGTAGGTGTAGTTTGGGAATGCCATTAAGTGCTTTTTCCTTGGGGTCTGAGGGCATTACAACCAGGAAAAGTCTGGTCTGTCATTTGACAGTCTGTTGGTCACTAATTACGTGGCCTGCATCAGCCATTTCTTTCTAAATCGTAAACTTGCCTAAACTTTTGTTAAACTTAAGTCTGTAGCTTCTAGGGCTGTGAGACTTGCAAACTATAAAAAGCATTTCTTCAAATCCTGGGGTTTTTTGGAGGTTTTTGTAGAAAGAAGAAAAATAACGTTAATCTCATCAAACCACTAATTTTCAAAAGCAGTTGAAAAAAGTTCATAGAATCACAGAAAGGTCTGGGCTGGAAGGGATCTTGAAGATCATCTGTCTAGTTCCAACTTCCTTACCATGAGCAGAGACACCTTCCACTAGACTGGATTGCTTAGAGTATCATATTCCTGATACGCCTGTATATATTTAAAGGTGGAAAATAATCTGGAAAAGCAAGGGGGGTTCTCCCCTTCAGTGTTACAGCACAGCGTGTGGTAGCTCAATATTCTTAAAAATACAGGAACTATGCAGCTCCAGGAGTCTGCTGCATTCCCACTGGGGTGATTTGTTCCGTATTCAAAGACGACTGGAATGGAAGATGGAGCTTGAGATATTTTTACAAGAAAGGAAAGTGATTGTTTTAAGGACTGGGGGAGCATTTGGTGTTCCCTGGGTAATGGAGATGTGTGATCTTATCAATTGTAGCACCTGGTAATGAGCCAGTGAACCAGCTTGAAATGAAATTCTGAGCTGCCTGGAAAAAACCTAAAACTTAAGTAAGGAAAACAAAATATTTTAAATATCCTTTTAAAGAAGCATTAGAAAAAAAAGGCCTAAGAACAAAGTGTGGAAGTTGGCACTCAAGTGAATGTTTCGTTGTTGGAAATGATGCATTAAGCAGAAAAGTTAACCAGGAGTTTACAGCCCCAATATTTGAATTCTTTTTATCACAAGTCCCTTGTGTGTGTATATATTTATTTTTCTGTACGTAAAATATATCTACAGACATGTGCATAATTTTCCTTGCCCAGTTAGCCTGGCAACAGTTGTAGTGTTTCAAAATTAACATCCTTAGATACCAAAGATGATCTCTTACCTGTTTTTGTGTTTTTAGCAAATGCAATTCATTAGGGAATGCCTCTTCCAGCAGAGCTTTTATTGGAAGAACTATGGTACTGAAATTAGCTTTTGTGACTGGTGTTATACTTTTACATTATACAATATACATATACATTAGCTTGTCTCAGTCTTTCACATGCTGTAGTGTTGCTGAAATAGAACAGTTGCAAATTCATGTCTTGTAAAAATTTTGATGTGCCAGCAAAAAGTACGTACTTTTCATTAATTACCTGGAAAAAAAACCCCTCACTAGTATTCCTAAATTCATGACCTGATATGGATTTCTTCATGTAATTATTAAAAACTTGAGACATTATAGATCAATATACACTGTAACAATACAGTAGGCAAGCCTGTACAATCTGCTACATTCTATAATGTGGCACAGCAAACAAAAGCTAGACACAAGGAAATATCTTTGTAAATGTTACATTAAAAGAAGCTTAAGTACAGGACATCATAAATGTATTTGATTATGGGGTTAGAAAAATATTGTAGCATTCATGAAGATTTCATTGTCATGCAAAAGAATTGAGATCACTGCAATATCTCCTGTTGAATCCTTGTTGAGAACTGCCAGTGCCAGTTTTTCCTGACAGGTTGTCAGGGACAGGGGTTGCTGAGGTATGGAGGTAACTGGTGGTTGCCCAGCACTGGGTGATGCTGTATTTATTGGCATATGGAAAGAGGGTTGGATTTTCCTCTTCTGGTATTTAATGTAGCTTAGCATAGATAATAAGAAAAGCATTTCTGTGTGTATTCAATCCTGCTGAGTAATTTCATTGAAAATAGCCTGTAAATAAACTCTCTTTTTTCATTTATTTATTTGATAACCAAGGTTTGTTACTTTGCCAGAAGGGAGATTGCTTAATCCTTTTCCCAAGCACTGTCACTGCTTTCTGAAGTAGTGTTTGTCCTGCCAGTGATTGCAGATCCAAAACAGCAAGCACTGGGGGTTTGTGCTGTCTTTTTATTTAAATTGGAATCTGCAAATGAAGTATTGTCCCTTGTTTTACTGAGGAAATATCTAAGGAGAAACAGCTTTTTCCATGGCCTAAGTCTCCTCATCTTGAATAAGTATAGGAGTAAAATCAGGAGTGTGACCTTCAGTTCTGCTGTGACTTGGGACAGCTGCTCGCAGCAGCTGAGCACTTGTGATGTTTTGGACAGGGAGACATCACCAGGGGATGAGTGTAAGGACTGAAGTGTGGCATTTTGAGACTGAAAGCTGAACTTTTTACTTCAGTTTGAGGCGCTGTGGAACTAAAAGTTCTAAAACCAGACTTTCCTCACTTGAACAATACCTCTTGATGAAGCTAAATTAATTACTTAGTTGCCAGTATTTGGTCATGGATTCCCATACTGGTTGAGTTTTCTCCTTTCACGTCCATAGAAAGGTCATTGAAGCAAGGAACATTTTCATCATAAGTGATCGCAGGGTGAGTAATGGTCTGCGGTCCTGTTAAATCTTTGTTTCTGGGAAGGAGAGTGGGAAGGAACTGGGTGTGTTCCTGCAGCTTCTTAGCTGATTTTGGAAGATAAGGGACAGTAAGATTTAAACTCTTCTCATAAGCTTTCCCCTAAATGTTTGCAACTCAGCAATGATCTGTTCTTGCTGGTATGGGGAGATAGTAGGAATCATGTTCCTGAAATCTCAGTGTGTTCAGCTCAAAGGAGGTTCTGTCTCATCTGTGTCACCATGGTTGGTCAAGATAATCGGAGGAATTGCAACAAAGATACTTTAGAGTAACCATTTCAATTTGATCCTAACAAATGATTCCCATGCAACAAATTATATTGCCAGGGTCTTGAACAGCAGCTTTTTGTCCATTCATGTGTTTGATTGCAGCAGTCTTGACTCATCCTGGAAGAATTAAAAGGTCTCTGATTTATGGTTGTACATAGCTGTACCTGTTAAATAGGAGCATGTGTGTGCTGCAGATATCCATCCCAGCCCCTTCCCAGAGGGAAAAGACACTGCTCAGGTGGCAGGGAGCTATGTATCTGTTCCCAGTACAGGGCTAATTCCTGTGTCATGTTTATCACATGAGCGGCAAAGAAATTAGGATTTGCACCCCGAGCTGTTCCAGGCAGTGTCCTCTGGCGCGGAGGTGGGATGGGCACGTAGTGGTGGTGCCTGTCAGGTCACTAAGTTAATGTTCTATCAACTAACCAGGTTTAGCAGAAGGTGGGCTTTTCTGCATGTGTTTCTGAACCTAAAATAAAGGGGATTTTGTTCTGGTTAGGTTATAATTGTGAGGACTTAATGCCTGGGGTTTTCTTACACAGAGTTGAGAGGATGTCATAGAATCCCAGAATGGTTTGGGTTGGAATCTCCAAGATCATTTCATTCCAACCTCCTCAGCCATGGCCAGGGACACCTTCCACTGTTCCAGGTTGCTCCAAGCCCTGTCCAACCTGGCCTTGAATGCTTCCAGGGATGGGGCAGCCACAGCTTCTCTGGGCAGCCTCTGCCAGGGCCTCACCACTCTCACAGTAGAGAATTTCTTCCTTGTTCCTGTTCTGCCCTTGAAATGAAAGATTTGCCCCTTCAATCTTTTGCTTTTCCTTTTAAATTTTTTAAATAAATAAACATAGTATTTCATAGAGTATATAATATAAAATATAAAGTATATTATATACTGTAGATACTGTTTTATAGACATAGGATATATAAATTGAATATATGGATGCAAGGCATCATCAGTTCTTTGATAGAAAAATATCCATTACTTTTCTTCTTTCCAGAGTAATTTAGGTGATTTTATAGGTTCTGGGTTTATGTGATACTGAACAAACTTTTTGGCTGAGTTTGGGTGCACTAATTTTGTTTTCCTGGAACAATCTGTCTGACCTGCATTGACCAGGAGTGTTGGACTTCATGTTTGAAGTACCAAATTTGCACATCTAAATATAATTTAAATATCTTCTGTCAGTCTAGAGGTGCAGTAAAAATGCATTTGGAATAATGCTTGTCTGCCACATCTCACTTCTCTTCCCAACTCTGGCTGTGATACATTTGTGCAGTTTAGGTACAGTGTCCCACACTGATGAAAACCAAGGTGTTGCAGTAGGAACAGGACCGCTTGCTGTGGCGGTCAAATAATTTCTGTGATAAACCCTCCTTCAAGTCATCTTCTACTCAGAATTATCCAAGTCTTTATTGCTCATGCTGAAATCAGTCTTGAATCTCTGAAATTGCTCATCCCTAAAATTTGAATGGAAAATAGTTGTGCTTTTTCTTTGTCTGGTCTGTTCTGGGAGGGAGCAGTGGCTGTTGGAGATGGGAGTAGGAACGAGCTGGAAATGAGAATTATCTGAAATCAGGAACGAGCACACTGTGGATATTCCTGGATACACAGCAAGGTCATGTTCACAATTCCTGTTTCATCCTGTAGGAAAAGCTGGGCAAGTTAAAACACACTTAATGTTTATCCAGTATAGAAAAGCAATGGCAACCAGTCACTTCTGTTTAATCCAGATTTATCTCCAGTTTGGTTTTTTAATGTTAAAAATCACAGTCAAGCCAATGCAAAATAAACCAAGGTGGGAGGTTTATGGGTGTAAATATCTCAGGAACAAGAAAAAAATCATCAAAATGTGGTAAAATCTATCGTATTTGAAACTGGCTGTAAGATGGGCTCATACTTGGGTCTGTATTTATGAGTACACAGAGGTCAAAATTACTGGCTGAAGGATTTTTACATTCAGGTGTCTCTGGTTACTTGTGTGGCTGCAATGTCTTTTGCATCTTCAGGAGAATGAGAAATGAAAGCAGCTTTGAAACTTGCAGTCACAAATCTTCTGTCTTTCCTTAGCATGGTGTTGGGAAATTCAGGAAAGTGTAGTTATGAGCACAGTATGTGGAGACATAAAAACGAGGGAGAACACCAAACCTCAACTTGAAATGGTTTTTTGTGTCTGCCAAGAATAATAATTTTATTTTATGAATCAGTCATTGCTGCCTCAATACAGTCAGTATTTTCCTGTTCAGTGGTAGGAACATAAACAAGAGGTTGCATTTTTTTGGAATAATGCTGCATGTTGGGTAGTGGGAGCCATTGTTTTTCCCTAATGTAGGATTTATGATGAATTTCAGTTTTGTTTCCATCTGTGGTACACGTGATGCTTCAGCCCTAGAATAATCATACAAAGCAGTAGTTAATCTATAACTTTTTGTAGGTTATTACCATAACATTCTTGAATATTTTTCCTTCTCTTTTTAGGACTTTCCTTGCTCTGTGTATCCAGTCTGCACTCACATTATTAATGTTGCTCCAGTTTCGTTGTAAATGGAAATAAAAATGTGCTGGTTGACATCTTTTTTCAACTAGGAAAAGTATTTCTCAGATCAAGCAGTAGGCAGGACGTGAGCTGTGCCCTTCTGTTCTCACAAGGACAACCTCCTGCACGGCAATAAAGTTGCTCATAAAATGTGTCCTTTGTGACTGACTGGGCAGTTTTTATAGGGCCGGGTCCTTTCAGGTGCTGAATGCTTCCTCCTTCCTCATCCATGTGCGCTCAGGTACTCCAGCACTCACCACCCGTCCATTAACACGCTTGTGTACTCCGATCTGCTGGAAATCCATAAGGATGGGCATTGCTTTGCAGAATTAAGGCCCTACTGAAGAAGAAAGGTGGCTCTTGAACACTTTAGGTTGTTGATTTGTTAATTATGGCCTGTGTTTTCTTTGACATTGGCGGTACAGTGTAATTTGGCACTGAATTTTTAGATGGACGACTATTTTTTGCTTTAATTATTACTTCTTTGTGGTTTTTTTTTCTCTTTCAGGCCACAGAGGTGCTGTTTGTTTTATGACTGGGAACTGTTTTGTTTAGCGTGTAAGAGAATATTTATATAAATGTTATAATAACTTGATTTATAAGTTCAGAGCTTTCTGTCAAAACATGTTCATAGGCATAGTCCCAGCATAATTTGTTCTCTCTCTTTAATCTTAATTTTGTTGCATTGAAACAAACAAACAAACAATTTCAGCTTGTCCTGCAAGTTGTCCTATAAGAATTGACAAATTCTACCCAAAATAATTTCTTTGTAAATACCTTATATTGGTACACACCTTTGCTACGTGCCTTTTAAAACATCAGGATCAATCTGTAAGTTTAATATATGCTGTACAGCAGTATATTGTCTTTTTAAAATTAGACTCTGAAAGAACAAATCCAGTTTTAAATTTATGTCTTACATCTGGAAAATGACGAGAAAAGTATTTAGCATTTTTTTTTCTGGACATTTGTGCAGTTTATAAAAGCGACAACTCTGATTTTAAGTTGTTTTTTTGAATATCAGATTTTGCAGGTGACAAAACTTAACAATGAAGGCAGTCACACCAGTGAAATAATTTAAATTTTTTCAGGTCCTGTCCTTTTAAATGCTATTACAATGAGTGAATTTCAATTCACAAGGGAAGATGGATAAGAGATGTTTTTAGTAAATTACTTTGTGTATCATTAAAGTGAAGTAAATAGAAACTGAACCAGGGTTGCATTTAGTTTTGGTATTAGTTGTGTAAGTCTCCAGAATTTTTATGCTGTGAGTTTCTTTTGTTGAATTAAAACAATGAAGAATCTTGAGTTGTCTAGTTTAAAAAAAAAAAAAAAAAGAGCATGGATTGATGTTGAGAAAAGTCTTCCACAGTTCAACTTGGCTGCAGAAATCTCAAATCTAGTGAAGAATTCTTGAAAGAAATGGAGCTTTCTGACCTCGAGCGTGGTAGAGGATCGTTAAAATGAGTGGGTAAATGGGGGTGGGCTGTGCTGCCGCTTCTGCAGCGGAGAAACTGCCAGGATCTGTTCCTAGAGGGTTTTTTTTTCCTTACGGCATCTGCCTTTCTGTGCCTATCTCGCTTCTGCTCTAAGTGTCACAGTCTGTGCAGCTCAAGTTCTTGCTGTGAAAAATACATTTTCCAAAAAGAAGGGTGGAACAGGGATGTTTTCAGTCTCTTATTAACTGACATCTTAAATGAGGAATTAGTGTTGCCCATTAATGAATCAGAATTTGCTCTTTCTTAAAACTTTTAAAATGTGTAGCATTGCAGCAAGTGGAATGTAGTGGCTTGAGGGTGTTTGTTTAGGGGCTTGATCTTTATTTAAATTTTTTATTTTAAGAATTATTTATTTTGACTAAAGGGGTAGGGTAAACCATGAAGTCTCATCAAGTATGCTGCTCTGTACCCTTTGTATTAGCAAAGTATTCTTCTGTTCACCTCTCAAAGTGGGAAAACTAATTTCCTTCTGGAGTGTGAAAATCATTTACAGCTCATTTCTTCGGAGCAAATCGTATTAACTCTTAATGTCTCAGATTTTCCTCTGAGTGGTGCTGTCTTTGACAGAAGAACATAACTGCGTTTTAAGTGAGCTTTTCTCGTCGAATTCCTGTCAGCCATGAAACTCACTTGCTCAGTGAAATATTCTGCAGCTGATTAAAATGTAATGAAATCATGTTTCTGACAAATGCTGAGCATCTTTAAAGACCATACTTTGACATTTGCAAAGTAATGGGAAATAATTAGAGGTTAGTTGTGCTTATGCTGCCGTTGACTGTGCCAGGCATAGCTCAAATTAACCTCTTCCTTTACACTTCATTGTAGTTACTTGTTCCATCATGTGTTGAAAAGATCTCTGGCCAAAAAGAAACACCATAGTACCTGTTGAAAGTTACTGTCATCTCTTTAAATTCCAGTGCCTGGCTGAAGCCAGGTAGATGGTGCCATGATAGTCAATGATCAACTGTTTTGTTGATTTTGGTGCAAATTACAGGTGTTCATCAGCTTCCTTGTATCAGATGCAAACAAGCCTTACTTGTCTATCCTGTTCCTGGAGAATTCCATCAACTTCTGCCCGTGTTAAAGATTCTTGGTCTTTTCATTCACATCTGTCCATTTAGTTGGTCAAACTTGTCTGAGTACCAGCTAATCGTTGATAAGTGGTTTTAAATAAAGAGGAAAAAAAGAATGTTGAAGTTGAAAATGATACTCACTTTTTTAATACTGGTATTTTAACCAAATTATTTTAGCCTTCTTTAATCATTGCAGTGGAATAATTTCTTTTCCTCTCATACCTGTTCTCTGCGCCTCCTTTGTCTCTCCTCTTCACCTCCCTCTTGAGCAGGTATTGAAAATCAGTAAATGTTATTTAATAGTTTAATATCTGAGGCTCAGATACATCAGTTTTGGACTGTGAACCCCAAGCAAAACTAAACCCCTACCAAAACCAGAAAAAAAGAAGCCTGGACTGATTTATTCTGTCTTAAAGCAACTCAAAAATCATTTAAGCAGCAGCAGGAGGACTCAGAGGGAAGCAAGGGCTCCATGGTTGGGAAGGGTGGATGAGGAAACCCGTGGCAGGGAGGAAAAGCGTAGCAAGTTCTGCAGCTTTGGCAGCAGCAAGGACAAATTATTAAGTTGGTGAAGCAGCCTGTGGTGATAACTTACTTACCTTTAAAAAGTTAACTCAAACCTCTGTACAAATATTCTCTTCAGAAATAATCATACATCAATTTTGTAGCTTCTTACTGAGGCATGTCTGAGAAACCAGACAAATTCCTTTATTGGTATTTGGACATCAAACTATACATGAGAACTTAAACTGTGTGCAAAAAAACATTTGATATTTTTTAAAAAGCTTGGAAAATACTGCATGAGTGATGGGACAACTTTAATTTTCTTTTTTTTTTTTAACATACTTATATGAACCCTTTTAAGAATCAGAATATACAGTATAGGCTTTTTGGATGTGTTCAGAGATGGGCTTTTTTATAGGGTTGTTTATTTTTCTGATTTGTTCTATAATAAAAATGTTACTTGACTTCTTTTGGTTTTCTGACTCGATGTCAGGCTTTTCCAAGCCTGGACATCATCATCTTGCACTGGCAGTTATTTTCTTGATAAATGTAGTCTATGAGAAAGCTGCCAAAGCTGGTGTTATCTCTACCTTCATCTGAACTTTTTGGAAGCCCTGAGGCTATTTGACCTTTGGAACAAGTCCAGAGGAGGCCACTAGGTTGATCATGGGGCTGGAGCACCTTGGCTATGGAGACAGGCTGGGAGAGTTGGGGATGTCCAGCCTAGAGAAGAAGAGGTTCCAGGGAGACCTTGGAGCCCCTTCCGGTGCCTAAAGGGGCTCCAAGAGAGCTGGAGAGGGACGTGGGACAAGAGCCTGGAGTGACAGAACAAGGGGGAATCACCTTAAGATGAAGGACAGGCGGTTTAGATTAGATGTTAGGAAGAAATTCTTTACTCTGAGGGTAGTGAGGCCCTGGCACAGGTTGCCCAGAGAGGTTATGGATGTCCCATCACTGGAAGTGTTCAAGGCCAGGCCGGACGGGGCTTGGCGCAGCCTGGTCTACTAGAAGGTTCCATGGCAGGGGGATGAAACTGCATAATCTTGAAGGTCCCTTCCAACCCAAACCATTCCAGGATTCTGTATTTCACCTTCAACAGCAGAAGCAAAAAGTTAAGCTCTTATGGATGTTCTTAATGTAAAAAAGTTTATCCCATTAGTGATCCAGTCTCTTGGACAGCATCTCCTACTTGTGGCTCTCCCGGAGACTGTGTGAGCAAGACTGCAATCTGTTCTTATGTTTCTTCAGTATCCACTGCATTAGAGACTTTTAGAGAATCTTTTATTATCAGTTTATCCATCCTTGTGGATTTTGTAAATACCGGTCAAGCTCTCGTCTGGAGTCCTGCCTTTTTTAGGTTCCCTTCACAAGGCTCTTGCTCTGCCCCATCATTATTTTAGTTGCGATTCTCTGGACTTTTGGACAGTGCACAAGATGTTCTGGAAATTCCATTGACTTTTCTGTTGTGCCTTGGATCTAAAATAGAAAAAACTTAATCCATAATTGTATGCTGGCAAGGGGTTATGTGATGCTGAAGATACTCAACACCCACCCCTTGCCATTGGTGAGCACTGACAGAACCTCTTCCAAGTCACAAAGATCCCAAAGACCCAATTTCAGGCTAAAATTAGTAAAGTGATGAAATACTGTATTCTTTGGTTGGAATACTTAATAATTTTATCTGTTTGTTTTTTCTAATGCTAGCTACTGTTCAGTTTGTGTAGGGATTTGAGTGATTCTAGGTCACTCTGACCTGTGAAATACTTGCTGCCTGTTTGTAGTGTGGAAGGTGTATTGCCACAACATCCAGCTTTTGTGCAGAAATATTTTCATACATATTAAAGCACACGTAGTCCTTGCTGAAAGAGATTGTTCTTCTTTTTTCTTTCTAGCTACTGTATGAAGTATTTATTTTAAAATAAATTCAAGCATATTAAGAGCACAGATTGCAAATATATAAAAACTCTGCTTCCTGAAGCTCATGTGCAAAGGTGTTTTAATTGCCAGATCCTTTTGGATTGTGTTCTCAGGCCAAGTCAATTCAGCATTTAAAAACTGCACGTGTTTAAGTGCATCCCCCCCCACCTCCAATTAATATTCCTGTGTGTTCTAATAGAGGCTTGAAGGAAGATGGATTGATAGCTCTGTGTTGGCTTACGGAGGTGTCTTGTTTGTGTAACACCAACTTAATTTATTACCACCTGCTGTTTCTGCAAATGGTGAGATTGTTGCACACAAATTGCATATTTCATCACTGTGATGGTGGGAATTGATTTATTGTTTCCAGGGAAATAATTGAATAGAAGAAAAATGCACTATCAAGTAAGTTGCATCTTTATGAGCTTCTTAATACCTGTCCATGATCAAATGTATTCTAAAAAGGTGCAGTAAATTCTTGTGGTGGTAGTGAAACCTGCTGACTTGATGTCTTCAGGTTTGCTTGAATTTCTCATTCATGAAGATGTTAAACCAGTCACCCCCTGTCTCCTTTGATACCCTCCCATGATGAGGGTACGTGCTGCACACACTGGTGGTTTGGGACCTGAGTGCTGGTAGATCTGTGCTAGTGTCTGTGCTAATTCACCACGGATGGGCTGTCACAGAACCTGCCAAGACTTGATTATACTTCCGTTTTTGAAAGCTGTAGCAGTTGAATTGGATATTTATGGTATTTCTGACCCCATTCCCTATTGTTTGAAATTAGATAACTGCCAGTAACGAATTAATATCTGGGTTATTTCAGGTGGGATGAGATGGACTAGATGGAACAACCCAAACAGTTGCTTTAATGGAATAGGCTGACGCTGGTTTTGGCACAGGCTGTGTTGTATTTATGGCTCGTGTGTTGCAAAGCATGATGAGGTTTTGACTCAGGATGTCTCCTATCAGAGGAGGTTGGAGGGGAGGTGAAAATAGTACCACATATACCGTGATTGATTCTTCTTGTGGTGTTCCTGTATGATTCCTTCTACACTTGGAAGTGGCAAAACTGATAAAGCTTAATTGTGCTGAAACTTGCTGTAGGAATTGAACCCACCTCTTCCAGGTTCCAATTATTTTGTCTACCACAGATCAATATTTTATCCTTTTAAGTATTAAATTTCACTTTCAGAGACCTTTCTTGAAGGAAGCCCAAAAATAAATATGTTTTGACTGGTTAGTGCAAGTTGGAATGGCTTTCTTCCCCTTTTTCTTTAAAAACTTCAGGAAGTAGTGACTCGGAAGTAGAATGGTCAAATTGCAACTGTTTATTACCTTATTCAGCTCAGAAGTTTTAACCTTTCTAATGGTTTGTGTCTCATGCAAAGCAAAAATTTTAGCTGATGCGACATACATGTTGCAGATTGTTCTAGGAAAAAAAAAAAGAAAATAATTTTTCTAACATCAGTTCTTTGGTAAGCTGTTGTCTGGCTCCTGCCTCTGTTTACTGCATGTTGAGGAAACCCCCAAAACACACAGTGAACCCACTTTATATTGTTATTAAGTTATTTAAGTGAGAGCTTTCCCTTAAAATTGTGAATTCCTTATTTTTCAGTACAGTGTAAATGTCTAACTTCAGGACCTGTAGTATATTAAACATGCTTTAATTAATCTGAACTCAAGGAAGGTTCAGTAGCCCTGTGTTAGTAGATTGAATATAAAAGACTGAAAAATGCTTTGGGTGGAGGCCAGGAGTGTTTTCTTGGATGATGCCGTTTTTCAGAGCTTTACAGTGTTGATGGTTCTATTCAGAGACTTAATGAAGCATTCGCTGGAAAACCCCACAAGAAACATCACAACTTCGTCGGGATTAAAAAGAGCAGAACCAGTGAATGCCCTACCCATTAGATGTGCAGTGCACAGTACAGAAGTCCTTATTTTTGTGGCAAGAGTGTGGGGACAAGGGACCATGTCCTAGGGAGAATTCCAGCTGCAGTGAGGTGGTGGGTCCTGGGGTTAGATTCAGCCCTACACAGCACGTCAGGAGCATCCACCTGGGATGAAAGCACTGGTAGGGAATCTGTACATTGTCTTCTGGTACAAAGCGGTATGGAATCATTGGTGCTGACTCCAGAAGTCTGAAGAGAGCCCTGATGATCTATTTGGAGTGGATGAAGTGTTTAAAATTGCTTTTAAGGCTTTTTTGTTGTTGTTGTTGTTGTTAATTTTAATAAAAATCTTGAAATGGTCCGTACAGTGTCTGTTTATCTGCTTCTAGCTTGACTTAGCCAGAGTACAGAGTAAAGAATCACTTTATTCTTCATTTCCACCTCTATGCCAGAGGCTGTAGTTACTGGCTTTGGAAAACACCTGAGCCAGAATAGGCCTAAGGAAAACTTCTTACAGGTCGTTAGGTTTTGTAATAGGCCATTGTCATGCAACGCAACATGAGGTTATTGTCGTGCTGTCCCTCTTGAGCACTTAACTGCCTTTTATCTGATGGTTAAAATTATTAAGGAGGGTTAAAAATTAAAAGATAGTTGGAACATTTTGAATTATAGACTAGCAGGGTGTCATTCAGTAATATAAAACTAGGAAAGCCAGGGTAAAATCAAATGGTGGCCAAAGCCCAATGTGTTAAGCCTCGGTAGTGATAGCCAGGATACCTCACTGCTCTCCTCAGCTGCTTCTAGTTTCAGGCACTTCTAGTTTTTCATGAGAAGCACATTTGCATCATCACCAATTCTCATTAGTTTTTAATATTCTAGCAAGACAATAAACTCTTCCTGCTTGTATTTACTTCTAAAGCTGTTTAGAAGAAGAGCCTGGGTTATGTGGGCCCTCCTTGGAGCAGTGTTTCAGTCAGGGGTGTTAGAAAAGATTATTTGAATTCATACAGCTTACTTCAGTCTCTTATTTCAGTGTTCGTAAGAAGGGCTGCTGCCAACAAGTAGTGCAGCTCCAAAATACATAGAAATTAATTTTAATCTGTATTTTAAAATTGCACAGTTGTTACTTGCTTTTTTCTGTGGTGCCTTTTGAAAGAAAACTGCACCCCTCTAATTCTCTAGAGCTTGCTAGAAGCAAGCAGCAGAAAATGCAAGGGGAGATCAGTGTTTATTTGAATTTCAGTGGTGCCGAGGGACCACAGTGAAAGTTCAGAGTGCTGTTGAGAAATTAGGCAAGTATCTGACTGGGTACTGTGTTCTAATTAAAGCTTGTACAGACATTGATTTTCTTGTATTCCCAACACAACTGATGTTTCCTCACTATTTAATTTTTTAATATTAAAAATAGAAAACGGTGCCAACTCCAAAGGGGATTGCTGGTAGCACAGATTATGTAATGTTACAATAAAACTGGGTTAAATTGAGTATTTAAAGGTACATTAGGACTTAATCCTGTGGGATTTTTCGTGAGAAGGATGGGGTGGTGTTTTGAATGCAGGATGGACAAGTACAAGACATCTTGGGACACTTGAAAAATTGCTGCTTGACAGGACAGTAGTTTAACCACTGGTTAAACTATTTCAGTCCCCTGAAACTTTCTCAATCCCTTCATCCCGAGGTGCAGCTACCCTAGTAACAGCTACTCCTCTGGCACTCAGCAAAATCCACTCCAAGTTCTTAAGCAGCCTTTGTCCATAGCAGCTGTACAGGGAATATGCCCTTGTTTCATTTAATTTAGGTGATACATTTTTTTATTTTTGTTTTTATTAATTATTGATTTTCAGTGAGTTACACTTGTTTTACATTTGCAGGCCCAGGATTGTCATATTGCTTCGCTTCATGTGGGTCTGGTAGTTCATGCTGTTTCTGAGTTCCTCCATGGTCCCTTGAACATTTAATCTACTAAAACATTTTTATAATTGAAATAAATGTTCCCATATTGGCAATTTGTGTTGCTAAACTTGCTTTGACTTTGGTCTGTATTATCTTTGAACTGTATTGAGACATAGATTTAGTAACTGTTGAGGCAGTATTCCCTGAGGAGAAGAAAATGGAATTGGCAGTACTGTTTTTCCATTTCATACTGATACAGTGAAGTACTTGGTGAGACGATTTAGGCTAAAGTATATACTAAGAACTTGATTTTTAAATTATTTTAATGTGTCTGGCTTTATACTTTGACCTGAGAGCCTTGATAAATGCTTTTGGCTACAAATATTACACTTAAAAAGACATATATGTAGAGGAGTGGGGAGAAAGGAGTGACCAAGGGGGGATCAGACCAGAGGCAGCAAGAGAAATAAATAAATAAATGTGTTCTTGGATGTAGTCATAGCAAGTATTACCAAAAACAGTGGACATAACTGAAAGGCAGGGTACAGTGGAACAAAGGATTGCTCCTTTCTTCTTCTGCTTTTGAACATCAGCATTAGCTGAAAGAAAAAGTACAAGAAAAATAAACTCAGCAGGGAACAAACAGGGACATTCCAACGTGACTTATGGAAATAGCTGAAATTACTGAATGTCTTTGAAGGCTAAAGTGATGATAAAAGGAAAAAAGAGCCCTTCTCCTTTCTTTCTACATTCGTCCCTAATTTGAAATCACAAACTTAATGGTTTTCTTGAAGTTCCATCCTTAAATGTGTAACAAGATGTTGACATCAAGGAAATGCTCAAAGAACATGTTGCACACCTGGCAAGTTTGCTGCTTTTTTCCTGTGGCATGGAGGTGTGTGTATCAGGCAATGGAATACCAAAAGTCAGCAATGTGCTGACTCTTAACACAGGCCTCAAAAATACAGGCTTTGTCATGGGGTTCGTAGTTAAAATTGTACATAACACCTTTCCTGTCTGTGAGGTTGAGATAGTCAAGTTAATATTTGCAAGGTGAGTTACAGCAGGATTTCATTTAAGCTGTGAAAATGGATTGAGCTTGAAATGCACGAGATGTTTACTTTCTGATGTGAGATGTATTATGGATAATTTATGAATTTAGAGTGTGAAATAAATTCTTAATTTAGTTTTTATTGCCAAATAACAAAATTTCAGAGGTTGCAAGGCACCTGTGGAGGTTTGTCCAACGCCTCTGCTCGGAGCAGGGTCAACTACGGCAGATTGCTCAGGACTGTGTCCAGTCGTGATTTGAATATCCATGGGTGGAGATTCTACAACCTCTGGGCAGCCTGTTGCAATGTTTAGCCACCTGTGTAGTGGAAAAACATTCTCTTAATTTTTAAAATGGGAGTTCCTGTTTGTCCTTTCATGGCCATTGCTTCATGTCCTCACTGGGCATCACTGGGAACACTCTGGCTCCATCTTTACTGGTATTTATACACATTGGGAAGATCCCCCTGAGCTTTTCTTCTCCAGGCTAAAGCATCTCAGCTCTCTGAGCATCTCCTTGTGTGAGAGATGGTCAAATTCCTGAATTGTCTTTGTGGTCCTTCTTTGGACTTTCTCGATTATGTCCTTGTCTCTCTTGTATTGGGGAGCCCAGCACTGGGCTCATCAATCCCGCCAGTGCTGAATAAAGGAAAGAATCACCTCAGCCTAATGATAACAAATCCCAGAAGCCTGGTGGTTGCAAGGACACATTGGTGGTTCACGGTTGGCCTGTTGTCCACCAAGACCTCCAGGTCCTCTGGAAAGCTGCTTTCCAGTCAGTCTGTCCAGTAAAGCAGAGTTGTTTTTCAAAGGTGGAAGCAATCTAAAGGCTTTTACTTATTTTAATAATTGTAATATTTGAAAGTATTTTAAGGCTTGCAGAAGGATTATTACCAGAGACCAGAGAACGAAAGGAACTCTGAACTTTTATTGTACTTCCATAGATTCTTAACTTTTCTAATAGATTTTATAGATTCTTGCAGATTGGTGTAGGTTTAAATTGAAATGGACCAAGTTACTTAGCAGAAATGCCACCTGGAAGGGGCTTTAGCTCATAGATGTCAATGCCTTCAAGCCTAAGATGGGGATCAGAATGTGGAGGTTAAGCAATAATAAGATTTCATGGTATCTACAAAGGACAACATGAAGTCACAGTGTGAATAATTACAGCTTGGTTCCTTGTAACATGAACTTGTTAGCGCTGCATTGTTGGCTGTCAGCCAACACTAATAAGAGAAAGTGTTGTTTATTTTTTACATTATTTTTTATTGTATTATCATACTGCTGGTGTTGAAGGCATTATTTGCATTGAAACCATTTCCCTTATGAGATGACTCTACTATCACTTTATTAACCAATTTGCAGTTAATTGATTTAAATATTTTTAATGACTTTTGACTGGCTCGTTAGTGGAAATGATTTAATTTCTGAGTTCTCGAAGCTGGTAGTGAAACGTGACTTCGAACTTTGATTGTGTTACTGGAAGTCATAACACCGACTTCAGCAAATGTGGGAATGTGTCAGGGGGAGTCACAGTGCAAGGGAATGACTTTTAGAAAGATTCAACTTGCCTAAGTCTCCCACCACAGTACAGAAAATCCGTCTGAACAATACATCTTGTGTTGTAGTCTGGTAACAACTGAAGCATCTCACCAGGCTCACTCAGTATCACCAGGCCAGGGCTGCTTTGCTTCGCTCCTCGCCCAAACCTGGAATAATCCTTGACATTACTGAGAAATCCGTGTGATTTCTCTGAAGTGCAAGCACTGGGAGAACAATAGTCTTTCCTCTTGGAAGCTCAAAGGCATGCTGGCACAGAGCCTTGCATACAAAGATGTTTGACCATGCTTGCCTTTAGACCATTAGCCTTTTATACCACAATATCCAATGAAATACGGTAGAATTAAGTCATAGAATTCTGGAATAGTTTAGAATTAAGTCACAGAATCACGGAATGGTTTGAGTTGGAAGAGACCTTGGAGATCATCTAGTTCCAGCTTCCCTGCCATGGGCAAGGACTCCAACTAGACAAGGTTGTCCTGTCCAGAATTTCTAATTTATGTCTAATCTAAATCTGCCTTCTTTTAGCTGACTGTAGCTTGTTTCTGGCCCATGGTAGCACACAGTGCTTGTCTATTTAATACCAAGAGGACTAAAAGCTGCTCATTTAAACTGAGATGTGTAATGACAGCGTTACACGCCAGTCTGGTTTGAATTTAGAACAGCCCAAATAAGCATCATGGTGTTGTTATCTGAGCTCGCTTTGTATCGTAAAACAACCAGGCAGCTCTTGAAAAATAGTTGCTTAACAGCAGCTGTGTTTTACAAAGTTTTGGCCTGGGGCAGAGTTTTACAGTCACATTACAAGCTCAAATCCAGGGGCTGGTTTTAATGGGAATGTTAATAGGTCCATAACCAGAGATATGGCATGTATTTCTATACCTGGAGCTATCAGATTTATTGCTATTTTGGTGCTTCATAAAGTAAGCATTGGGCTTTTTAAAAGAAGTTGCAAGGAACCCAGCGCTGATCAGATTCTGAAGGAAAACTGCTATTCTAATTTTGTGGAGGGGGTTGTTTAACCTTAAAAATAGAGGTTTTAAAAACCTCTGTGAAATATAACCTTGTGAAAACTGACCACGTACCCAGTACTGTCAGTCTGATGTCTTAATTCCACATTTTGATGAATATAGAAAAATTATAATAGTGTTTTGCCTGTCCATTGAAATTACATCTTACAAGAGCACTTCAGTGTGTAGATACCGGAGTCTTGCATTGCTTTTCTGTTTGCTGCTCCCAAGGGATGTAGATTGTCCATATTTAAGCCTATGAGCAGACATCTAAATGTTTGATTTGGTGTTTCCCTGTAGCTTTTCTCCCTGTTTTTCAGTCACATAAAACCTGATGAATGTGTGTATTAAGTGGATGGAGTGTGGTGAATTAATACACAAGCAGGCATGCTTTTGGTTGTCCTATATGAAGAGATTACTCATTTTGCTTCACTTTTCCCTGCTGTTGCCTTATGTAAACTTCAAATAAAGCTCAGCAGTTTCACCAGTGACCTCGAGGTAGGTTGGGTTGTTCTGAAGGAGGCAGAACATCCTGCACTAAGTTAGTGGCCTTGTCTGAGCCTGAAAACTGCAGTTTCATTCCGAGCAGTTGGACTGTTGAAGGGCTCTGCCTGCCTGAATGTGTCCTGGCGAAACTCCCCACCCTGCGGACCTTTGGGGTTTAGCAGTGGCTATTTTGACCTTACAGGAAAGGAGCCCTGCAGTTTGGAGCTTGCACAGTCTTGTCGTCTTGGTGTTGGTGTGCCAGAGGGGAGACTTTTGTGCCTGTTTCAGCTTTAAAGTCAATGTTTGTGTGAAAACAGCTCGCAGGCTCCTTTGGTGAGAAGTCAAAGAGTTGCTGAGGGGCTCCCAGCGTTTTCAGATCTATATCTGTTTGTGAGGGGTGAAGTGCAGGAGAGGCTTTAATGTGGGTGTAAGGTTGGCTTAATACATTTGTATTGATGGCCAGAAAAGAGGGACAAGAAAGATGCAATGGTTTCTTGAGTTTTCATACAGATATGAAACTCTGGCAGGTGGGGGAAGTCCCTCAAGGGTCAGACAGTGGGGGAGTGTTTGGGAAAAGTGTCTCTTTGGCTTCTCTTACCATCTTCCCTGAGGGCAGGACATTAGAGGCCTTTTGTCTGCCCAGTGCTAAGTTCTTACAGTTCTGTTGGATGAATGCAATCCAACCATTTATTCAAGAGGTAAGAACATCCTGCCCAGATGGGCTGCTGTTGTCTTCTTTATCTGGTGAGTCTGAATTAGATGGATGCTTAAGACTTCCAGTGGGGTTTTAGCCTCACAAATGTGGTTATCTACAGTTTGACGATTTCAAGCCTTCATATTGCTGATGCCAATTCCTGTTAGCTGAGCTCATGGTGTGTTTTGACGTGGCTGGTGTGATGACCAGCTGCTGCTGGGGGGGGGGAGATGCTCTCCCTCACCCTGACTGCCGGCTGCTTCTGCTTCTCTTCCTGTTTGGCAGCTTCAGGCAGCCGTGGCATGAAACTAAGCCAGCCCTGAAAACCAAATCACCTTTTTTATGGTTTGGGTTTTTTTCCCCCCGGTAGTTTCCTGAGCCAGTTTTTGGGGAGGTCAGCAGAGCACCGTGGCGGGTGGCAGGGCGGTGGCTGAAGCTCTGAGGGGCAGCCAGGCATTACGGGAGCTCAGCTGGAAGCAGGGATCTCTCTTGTGCCTCTCAGTGAAGTAAACCAGGGCTCAGGCGTTCAGTTTACTACCAGGAAGGCATTCAGAGCACTATGCCAAAAAGATCAAGTTTAGTTTATTTTTAACTTCTCCACGTTTTCAAAACTGCCTCCCCACTGGCTGCTTGCTGTGAGGAGGAGGAGGAGGTACAGAAAGCTCTGTGCACTTGTCCAAGCCCTGGAGCAAAGCCCTGCAGTCCTTTGCTCTCTCCAGCCAGCAGACTGTAATGATGCTCTAGACTGGCAGGCAGGGAGGAGGTACTCTTTGCTCTTTTTCTCTTGGACTGCATTGATTTCGCAGACACCATCTGCTTGTGGCTGACTAATTAGATGCAGTAGCCAAGAGGCAATTTTCTTCTCTCTCCTTTGACATGCAGACTCATACCAGGTCTGTGCCTTTTGTCACCAGACTTTGAAATCAGGCTGGTGGAAGATAAAACTTAGCCACTTGTTCAGGAATTGCTGAGAGGAGGGATAGCCAGGTTCTTAATGGTTCCTCAGTGAATTATGAACTTAGATCTGGATGGTTTTGTGTCGCACTGGTTCCCAAAATAGCATACAATGAGTGAAGTTTTCAGTGTTTTAGCCTTGGAACGGGAGAGCCTGGTGTTGGTCTGTGGCTTCTTAGTGAACAAGCTCCAGTTCAGTGCCAGGGTTTCCTTATGCCTCTTAGAATTGTATGACCAGACCTGGCAGATTTTAGAGATGGAAACTCCTGTTCAAACTGAAAGTTGGTATTTGGTCTTGAACATTTTATCAGGGACCTGGGTTAAGTCACTGAGAAACAAATGGAAGAGGTTTTGCGAAAGATACCATTCTGTAAATGATGGTGGTGTTCAAGTTCAGGTCACTTGCTCCAGGAGGCTTGCAGTTCTCTGGTAGTCATCTGTGTAGGATTTTATTTTTGTAGATACATAACTATTTCAGTTGCCTTCCAAAAAGGGAGTCTTTATGGTTTTCCAGTAAATGCCTTTTATGAAGCAGTATAAGATTCACATATAACTAAAATTAATTTCTTTCTTGTTTCCCTTTCCCTAGAATATGACAGATACCTAGCATCTAGCAAAACCATGGCAGCAGCTTACCTTGACCCAAACTTGAATCACACCCCAAGTTCAGGTGCAAAGACTCACCTCAGTACTGGGATGGAGCGTTCCCCAGGGGCCATGGAACGAGTCCTGAAGGTTTTCCACTACTTTGAAAACAGCAGTGAACCGACCACGTGGGCCAGCATTATCCGGCATGGAGATGCTACAGATGTCCGAGTAAGTCTGTTTTTAGCATTCTTGTGCCATTTTTAGGTTAAGCGTTAACTTAAAAAATGGGAGGTAAAAATCTGGAAGCAAACAAACTAGAAGTTTTGTGGTTTATTTTAAAAGACCTGTTGTATCTTTAAGTAAATTCAGAAGCTTTAAGTGGTACCAACCTGTGCGACAGCTCAAGGCAGGAATGAGAGCTGGGATGAAAGTGAAATTAAATATCATTTTGCATGTTTAAAAAAAAAAAAGAAATGAATGTGTTTAATTGTAAAATGTGTGTGTTTACATATTTAAAATGTTTAAATACAATGTGTACATCACTCAGGGGAAAAAATACTGTTTGGAAACTTATTCTCCCATAATGTGGGAAAATGGAGCTCTGAAGGGTCCCTTCTTTCCCCCTAGAAAGTTTATTTGTCCATCCTCTCCCCCCTGGTAGTCACCTGCTGCTTGTATTTTTACAGTATTGCCCTTCAGTTCATCTATGGAAAAAACGCAAAGGTTGTGACTTTCTAAAGAATAGGTATCTGTAATCTTAGGGTTCTGTGGTAGTGTTATATATGCATGAAAACACTTTATTGTGAACTTACATCCTCTCTAATGCTGAGATCTTACCTTTCCTGCATTTATTCTTCCAATTGTTCAGGTATTGTGGTATCTAAACTGTAATGAAGCCCAGTTTTACGTGTCAAATGCTTTTCTGGTTTGCTTGTTTTTTAATTATCCTCCAAGAGCAGAATCTTGCAGGGTGGTAGGTGGTGTGCGGCGTTGTTTTCTGCTGTGAGGTTCTTGCTATAGAAGCAGGTTCCCGTCTGCCCCTTCCTTCCAACAATACTTCAAATTCCACTACAAAGATGTGATTCTGCTGGAGGGAGAGAGTTGTCACAGAGTTAAGGAGACGCGTTTCCTCCTTTTGCCCTCTATTAAGTTTCTTTTGTGCAAGAGAAAATGAAATGAAAAAAAAAACCTAAATAGTTTTGACTGTTTATCTCCCTTCCCCACTGTTTATTTCCTAGCATGGCTGCGTGTAGTAGGGCCTGAGAGCATTCCTCCGTGGAGTAGGTCTTTTGATCTTGGTCACAGACTGGTGAAATCCAGGGATTTTCATTGGTGATGATCAGAAAATCCGTCTCTTGTCAATTTAGTAAGCTCATATCTATGTTCGGGGATAATTTGGTGAATGGGCAGATCAGAGGTACAACAACAATTATCATCAATTGCTTACATTTATTTTACATGGAATAAGGGTTTTTTGGGTGCTGCTTGAAACATTTTTGCTCCCTGGCTTAAGTACAATGGTTTGCTATCTCTAATCTGATTGATTCCTTTCATAAAGTGCATTACTTGGTACTAGAGAGGAAACTATGTCTCACTATGTTTTTAACCTTGCAAACCTCTCCTGTGGATAAATGTCCAGGGCTCTTAATGTGGTACTTGAAATAGAGGCTGTCTTTCCAGAGAAGTATGTAAAACCCTGGAAAACAAAAGCAGAGATTAAATCTGTTTTTTTCCAGCTCAGAAATACCTGTGGTTATGGACTTTAAGGGTACAAAACTTAGAGGTGCTGTCAGAAATTCGGTGCTGAGTTCAGTTTGCAGTTATATATTATTGTTTAAAGCAAGAATATGCCATTTTTTATAAAAGGGTCAAAAGAACAGGCAAGTAGCAGTTACTTGAGGCTTGCCTTAATGTTTAGTTTTTACACATACTTTTAATTGGATGGATGTTTCCAAAAAGAATGAGATTTTTGTATTGTTCTGTCCTGATAAAGAACATGATGCTTAGCTGTTAAACTTCCTTCTTTTAACAAATGTCCTCCTTTTGTTATTTTGTTGAACTGGGACAGTGACTGTTGAATGTGAATGTGCAGGTAGTAAAGGTCTAGCACTGATGTATTACCATGACATTTATTTTAGAAACAGTAAACCCTTGTTGGAGTACAAACCTACATTCCATTGGAATGAGTGCTGTTCGACCAAGCTGAATAATTTAAGATGAAAATAGCCTGTAAGGTTTTTATGCCTCCTTTTGTGGAGGAGACAGTCTGCCATAGAGCTTCCATTTCTTCTGAATTACAACCTGAGGGAGGAGACTGGAGCTGGGTTTGTTTCCAAGGAGCTCTGAAGGAATATTCAAAGGTGAATGTCTTTGAGACAGCTCTGCAGTTAAAAGGAAAAGAAAAAAGGTCTTTTGAGACTACTCTCTGGTTAGCACAGCTGTTGGGATGATAGCGGGGGAACATTTCCAGTATTTGGGGTACATTCCCAGTGTTTGAAGTCAGACTTGGTCTGAAATCTCCAGAAGAGCCAATTAAAGGTTTTTCTGCTGCTAAAGCCAGAGGACTTTATGGAATGTACCCAGGGAAAGTAAAGTTGGAATTTTCTTTCCCGATTTGTGGTTCCTAACATTTTCTGTTTCTAACGAAGTCCAGTTTGTCTTTGTGAATGAAAAGAATGTGTTTGACAGTCAAAGCAGTGAGGAAAGGGCCTTTTCCTCTCTCAAAAAAAAAAAAAAGGAAAAAAAGATACGATATCCTAAGAGCAGAGTAGAAACAGTGATTTAGCTGTATACCTTCTACGTAATTCCTTGGTCATGAAGGGAAACACTTTTCATTAAAACTCAGATGGTTAAGCTCATATGAACAGAGCTCAGCTTTCTGTAGGAGTCCCTTAAAGGGCTAGACTGTGATTTCCTTTTTGTTTGTCTTAAAATATGTTTCACCAAGACAACAGCATGGCTACACGTAGGCTGTGCTTTGAGGAGAACTTCGGGCTGTGGACCTCTGCTTATTCTGGACGCATTTAGTCCCTCAAAGACAGCTGTTTCCTCAGAGGGTTGGAGGCTGTGTTCTGCAGTGGATGCAAGAGCAGCTTCTCAATTCTGGGAAATGCTTTCTTGGATTTCAAAGAACTGGCATGCTCCCTTTACCCTCTTTTTCTTTGGTGTTATCCTAATGGCATGCTTCATTTCCAGAAGAAAGAAAAGGCTTTTATGAATGTGCAAACAGTGGTCTCCTCCTGTGAATGTGTATGCAGACACAGGCAGGCATTTGCCAGGGGAAGAAAGGTTATTTATCTTCGCTGTTTATGTTGGTATGGCTTGTTTGGATGTAGTGTCTAGGTGCTTATGCATAAAGACGGATTTCCAGGCTTAGGGCCTGGAGAGAATGCAGGGCATGCTCTGCCCTGCTCACAGCCTCAGGTGTGGCATGTGAGGAGGTGGGTGTTGCTGAGATGGAATTTTTTAGTCTCAAGTGCACCCTGAAAGTAAACACTGCCGCAGGGTCTTGATCAGCACTTGGGAGAAAATGACCTCCGTTTTCAGATGTGGTTGAAGCAGAATTGTAACCATATTTTTAAAAATAAAAAAAGAAGAGTGCAATGCATGTAGCAGATTGAGGGGGTAGGGAAGAGTTGAGATTTTTAGAAAACAGACATTAGGAATCCTTGTGTGAGTCCTTACAGGTGGCTTTTGGTGAAGTGCAGATCTTCTGTGCAGTCTCCTCTTCCACCCCAGAGGTGCCCAGCTTGCATCCATTACACCTCCTTTTTTTAACTTCTAGTCTTTTAAGCTTGTCCCTGATTCTTCACTAGTAGTTGTGAGAAGTAAAGACATTATTTATGTGGAAATAACAACCACAAATCTCAAACGAGGTTATTGCCAGACATGTGTTGTACCTTGATTCTCAGAAAGTGTTGTTTTCTTCCAATTTTGTTATACTGTCTAAAACTTAAGCTGGATAGAGATAGCATTAAAACTTTTAACCTGTCAGATTTGTCCTTCTTTTTGTAGTTGGAGAGAAGCATGGTTAGAGCTCTTGGATAAATAAAGACAGTGTTCGGGGTTCTCTTAACCTGTTCGTAATTCAAATGCCTTTTTCTTCCTTTGCTGTGTAGTACCACCTTGAAATGTCAGCTTCCCTAATGTTGACAGAATAAGAACTCAAAAAGCTGAATTTAAAAAGTACATCCTTAGCTAAGGGGAAGGATATTATCTAACTTTAAAAAAATTAAATGCAAGGAGCATGCTTTGGCTATGTCCCATTTATCTGGAAAAAGACCAGAGCAAATTCATCAGCTTCCCTATCCACCTGCAAAATCTTAGTTCTCACAGGTAGAAGGCATGGATGCATGTTGGAAGTTCATGTATTCCAGTCTGTTCCCTAAGTTAAACTTCTTAGGGGAATGGCTGAAGCACATTCATCTGCGTCTTCACTAAAGCGGTTTATTCAGCTGTGTTACTGTGTTCGTATGTGTTGCATCTTTTTTCCTGTTTGCCTCTCCCATTCAGTCTGTGCTGTACTTTCACCTATTGGTGCAAGAGAGCAGAGTATTTGATTGGAGATCCAGTTTGTGGTGGAAAAATTGAAAGATCCTGTAGTGCAAAGGTCTGCAATTCAAATGCTATCCTAGTTAAGACACGTGTTTCATCTGGCAGCTGTGCCAGCTTCCTTCTTGCTGTTTGTTTTCTCATGCTACCACCGTAGTTGTGCTGGCATAGGTGGTGGGACTGTTTTGGCAAACTCAGTCCAAGTTAAAATGAATGATTGTGTTGCTGTTGTTTTAAATCCAGATCAGTTCTGTAATCTTGTTAGCTGCATTGTCTTGCAGACTGACATGGCTGAGAAGGCTGGAGGGAGAAAGGAAATGCCTGTTTTTGCTGGCACCGCGCTGCTACTGCACCGCGAGTGAATAGAATATTAAAGCCTTATTGATGAACATCCCTTCTCATCCACAGCAGCATTCCTGGTTTCCAGCATTTCCCAAGAAGGATACTGCCTGTTCTGAAAAAGGGCAAGAGGCTTGTCAGTCCATCCTCAGTTCCAGATATGATTCCACCCACTCACCTTCATCTCTGTCCTGATAAAGTCTCTCCTCCTTTTTCAAACCCGTGTTATTTAGAGCCAATATCTGAACAAAAGGTGCTAGACGTGTACTGTGGCTAGTCTGGAGCAGAGCTGGGCTGTACAACGCTGATTCTGACTGACAGACAGGTAGCCAGAGGTTGAACTCACTGCTGCCCAACTGTGGAATGGCCAGATGTGCTTATTGCTTCTCGATTCCTCCCAAGCCAGAAGCTTGAAGAGTTGTAGGAGAATGGGCATGGGGTAGAGCTGCTCTGGTTTATCTGTGCAATCTTTAAAGGAGATGCAAATGTATTAATTGTGTAAGTTTTTATCTACTGGGTTTCTCTTTTAAAATAAATTCTTACTAGATTTAGTAACAAGGGTAGCAGGTTGGTCACACAAAGTTCTGTGGAAAGAGGCTGTGAGCACTGGCAGGAGTCAAAGCTGGGTTAGTATTTTTGGTGAACTCAGCTCTTTACAGCACTGGTTGCGTATTCAAATCTCATTTTTACATGTGTACAGTGATATATATGCTTTGAGGCAGTGGAACTATTTGATGTATAGAAGCAGACTGGAGTGCAGCAATTCAAACATCAAATAGATGTATGTAAAAATGTATAAAATCATTCCTGGTCTAGTATAAGAGCTAGAAAATTGGTACCATTTACCTTTTTTTTCCTTCCTTTTCTCTGCTGTGTGCCTGCGTGAATTGTATCAGGTAACAAGGCATGGTTGTATTGTTATTTTGTAGGTGCCTTCCTTCTTAGAATCTGAAAAAGGTAACAAGAATTTGAAATTATGGACCTTGAAATGTAAATAAAAAGGTGTATGGTACCATGATAATCAGTATGGTTATAACAAGAGAAAAGGACCCTTGGGCTTTAGAATGCCTGTTTTACTTGTCTAAAATACTCATGATACCCTTAGATGAGACACACATGCAAAATAACATTTTAAACCCCATCTAAATAGCCCTTCGACATTTTTCTGAAGACATCTAGATCTGTAGACAGCTTCAAGTCCAATGTCAATGTCCTGCATCAATGTTTAACTATAAAAACTGGGTCCGATGGGGGCTCTTAGGCTTTGCAAGTGCATCTGAGGATAGGGAGTAGTGAAATATAGAATCACAGAAAAATCTGGGTTAGAAAGGACATTGAAAGGTTATCTATTCCAGCACTGCTGCAAAGAGCAGGGACATTTTCAACTAGATCAGGTTGCTCAATCTAACCTGGCCTTGAGTGTTTCCAGGGATGGGGTATCCACCACCCCTCTGGGCAACCTAGTCCAGTGTTTTACCACCTTCATTGTAAAGAAACCTTCATAATATCTTATCTAAACCTACTCTCTTTGAATTTAAAGCCATTTGCCTGTATGCTATCGCTCCATACCCTTGCAAAAAGTCCCTCTCCAGCTCTCTTGGAGCCTCTTTAGGCACTGGAAGGGGCTCTTAAGTTCTCCCTGGAGCTTCTCTTCTCCAGGAAGAGCAGCCTCAACTCTCTCAGCCTGGCTCCATGGGAGAGGTGCTCCATCCCTCTGATCATCCTGGTGGCCTCATCTGGATTTGCTCCATCAGCTCCATGTCCTTCCTGTGCTGGGCCCCCAGAGTTGGATGTAGCTCTGCAGGTGGGGTCTCACCAGAGGGAGCAGAGGGGCAGAATCCCCTCCCTCTCCCTGCTGCCCACGCTGCTTTGGATGTTAAGCTTCTGGAAAACTAAATTTATTATCAGCTTTTAAAACAGTGTTGCATTTCTTTGGGAAGTGTGCAGTAGGATCAGAAAAGTGCTGATTAATCCAAGAAGATTGGAAAGGAGGGCTGTACCAGCTCTGCTCTGTCAGTGCTGTCAGTGTATGCTTGGAAGGTTCCTCGTGGAATTTTGTGTGGGTGTGAAGAGGTATTCAGGATGACAGATCCGAGTATGGCTTGAGTATAAAAGGCTCTGAGGCACTTGGGTGGATGTGTGGCTTGAGCTGAGGTGTCTCTATGCTGGAATGGTGACAGGATCCTGGGCACCAGCAGAGCCTGTGTTCAGGCTGTACTCTCAGTATGAACTTGTTGGGCTTCAGGGGCAGAGTTCTTGTGCAGCCTCATCAGTTTTCCAATCTTGTTTATCATATGATACACAAATGTGTTTGCTGGATAAGCACAGTAATGAGAAAAAGAGGAATGTGGGCTTTTTGCTTTGACTGTCAGACATAGTGTTATCAGAGGACAGCCCAGATTTTGATGTAGTGAGCACGTTCTGGAGTTCTCCTTTATGGAAATTATAAATTAACTTTCATCAGACCTTTGCCATTTACTTTTGTTCAGCTTTTCATTTAAGCCCCCCTCTATAAATCTGTCATCAGGAGTTACAATACTTGATATATAAATACTTGACATATTTGAAGTGCTACACAAACATTAGCACGCTGTGCCTGTGTCAGAGTTGCTACTTAAAGACTTTTCTGGTGCAGAAAACTTTCTCCTTCCTACTAAATAAGGAAATTAGGTTTGTAGTCACACTGGGAGTATATTATTCTATCTTCAATTTATTCATAGTAGCACATCAGTCTTGTTAATTTACAAGCAAGCAATTCATTTTGACTCATTTACAGAAGCATGAAGTACTATCAATACATACTGGGAGAGCCAAGGGTACCGTGTGCCTTTCAGCCTTTCTCTGGTCTGTCTTGATTTTTCAACATTTTCCTAAATATACTGTACTGTAAACTCTATTTTTGGGCACATCCTCCTAATTTAGGGCAAATATGAATCTATTTTTTAAATTAGCTGTGATGTGTATCTGTGGGCTCTTCAGACAAATGAGTAAAAATGAGTGCAGTTCAGTTTTCCGCCTGTAGAAAAAGCTTTTTCTTCTTCTCTCTGGGATAAAGGGAGGGAAAGGTCACCTATCCCTTGTCTGTTATTGATAGGAAGTTCCTCTGAAGGCTTCCCAGTGCCTCTTGCTCAGCTGTACTAGTCTATTTTATGTTCAGGATATAAATGCCAGCTTCAGAAACCTAATTAAAATCAATGTGATGATGGTAAACCACATTCAAGTGGCAGATGATTGTGTGACTGCCTTGCAGTTATAGGGAACTGCTAACAGACACATGAAAACTCCCCATGGGAATTTATATTCATGTAGGGATCCCCTGTACCCAAAGTGAAATCTCATTCTGGATTAGGTTTCTGCTGGAGTCAAGCTCTCCAACAAGTGCTTCTAGCTGTGATTAATTTGAGGTCAGAAGTTTGTAGTCCAGGTTCAAACTGCTGGTGCTTACCTATTTTTTTCCACTCAGTAATCCGTCTGAAGAGCTTCCTGAGCTGCAAGACTGGTTGCAGTGGAGTCTGGAGAGATTTCAGATTTCTTTGGCCACACTTCCTTCCAGTTAAAAGACTGTGGTGACATGTCTCGGCAGGGTGCTGTAGCTGCTACTGCGCAGTGGTTAAGCAGTTAAATTGTTAGTCTGGAAACTTCTGATTAAGCATTCTCATCACTGCCACAGAGAACATCGGCCTGCTTTGGCAGGGCTCCTCACAGAACCACCGTGGAAGGCACAGAGGCTGTCACCCATCCTGGAGTGATGGCAGTGGCTTTGTTGGACACTCCAGGCGTCTCCACTGGGTCTGTGGAGGTTGCCCAGGACCTGAGGAGACGCAACATGTCATTTCCTACTGATGGGAGTTAAATGCACTGACCTGATGCTGGCTGCAGTGCCAGTGCAAGTCTTGGGGATTAATCTTGGACTTTTTGGAAAGAGCAGCGAGGGCTGTACAAGTCCCTGGGGCTGGATGAGCTGCCCTGTTCTGCTGCTGGGTTCTCCTGATGGGACATGTAGCTCTAAATGTTTTAACATTTAGATCCTCTGGTTTATTGATAAAAAAGTATATAAGCAAGTAGATGTTTTACTAGAAAGGTCTCCCCTGCAAACCAGCCATTTTGAGCATCTTAATCACCATGTGTCCTTATTTCTCCAGTTTTTGATACTGACTGTGGGTTGATAGCACCTGGAATGAGCTCTGCAGCTTTCCTAAACAACAGAGAAGAGAAGCACTTAATGTGTTTGTTTCACTTAAAGCATCCTTTCTTCCCTCCTGACAATACCTGGCTTTTTAGAATATATTTTCTAACACTTGCACTTGACCTCCTTTGTACCCATTCTGCTGTCTCCTTGGTGTTTGTGCTGACTTTTTCTTGAGTTGCAATACATACTAATTGTTGCAAATTATTTTCTTGGGGTGACAGCAACTACCTTGCCACATACCTCACCCTTCTTATGTAATTCAGAAAATATGTCTATTTTTATTTTCAATTTTGTGCTAGGTTAAGACTCAACTGATGATACTAAAGGGACAGAAGCTTAAAATCTCTCTTGATTTTGGCAGGAATTAGGACATCTGACTTCTTCAGTCCTTTTGAAATCCCAGCCTGAAGACTATAGAGAGGGTCTGAGATGTCCATCTTGATTCTTTCCTGAGTAAACACTGATGGTTTCAGCTGAGCCTTACGCATCAGTAGTCTTAGTGGTTCATGGTCATAGATAATTTTACCATAATTTTTTCCTTTCCAAAGCCATTTCTTATCACAGCAGGCATAACTATCATCTAAGAACATGTACCTCCATTTTCATTATCAACTGACAGTGTCAGAGATGGGGGAAGGGATGGATTTCCAAAATATAATGTTGTATGTTACATGCTCTGTGCAGGGTGCAGGAAGAGATGAAAATGAATGAATCTCTTCTGTTTGCATATAGAAAAGCTGGCACCGTTCCCTTTGGATGAGAGCTTGCCTGCCAAAATGTTAGGCTTTACTAACCAAGCAGAGATTGTCCTTTGGGTGAAGAAGAGGTTAAATATGTCTGTTGATTCTCAGAGTACTTGGTGGTGGTGAGTGTTTCCAGGGATACAGGCAACTGTTCTCCTTTGTAGTTTGTGATACAAAGAGCCTCAAATGCAGTCAAGAAACAAACTTAAACAATTTACATTTAATTCAGATTTAAAACCATTCACTGACCTGATAATAGACCTTTGGAATTGCTGGGGAAGGTTGCAAAAAGTGAACTGCTTTAAGAGGAGACAGGATGAGTAATTGGAAGAATTTCATTGAAGGCTGATGAATGACAGAAACAATGCTTGGCTTGGGAAATCCAGTGGGATAAAAATAGTCTGAGGTTAGGGGAGCACTTGGGGCAAGTGTTCCTGTGTGCTTGCCTGGTGTTGCCTCATCCCCTGGCACCCATCTGTGGCCACTCAGGTTCCTCCTGGAGTTGTTTTACCGAGGTGCCTGCAGGGAGTTCTTGTTTGCATCAGACCTTTGTCCTGGCAGCTCGGACACCTTCTGGCTGCCCGGACAGGCTGTGATGACAGGCTGTGGCTGGTGAGTCTGTGGTGCTGCCAGCTGCTTGAAAGCTTGGATTTGCCGGAGTGTTGTGAAGTTTCCCTCCCACACAGTACTCTGCAAGCCTCCTGCTTGCTTTGCTGCTGCTGTCCATCTTCCTTTAGATTGGGCTCGCCATCCACTTAGCACTGGATGTCCAGCTCCAGGGCATGGGAGACAAGGGAAATTGGGGCACTGTGCGTTCTGAAGCAAACTGATGCTTCTGAGGATGCTCTCACTGCTGGTCTCAGACACATGGTCCTCTTGGGCTTGATGGAGCCTCTTCTAACTCAGTCCCCATGAACTTACTAAACATGGCTTGTGTTTCCTTCCTGTAGGCCTGGAAGAATTTTGTTTTACATTTCTCTGTGCTCTGTGTTGCTTCTGAAAGATTATTTAAAGGTTGCAGTTTGAGGAGATGTGTGAGCTGATTTAACAGCTTGATGTCACCTCACCAACAGCATGATTCCACTCCTACATGTGTCATCTTCCCCCTCTATTCAGATTTAGTGCTTCCTTAATTCTCTTTTTGCAGTTAGTTTTCTGCTTGCTTAATTTGCAGAGTCAGGGTTTTAAACAATTTCTTTGGGATGTAAAACAAATTTTGGGAAGCCGTCACAGATTCATTTAGGTTGGGAAAGGCTGCTTAGGCCATCAGATCCAATCTATGAACCCAGCACCACGACCAAGTTCACCACTGAACAATGTCCTCATGTGCCACATCCTCATGTTTTTTGAACTTCAAGGGTTGATGACTCCACTACTTCCCTGGCCAGCCAGTTCCAAGGCTTTTACCCTTTCAGTGAAGAAATTGTTCCTAATACCCAATCTAAAACTCCCTTGGCGCAGCTTGAGGCCATTTCCTCTCATCTTGTCCCTTGTTAGCTGGGAGGAGAGTCTGATCCCCACCTGGCTACACCCTCCTGTCAGGGAGTTGTAGAGAGCAGTACGGCCCCCCCCGAGCCTCCTTTTCACCAGGCTCAGCCCCCCTCAGCTGCTCCCCACCAGACTTGTGCCCCAGACCCACAGTGTCATCCTATAGAAAACCCTCTCTCTAACTCACTCCGGAAGGCCACCTCTGGGTCCTGTAGAACTTCCCCTGGTTATGTGATGATGTTTTTCTGGAATTCTGAGCAAGAATCAGCGACTTGTGCATCTCTGCATGCATCTGTGTGTGTGTGTACCTATATGAGC
Source organism: Eulacestoma nigropectus (assembly GCA_013397775.1). Classification (NCBI taxonomy): domain Eukaryota; kingdom Metazoa; phylum Chordata; class Aves; order Passeriformes; genus Eulacestoma; species Eulacestoma nigropectus. Next base: position 206,765 of record VZTE01006666.1, read on the forward strand.
GTTTTCAGTAGGAAATTTTCAGACCGTTACAGGCACAGAAGCAAAGGCCTGTGGATTCCTGAAAGAAGTGTCTGGGAGCAGCGATAGCCCCTGCTCCTGCTGAGCTCTGAGCTCCTGCCGGCGGGGATCTGCTGCCTTGCAGAGAGACACGGCTTCCCTTTGACAGGGTTGTGGGGCAGCAGCTCAGAGCTCCTGCTGGCTCCCTAATTGGGATAAGAGCAGGACAGCCTGGCACGCTGCACCTGAAAGGTGGCTCATCCCTGCTTCACTAACACATTTGATTTTTAGTTACTGCGTGTCAGACCTTTCTGATGTCTGACATGGCACTCTGCTACGGATTTATGTAAAAGGTTCCTTTCTTGGGCAAGAGATCCTCAAACTCTGAAATCTACCTCAGGGCAAACAACTTTTGTTGTGTTTGAGAATGTTCCCAAATAATTGTCTCTTGCCTCCTTTTGTAAGGGATCTGTGCTGAATTTCAAATGAGTCAAGGGAGGAGGGGAAGGAATCCAAGGGGCTGTGGTGTGACCTATGAAATTCTGCCTGTTGGGGTACTAAAGAGGATGAAAGTCCAAGATGATTTTCTGGTTCTTGTTGGAGAGCGACTTTTGAAGGCTGCTGGTGGGTTTTTTTGAGCTAATACATCTTTCTTTCATCCACAAACCTGCTTTTGATATTTTGGCTTTTCTGTTATTCTGTTTTACATAGAGGAAATACTGTCCTAAATCAGATAAGATGCACGGAATGTATTTACTGATGTTTCCTGAAGCCGTGCTAAAAAAGTAAAAATTAAAAATTCAGCAGTTGTAACTAGTTGTGTGAAAGAGTAGCTGACAATAAAATATATTTAGTATTTTTAATAAAGTTGCTACCTATGTGCTGCTTGGTATTTTTGTAGCGTATTACATGGTAATATTTAAAATTAAAAAAAAATACATATATTGTATTTTACACCTTGTAAGGAGTGTGTGTTTCTCTGTTTTAGGGCATAATTCAGAAGATTGTGGACAGTCACAAAGTGAAAAATGTGGCCTGCTATGGGTTACGGCTCAGTCACCTGCAGTCTGAGGAAGTTCACTGGCTACACCTGGACATGGGGGTGTCCAATGTGAGAGAGAAATTTGAACTAACCCACCCTCCAGAAGAATGGAAGTAAGAGTATAAGTCTGTTCAATGTCAGTCATATAAGTCTTTCTGCCTTGTCGTAAAAAATATTCTGTAATTTGTTTTACTAAGAATGATCCTTCTGTAGTGGAATAGAGCTGATGGAATGGGGCAAAATAAACCCACCAAACTTTTCACTCAGAGCTGTGAGCAATGTTTTGTTTGCTTTAAAGGGTTTTTGCTGTTGTAAGGGGTTTCCTGCAAACTGAGGAGAAACCTGGGATTTAGAGGAAGCATAAAATAGGAACAGAAATCTCCTAGTCATTTGTGCTGAAATCTGCAAGTTTTGTCATACTTAAAAGTTTTAGGACAGGAATGCTATTCTTAGTTGTAGTATAAGCACATAGCTGCAATTTTAAAAGGAAAAAGCTTGTTATTTAAATAAAGCCAAAAGGATATTGTTAAGTACTGGTTGTACTTATCTATAGACCGAATAGGAGAAATGTGATTTGAAAAGAGTGAAATGCAGTCAAAAATCTTTTTATCCCTCTGCTGTTGAAAAACTTCTCAGTTGTTAAACTTACTTATATTGTGGCCCAGAGCAGTAAGTGACATCTGCCTTCCTTCTGACTGTGATCTTCTCAAGTTATACCAGAAGCAATGAACTGTAGAAAAATAACTGCAGAATTTTGGGGTTTTTTTTGTAGCCTGGGCACATTTGCTGAGGTTTTTCATGATGCTGTTAGTTGGTTAAAAGAAGTGTTATGACCTAAGTTTCTTCTCCTTTTTAGGAGGGTAAGCTGGTGGTGCACCCTCAGGAGAGGAAGGAGGGAAACTCTGTCCACTTTCCTGGTAGAAGGACAAGAGGAAACTGGAATTTGTTTGCAGAAAGACACAGTAGTGTACTAGAAAAAATTGGGAGCTCAGAGCTGTAAAATACCAGTAAACCAAATAGGGATTAAACCAAAGAATAGATTACTGTGGTTGCTAGTTCACTGCAGCGGCATTGTGCATCTATTTCTGTGGTTTATTTTCATAACCACAATTTGTGCACAAGTTGCTGGTTATTTTAAAGGCTGCACATACCTTCTGCAAAATTATTGTAAATATTCTATACTTAATTTCTCACAAATGGAGTTATTATATTCTAGCAGATGTCACAGTTGGCAAGCTTCAGTTTATAAATACTCTTTAGGGTCCCGATTTTAGCAAATTCCACGAATTCAAAGAAATGAGGAGTGTTTAAAACCTGGGTTTCAGGAATGTTGCATATTGCCTTCTATGCATGTTATATTTTATTTTTTCTGGGATCTACATGGATATTTTCCCGCACAATAAATTTTTCATAGATAATTCTGTGAAATCACAGCTTAGAAAGGAGGAGATTACTGAATCCTTTCCTTGATAGTGGTGCTATCATGTGGTGGATGAGATGTGAATAATTTATGGTGTGAAAATTTGTTACCTAATGTACCAGTGTCAGTTCCATTTTTATTAGGCAGTACAACTTGCATGGTACACATAGCAGAACACATTTAATTGGTTTTAAAAACAAAGATAGATATTGTTTTGAAGCTTGTGGAAAGGAATTGTGTAAAATGCTCATGAAAGAGCTATGATAAGATGTAAATTATTCAATACCTTTCCAAGTGTCATTTAATGTGTTATCGAATACATGCAGCCTGACATACCTTTTAAACCCAGAGAGATTTGCTGTGCATAATCAAAATGCTGCTGTCATATTTGTAATGCCGTGACACAAAGTGTCTAAGATCATATGACAGTACTTGTAGAAATATTTAGATTACTAAAGTGAAAGTAGTCTTGGAATGGTTCTTAAATTAAAAGCTTCCTATAGTGTTAGTAAACCACTAAATGCCTCATATATGTTTATTTTATTTTTATCATCTGAATTAAGGGATTGTGTATTCAGAGTGTTCAGAAATTAGATCTTGGAATTCTCCTGGACTAATCCAGGTTCTAGAAGTTACATGGATTGTCAGTAGGTTGCACACAAAAGTTACCAGAATAAAATCCATCACCCAGCTGAGTGAGCCAGAGTTAGCAGGATCTGGGGCTCTTAAATCATAAATAACACCAACCCTCATCATTTTGTGTAATTCTGAGCCTTGAACAGCAGTCACAGCTGCTGTTCTTTATGTCTCCAAAACTGCTGTGTGCCAGAGCACTGTTCCTTTTGCTGGTCTTTCGTGTCACACAAAAGAAATATCAAGAGGTTCCATAACAAGTTGTGTGTGTTGGAACACCCTGTACCCCACAGGGCAGATACCTTCTAGCTCTGTAGTTCAGGTTTGTAAAGCAGGTCCCTGTAACCAGATGACATCCCAGCTGTGGCTCTGACAGGTAGGAGACACCCCAGTGCTCAGCAGTCCTGGACTGTGAGTTTTGGTAGCTGTGATGCAAAAGCTCTGGCAGAGATACAAGGTCAGATCACCTGTGGGATGTTTGAATGAGTTGACCAAGTTGGTCTAACAGATCTGTCCCTCTCCTCACTGCACTCTGTCTTCTCTCTTCTCTGGCTGCCAGTTATCCAGTCCTTTTTCTTTCCTTCTGTGAGCCTTAATACTTCTCTAATCCTTCAGCAAGCTGATTCAGTTCATTAAACTCACACAAGGCTTCTCCTTTGTCCACCCTTCTTGTTCTCATCTTCTCTGTTCTGGTTCCTTTCCTGTTGATGTGAACTGAATCAGAACCCGCTGAAGGCAAGGTTGGCACTGGTGAGATGATTTCTTTCAGTGGCACAAATTATTAAGAGTTGGATAATCCTTTCTGTTATGGCTCCACCAGCTGCCCTGGTAGTGCTTGTTACTGACAAGAACTACCTGGTGGTGTTCACTCTGCTGTGGATGGGTCACTTCACTGTACAACTTGTGAACTCTTTTGATGGCCACCTTTGTGAGGTGTGGCAGAGTGCTTCTGAGCCCCGCTAGAGGGGCAGAGCAGTAAGCAGAGTGGTGATCTTGCAGGAATAATTTATCAAACGTAAGGGGAGTGATCATCTGCTGAGATACTTGCTCCGAAAGCAGACCTAGTTTGTGAGAAAGGGACATGTCATCCTTGTCAGTTGGCTGCATTTCAAAGACAGTAAATTTAGAGGATATTGAAAATTGAGCCCATCCTTGAGTTGGCCTTTGGAACTCAGCTTCTTCATTCCCACAGGCCCAGGCAGAGATTAGGTTATAAATAGGTAATGAAGGTCACTTGCCGTGACTGTCCCAGCTGAGCTGCTTTGCCTTACCTGATTTTCTCATGAGATCGTCTTGCAAAAAGCAGCACTTTCATGGCTGATCAGTAAAGAAGACACGTCCCTGTAAAGGAGAGAGATTGATTTTCATCTGTTTGTTTTGGTTTTTTGGTTTTTTTTTTGTTTGTTTTTTGTTTTTTTTTTTAAATCCCAGAGAGTAATGGTGTTCTGCATCCTAGAATCACAGAATCATTTGGGCTGGAAGAGACCTCTAAGGTCATCAAGCCCTATGTTTAACCCACCTCTGACAAGGCCACTACTAAACCATGTCCCCAAGTGCCACATCTACATGTCCTTTAAATCTTTCCAGGGATGTGATGCTACCACTTCCCTGAGCAGCCTGTTCCAATCTTCTACAGCCCATGAAGAAATTTTTTTTAATATCGAATATCCAATTTTCTGATCTATAATGCAGTCTAAACCTCTCCTGGTGCAACCTGAGACGGTTTCCTCTCGTCCTATCACTTGTTACTTAGGAGAAGAGCCCAACTCCTACCTAGCTACACTCTCCTGTCAAGGAGTTGTAAAGAGTGATAAGGTCTTCTCTGAGCATCCTTTTCTCCCTCAGCTGCTCCTCATCAGATTTGTGCTCCAGGGGAGATTTAGGTTGGATATTAGGAAAAATTTCTTCATGGAAAAGATTCTTAAGCACTGGAACAGGCTGCCAAGGGAAGTGGTGGAGTCACCGTCCCTGAAAGTGTTCCAAAAACATGTGGATATGCCACTTGCGGACACTGTTTAATGGTGAATATGGTGGTGCTGGGTTGATGGTTGGACTCAGTGATCTTAAAGGCCTTTTCCAACCTTAACAATTCTGTGGTTCAAAAATGTACTGGATTATAGAGCCCCCAAAAAAGGAAGGAAGTCTTTTACACAGACTTGTTTTATTCCGTGTCAGTCTCTCCAGTTGTGCTCAGCAGTAGATTTTAGTGGATATGGCAGAATAAAAACCAGGAGAGGCTCTGCTTTTCTGCAGTTGGATAGTGTGCTCGTGCTGCCTTCTCTCCCTGACACATAAATACCTGGAGGTACAATTTGGCTGATACCTAATTTTAGTAAATAAGTGGTTATCTGCTGGGGATCATGAAATGTAAAGGCTGATCAGCAACAGAAGGTGATTCTGCGTTCCTTCACAAATTAGAATAATTTGTGAGGGTTTGTCTTAACTGTGACTTTGAGTCTTTTCTTGTTTAGCTGTGTCTGTTTCGTTGTGTCAGAGAATGGTTTGGATTGAGAAGGAGCTTTAAGGATCACCTAGTCCAACCCCCTGCCATGGGCAGGGACACCTTCCACTAGACTGAGTTGCTCCAAGCCCCATCCATTCTGGCCTTGAACACTTCCAGGGATGGGGCAGCCACAGCTCCTCTCTGCCAGGGTCTCACCACACTCAGAGTAAAACATTTCTTATGTCCAGTGTAAATCTACTCTGTAAGGTGTTCTCAGCCTCTCCTGCATTTCACTCTTTAATTTAAGAACATGTTTTCTTTGCACGAATTTAGAAATATATTTAGAAATATATATAGAAATATATTTAGAAATATATTGCCATACTACAACAAGACATTATTCTGGTATTCCTTGTTTGTATACAGTGTGTGTATGTATTTACAATTTCCAAATTTTTTCCTTATATTAATGGTTTCTAACAGGACATTGTATTTTCAATGATTTCAAAGCAAATAATATTTTATATTTTCTTATTGGGTATTGCAACTTCTGCTTGCGGTAGAATCCTAGGCAGCACTTAACTCCTAGTAAATTTTTACCAAATCCCCATGTAAATCTTGATTACAGGCAGCCAGATCACTTGCTGAAAAGAAGTTCTTGTCCTGCTGAAACCAACAGATTGAAATGTTGTAATGTTTGCTCTTACCATGAGCAGATTGTTAAATATACTTACTTTGGGAAGTCCTGCTAAGAGTGTTAGTTAGGATATGCTGTGTTGGCACAGCCCAGGGGATGGAGACATTTATTATCGGACTTTCATTGAAGGAGTGTGTCAGAGGAGGAAGCAAACAGTCTGTGTCAAACATCGTGGGCTGTTACCACAGGACAAGGAATAATACTAAATTTAGGGATTGAAAGCAGAAGTTTAGGACAAGAAATAATACTAAATTTAGGGGCTGAAAGCAGAAGTTTAGGTTTGAGAAAGGATACAGATTTGGTGTAGGTCATGGGTCAAGGCTCATTCTGAATTTCTCTCACTTCTGGTGTACAATTAACTTGAAAAATATGGCTGTCAGCTTCAAAACTGTTTGGTTTTTGCATGTGTCTTGGTGATGAATAGGGGAGCAGGAAACCTTTTTACAGAGAAACCCCTCCAAAACCTATGGAAAATCCAGACGTGAATATTAGAGCATTGATCAGAGAAGGAGCAGAGTCCTGTTCCTTGATCTCCTGTAGGATGTGGCTCCCTGGTGAGTGACACTGTCGCTCTTGGAGTGAGAACCAGAGATAAAAGCTGTTGCCAGGGGTCGTGTCAGAGGTTCTGGCAGCTCATCTGTTGTCACCTAACTGGGGCCTCCCTTCCTGTGGGTCTGGAGCTTATCTGCTCCAAGTCCTCGTGCTTTGGTCCTCTCTGAAGCTCTGAGAAGGCAGCAGGGCTCTAAGTTTGCTTCTGTTACAAAGGTCCTTGGTAAACATCTCTATGAAATGGCAGGTACAGATAAATTCCAGCTTAGTTCACTTGAGTAATCAAATAGGAAATTTTCCATTAGTTTTCCAAGTTTGAGTTTGTTCGTATTTTTAAGAATGTTGCAAGGAAATCTTAATTTTAATTCTGCTCAACAGTCTCTTCTTCTTGCTTTTCAGGTATGAATTGAGAATTCGGTATTTGCCAAAAGGATTTCTAAACCAATTCACTGAGGACAAACCAACTCTAAATTTTTTCTATCAGCAGGTATGTTCAGTTCTACTGCTTTGTATTTTGCTGATTTTGCTGGATTTAGAAAGCTCTGGGCTTATTTATGTGGGTAGGATATTACTGCAGAAACAGAAAAAAGGAAAAAATTTAAGGTTGCATATATATAAAGCAGAAAGGACACAAAGCCCATGACATCTTTCTCCTTGAGAAGTTGTGAGGAATGTGTTCCAAAAACAAGGTAATTCTGCAGGTAATAATTGTCCTAACTGAGATTAAATTGACTTTTGTTCCACTGGCTTCTTACAGTTAATTCACACTTGATTAGCTGAATTTCTTTATTTTTGCGAGTGTAAGTGACAATTGCACTACAAACCATCAAATGTTTTTTCCACTGGCATTTTTAGGTTATTTTCTTGGGTTTAAATCTCTTCTGGATTACTAAAACTGCACAGTAGTCAAAGTTTCTATAAATGAAACACTAAATTCTAATTTTATTCAGTTAAATGATTTTAATCTACTTTTAGACTGACAAGCTCGCAGTAAAACTTCCTGGGGATGTTTTTTAAGGGAGTCAGTACTAAAATGGTTACCCTGTCCCCTAACTTCAACAAGCACAATTGTGCACACACATTCTTGTCTTAGGTAAATGACTTTTAATTTTTTTTTACTGTGTGATGCAATTTTTGTATTGATATTATATTGATATTGATAGGATGAAGGTGACTTCTGAAATGACAGTTCTCTTGCAGTGCTTCTCTGGACTTAGCATTCTAGTTTAAGTGATTTGTGTAATGTGGTTTCAGCCTAAAAAAGTCTGGGTTTTGGTGAGTTTTTAGCGTAGTGCTACCAGGGGTTCTTGTGCAAACAACAGAATCATGCTTTTCCTTTAGCATCGAGGGACTTCCTCCATACTGGCTTTGGAGATTTGTGTTTCCTGTAGTGCCAGAGTGGCTGATGAGCTCCACAATAATTTCCTGAACTCCTTCGTTTACCTGTTCAACACTGGCAAGCCTGCAGTGTCCTCTCGTTTCTGCCTCGGGGAACTGTTTCTTTAATGCAAAGAGTTTGAAATGCCAGAGGAATATTTGTTAAGTTTTAACTAAATTTGGAGGAATCATTACAAACAGATACATATGGCTCAGAATAGAAGGTTTTTGAAGGTCATCAGGACTGATAGGCAAAGCTGACAGCTGCCTGTATCTGACAAGGCCCTGAACTCCAGTGCTATTACAGAGTGAAAATCTGAGGTTCTTGTCTCCTTGCTCTGCATACCATCCCATTTATTTTCTCTTCCCCTTACTTCTTCACCTTATAGTGAGGTATTTCTGAATCCAGTTCTTTAAAAGACACTGCTCTTTGTTTCGGGGTGCTGTAAGGTATTTGGGTCTCCGTTGTCATGGAAATCAGGTGCAGAACTTTCCAGAGCTGTCATTCTCTATCTATGATTCTGCTTTGCTCCGTGAATTTCACTTGTCCTCTTGGATAAACTAGGACAATAACTTTTATCTGGTAAAGTGTTCAGGCAGCAGCAATGATGTATGAAAAGAAGACGAGAAGAATTTGAGCAGTAGCACTGCATCATAAACCAGAGCTACAACAGAGGAGGGGTTAAAAAACAAGGAAAGACGATTTTTCACGTTCTATTCCTATCTCAGTGTCATTCCTGCAACATTTTAATGTCTTTTGCTTACCACTGCTCTCGGTCAGACACACATCATGTTGTGTGTAGGCACGAACAGAATGTACAGAATTCATATGTGCATACATAGATATCTTGAGCTTTCTGCACAGAAGTAACTGTCAGAGATAAGAAACATAGAACCTAGTTACAAAATTTTAAAAATCTAACAGAAAACACTTCTGTAGTTAGATTGGCTTTTGTCAATGTAAAAATCAAAGACATTGCTGTCTTGTGTGTTATAAATGAGTAAAAAAAGATTTTTGTGAGGACCAGATGCCTGTGACTTTCTTGTCAGGATGAGACTGAACCTTATTGGTAACTTGGTAACATCTAAACACATGTTTTCTGTCTTATTTAAAATGTATAGCGTCAAATTTAAAAGTTAACGGAGAAGGAAAAGAAACATGGTTACCTCTGTCACTCATGGATTTTGGAATTGTAATGATTTTGTTGAATCTGAGTTGGACAGCTGCAGCATTGTTGAGAAAGAGAGTTTAAATCCTCAAGTGATCTTCATCTTCTGGAAGAGTACTGAACATTTTGTAAAGATAACAAAATGTTACCTTAATTACTGTCAACAGACAGGGTTTATTCATCTAGCTCACCCAAACCACAATTATCAGGCTGTTAAACCCAAAGCTGGCACACGTTTGTGCCTGCCACATGCATGACTACTCCCATTCACTTCAGCAAGTGCACTGCCCTGTGCAAATTGGTGCATTTCAGGCTTCTCAGCTTGGGCTTGATATGTGAAATCACTATTTTCTCCTTGATTTTTGACTGGTTTAAAGATGCTGTGACCTTTCTTTGTTTTTGAATATTCCTTATCTTCAAGAGTCTCTAACAAATCAAGAACCTGTGCCCAGAACTGTTTGTGGCTTGACACGCTGTGATCGTGGCGGTCGTTCTGCCATCTGCAGTGGGCGTGAGCTGCTCTTAATTGGAAGTGTAAAGCAGGGCACTTAATGGGACCTTTCATTCTGCAATCTGTACAGCAAGGGATTAAAATTAGTGTGTGGGAGCTGGGGGAAACCACACAACTCATTAATAACATCAGAATCAGTCCCACTAACGATGCCATGTGGTGCCTCTTGTGCTCTGGCTGTGCCTCAGCTTTGAGGCCAGAGATGGGGAGAGGCTGATCTTTAGGTCATTCCCCGTCACTGGAGGAGCTGTGTGTTCAAGTCATGTCATTTCACATCCCATTTGGGAGCTCTGATCAACAAACTAATGCTGGAACTGTGCCTTTTTGTTTTGTTACTGCTCTCTTTGGCAGGTGTCAGAGGTAGTGGGTGACAGGACTTCAGGGGTGTTTTCTTTTTTTTCAGTCTGTGGAGCATTTAAGTGGTGATTCTGCATCAACTGCATTACTCCCTTGGGCCCAACTGCTTACAATTTCAGCCAAATTAGGCAAATTGGATCCCCACCCAGTGCTGTTGGAATTGTGAGGCTGAAGTATTCAAAAATCAAGAAAAGCCAGATTTATGGTTGTCTGCACAGTTGGCGGATGCTCGCTGCACAGGTTTTGTGTGCCAGCCTTCAATTGTGTCCCGTGGTATTGAATACACAAATCTGAACCAAAGTGAGCTCTAATCCCACCCACAAAACCTTAAACATGAAGTACAGTGAATAAAAATACTGTAAGTTAAGTTTTATCAAGAAGTAGCATCCTTTTTTTTGCCTGTGTGTGTTCTGATGGCTGTTTCGTAAATCTCTCATGAAGATACCTGGGGTTTTGTATGATTTTTTTAACATTTTTTCAGAGAAAACAAGCATAAAGGTACAAAAGAAGAATTAAAAATCTCAGGTTTTGCGTAATTAAATAGGATTTCACCATCTTCTTGCCCTTTTTGGGGGCATTTTCAGTTGCTTTAAGTAAGAGTTGGTGAAATTCATAGTGTCTTCCTTTCCCTATGTTCCAGTGACATGGCTGTTGGGAAGTGGAAATCAAGGTGACAGGTTCCTCTCATTTGCTTTAGTAGCTGAGTGAGGAACGAAAGCCATATCTTAAATCAAGATAGAATACAGCTTTTAAAAACATTCATGTAATGAGAATCAGACGTAAGCTACTTGAATTGCCTTCCTTTTATTGTGGGACAAGAGCCTGCACACATTTATCCTTGAATAACATGTTAGCCTGCAGTAATTGGAGATGGTTTATCCCTTGATGAAAAGGGAGTAAGCATCTGTATGGGGGGTGGGGGCAGCTCTTGGGCATCAGCTGTTCCATTGTTGCTGTCCTTGTGCTTCAAACAGAAGACTTTTAAAGTAACTTTTTGTTTTTTTTTTTTTTAGATCTCAGTGAACAAGAAAAGTTTGTTTTTATCAGTGTAGAATTTTTCTCTGCTGCCTTGTTTAGCCTGCAGTGTGGAGCTACCCTGGAGATGTTCATATATATAATAAAGGAGACCATAGGACTGAACTGTGGTTTTGAATTTGCTTTTTAAAATGAGCCAAAGTTTGTGTAATGCACAGGAGAAGGATTTGCAAGCAGGGGATGATCTCGGAAGTTAGGGCAGGTCATTGATGCCCTGAAAAAACTGTGCTGAATTCTGTGCCACGAGGGCTCTATGTCTCACTAGGCAAGTACCCTGCAGGTTCAATTTCATAAGAAAACTCTAAAAAGAAAAGAGAAAGCAAATGATACTTTTTGTGATAAAAAAAAAAAAAGTACGGGAAAAACATCCTCCAAAAAAGAGGAGAAAAAGTTTATTGTGGACAAATGGCACTTCTTTTCTCTGTCTCTGTAGTGTCTGTAAAGATTATGTTCACACTCAAAATGTATTTCATTAAATGAAATATCTCTTTATATTGTGGCAGATAAATACGTCATGCAAATTAAATTATTTTTATAACTCTGTCCCTGACACGTAGGAAATTTTAAGTCCAGGCAATTACTGTAATAACTTAATGATTAAAGTTTTATGAGGCTTAGGTGCAAGAGATGTAATTTGAAATGCAGGCTGGGAATTAGACTCTTTAACCTAATTAAATAACATCATCTCTTACACCCTAATAAAAATAGGAGACCTAAAGCAAATGACTGACAGGAAAGGCTTTGAAGGAAATGAAGGACATTGGGAGAAAAGCTGGCATTGTTCCTGATGCAGGCAGCCTATTTAAAACAAAAACCCCCCCAACAAGAAAAAAAACAAACCACCCAAAATCCAACAGATCTTTCATGAAGAGTTAATGGCTGAGACATAAACTGTGCCCTAGAGGGAGGTGGCAGTCTAAGAATTGCAGCTGATTAAAAAGATACTAAAAATACATTTTTTGGTAAAAATATAAATCAAACTGAACCTCTCCTGTCTGCTCTTTACAGCTTGAAAAGACAATTACAAATGAGATTTCCTTGACAGGGGTAGGTTTCTGAAGTTGCTGAAATTCACAATACCCCATAAAGTACTTATTTTTTCCTGTAAAAGTTGATTTACACCCTCAAAACTATGCTGGCATTCTTGTTTTAGGCTCTGATGTTTGTATAGTTGCGGAGCCTACAAGCGTTGTGTGCCCAATGTCTGCTTTCCCTTAGTGCTGTATGGTAGGAATGTGAAACTTCCTCTATTCCTTAACACCTCCTAAATGGTCAGGCCAAAGGGAAAGGGCTGCTTTGATTTAAAATTTCCACCTGTCAGCCAGAGTGGTGAAAATCAACCTCCTGGGCTTTTCTTGAATTGCTCATAATTCAGCATGATAAATTTAAAATGCTTGCGATGGGTTTCCATGTATTGATGTGTGGATATGTCTTTGTTAATAGTCTGGAACAAAATGCCACTGCAATTAGTGTATTAAGTTGTGTATAACAACAAAAAACCCACAAAAAAAGTTGATTTCCATTGATGCTTGGACTCGCTTAATCTGGAAACTCAAAATTCTGTGTTGGAGAGGAGAAGTATAAAATTATCTGAGAGCAAGGCCTGTTTAGTAGGTTGAGTTCTATATGGCTCCCAAGAGTCCAGTCCTACTTTGTGGAAGGTCTGTGAGGCAGCAGTGTCTCTTGCAGTGACATCTGGAGCTCAGCCCACTCGGACAGACGGCAGCGTTTTTAGCTGCTCTGCCCCTAACAATGCCTTGTCAGAAGTTCGCTTCCCCCCAGCCCATCTCTAATGCCCTTATTATTAACAGAGAGCTTCCAAAATTAGTTAGAGATGTCAAAGATCACCGCTCGATAATACAGAGACTGTGACCTTGGGACACGAAGAGGAGGAGCAGCTGAGGGCAGATGGCAGATGAATGTTACCCTGATACTGGATCTGGGCTTTTAACTCCCCTAGATGAGGCCAAAGCCCTAATTTTCCCTGATAATGACTTATCTCCTATAGCAAATTTAATACTATCAGATGAGTAAATAGGGGCAGGAACACATATGTGTTTCCCTCCTGTGTGTATTTTAAAAACTACCATTATGATCATTGAGGTGGCTCCTAAAAATACTGATGACATTAGAAGCAGGCATTGGGCTTTAGTGCATATGGGGCTTCATTCAGAGCAGATGAGGCACAAATCTTTCAGGGTTAATGCTGCATCAGATTTCTGAAGCTGTAGTAGTGAGGGTTGGGACCCTGTTCTTTGAAGCTGATTTTGTAGTGATGAAAATTTGGTGTCCCACATGAACCTGCTGTTGGAAAACAAGGATGGAGGAGCAGTTTGTTCCTTACAGATGTCAGGATTTATACTGGGTGACTGTTCCACATTAACCCGATCAATCATGTGGCTGTCCTACAGTGATTCTGTGGTGTGTTTAACACTACAAGGAGCATTACAGCTGAAACCAGAGGGTATCTGAGATAATTCTCTTTGGTGAGATACCACGGAAGGAGCTGTGTCATGGATTGGGGTGGAATTGTGTGTGGTACCTGCTGCAGGTGCAGAGCAGAGCAACATCCTTCATTTTGAATGGGAAATGGTGGGGAAAACAAATGTGCTGTATACTTGGATTTTTGTCTTGGTCACAAAAGTAGTTGCTGAAGATTAGTTTTTCCTATGGATATATTGAGGTATTCTGGTCTTTCATTACAGAAGCTGGAACTGGTAAATTGCAGGAATAATTTCTCTTGATTTTGGTAGGATGGGTGTCACCAGAAGTGTTGTGTCTTAGTGTAAAACAAAGATCCTGTTTGAACTCTGTAGTGGCTGAGGGTGAACTATAACAGACAAAATCTAACACCAGATTACCTCCAGAGTTACAAACTTGAGTGTTTAAAAGCAAGTGCCAGAACACACCTGAGCTGTTGAAAATAAATTCAGAGAAATTACTGAGAATTAATAAATTATTGCATATACAGGACAATTAAGAGGAAGGTTGTATATTTTTAAGATAAATTACACCACCTAAGCAGAAGTACGTAATTTCCCAATATACAAAAGCATCAGCTAAAAATATTTGTGTAGAACAAATGGATAAGGAGAAAATGATGTAACATAAATCTTTGTTTCCATGCTTCATTAAATGACTGTAATTACTATTTGTGTACTATGTACTGAATGGAGTACAGAAGACATTTTCTTTGTTTGGTTGCTTATCTAAGTATCTCATATGTTGTGATGATTCTTTTTGGGTATGGTCTTGACTCTTCAGTGGGAACTTAGTCACTGAAGGGTTGTTTAAATGCAGTGTTCAAAGCAGTGCAAATTTGGGGGAAAAAAATAGAAATAAAAAAGGACTGAGTTGTGTAAGTAGGTCACAGACACAGAAAGAAAAGCAAGAGGAATAGATTGCTTATTTTTAAACGGTCCTTCTGAAAAGTTGGAGTTTATCCTGTGGGAAACTTCTTGGTAACATTAAGCTGGGAAAGCCAGTAGTGGCTAATTATTGGTATTTGCCCTTTTTGAGGCATCATTCGATAGTACCGTTGCTAAAGAATTTCCACAATATTTATACTTGAAAACTCAATGTCAAGTTTGATAATTTTATTTAATAATTTATAAGGCTATAAACAAATTTAAACCTAAAATATCTTTTTAAGATGCAGTATCTAATGGCTTTTTTAAAAAAAATCCCTAAACTGGAAAACATTTGCCAAGTTCAGAATTATTTTACTGTTGTTCTTAATAAAGAAATCTAAATCCAGCATGGTGCTTTTATGAACTGCTTGTCGGCCTGGGTGAACCTTCTTCTGAAATACTGCAGCTGCATAAAAAACTCGTGTGCAGGAAAATGAAGCAGATGGCTTTTCAAAGTAGCAGCTGGTATATAAAATACGAGGCCAGTGATAGATTTCTCCTTAAATCATAGCATAGGGCTGTTCTCTGATTTCTCCATCTTCACAAACATGGGCTTTCCTCTGTTTCCAATTTTTATTTTAAATTGTTCCGTCTGGAATTTGCTACCCATTTCTGTAGCTGGGAGACTGCCCATTATTTCCAAGTAAATTTGGAGAAGTTAGAAGTGACACCATCAGTAATTTCCCCATTCAAGTAAAAAACCAAATGTTTTATAAGTCTTGACATCAGAAATGAAACTGGGCTTGTGTTTATGTGCCCATCTTCCATGTGGGAAAAGCTTTTTTAGTTCACATTGTGTTCACCTCCTTTCTTTTGTTATGATTTAGGAGTATCTGTGAACTTTTAATGCCCAAAATATTGGAGACAGAATAGAGATTTCTGTTCTGGCTAAAAGATGAAGAGTGATTAAAAATATTTTTTAAATATTATTAAGAATAGACAGTATTTTAAATAAAGCAAATTGTTGTTAAATATCAGGGCAGTAATAAATCAGGAAATATGGTGTAGGATTGTGCTGGATTTCAAATTCAAAATCCTTCTTTGCTTTGGATATTATTGCCCTTTCTAAGCATGTATTCACTGATGGTGATGTGTGTTCTGTGTGTGGGGGCAATGACAATTTGGTTTCATTTTTTATTTTATCAGAACATGTACAAGACTTCTTTTTCCTACCTCTGAGAGGTGCTTTTATGCTTAGCATTCCTATTTTCCCCACACTGCAGCCCTCTTTTGTATCAGACTCTTTGTAGCTGTTGTGGCCAATAAGTCAACTCCAAATGTGAAGTGTAGGTCACACTTTAATTCTTATTTGCCGCCCTGTGAATGAGCAAATTTAGGTAGAGTTGCTTCCTCTGACACTGGCACTGCAGTAGTACTTCTCTGGAAGCCTGAAGCAGTTTTTATTTCCATTATTCCATGTTTAGTGGAACTTAAGTAGACTAATCCTTTCCCCCCCAAAGCGTGCACCTGCTTGACTGTAAATCAGATTTAAACTTGTTAGAACATACTAGAAAAAATCCGAGGGAAAAGATTCTTGAAATCAACACAGCAGTTTGCAGCAATAAATTATTTTTGTCTCTTATCCTTCTTTAAACTGTTTTCCAATGTATTTTTCTCAGGGAGTTGAGATAAGCACATTATGTGGGAATACAAAATTAGTAAGTCAGTGGAAGCAAATGCGTTACAAGCAGCATACACTCATTTCAGACATCATATTTTGGGTTTTGATTGTTACCAAATAAAAAATATATAGGATTTTAGCAGTGTTGATACTTGAATTCTTAATCATAGTGTAAATCCAAGTGTTTGCCTTGTTGAACTTTATGCATTTTTATTGCTGTAATGTTGTGACCGTAAAGTATCGGAGATAAATACAGACTTCATGTAATTTTATCTTCGCCAGAGCATCTGGTCTCTAGTATGGGGTATAAATGAAGTAATGGCACACAGGTTTAACAGGAGCACCTTAAAGGCTTTGTTGGGCTTGTGAAAGCGATCAAGGGTTGCTGTTTTGGTTTCTTGTTTGGCCTCTTAGGTTTTTGGGGTTGCTTTTTCAAAACCAGATTCGTCTCACAAATTTATATAAATTACTTCTGTCTTACAAACTGGGTAAAATTAAGGTGTATTGAATAACATCCTACATTTTTTTTCTGGTTTAGCCTTTGGAGAGATCCCATTCTGAAAAATTAAACTGGGGAGGAGATGTGTGGCAGTGCTTGATCTGCTTGAAAGGATATGTGTGTGTATATATCTATCTATAGATAAACGTATTCTTCAGCTTACGAAGAAGAAGAATTCCAGGTACTGCACACTGTTAACTGATTTTCCAAGCCATAGGTGAAGGCCTGCACGCACTGTCAAGGAGTATGACAAGCTCACAGATAACAAGATCTCCAAACCCCACAGAGAAGGATTCATCCTCCCTCTTCACATACTTCTGAATTTGTAGTCAACAGAAAAGAACTGATAGATTTTGTTAGATTTCTCAGAGTTCATTTTTTGAGCCTTTGTATGTATGTAGGCTTTGTGCTCTTGAAGATGGGGCCTTTGTTTGTCTAACCCAGAAAATATTCTCATTTCTCTCATTTAATTATATTAACAATAATAATAATAATAATAAAAGTTCTAATTGAGCAAACACAAAAGACTTCTTGGAAAACTATTCAATTGCCTTCTGACAGTGCATTTAATTACCATTAAATTATCTCTTATGTCTCTTCCACTTAATATTTGCTCAGGCATTTTCCTTAGTAGGTTGTGCTGAACCTCCTGTGAAATTCTTATCTAATCTCTGCACAGGCATTAGTTCATGCATTGATCTGATGCCATCTCAAAGAGAATAGTCAAGCAAAATTAAAGGTGATAAGAGAAGTTCTCATTGGTATTCTGGGAGTAGAAATTGAATCTGCCTTTTTTTTTTTCTTGCTGAAATTGAAAGAAGAATGTGTGCAGGCAGGTTTATGAAAAAAGAGAAAAAACAAGCACCTTTGGCTAGCCTTAGTAGGACACTGTTAAATCCAGACCACTGGATTCTGGCCACAGCTTTCCTGAAGCTTATAATCTCTTTTTATAACTCAGAAAATTTAAATACTAAAATAAGTAGGTGTATATAATGTAAAATACTTCTTCCCCCTTCCATTTTGTTGGAATGGGCGATGGTCTTTTACGTTTTCTTAGTCAGTATCTGATGCCTGTAGTTGCAGAATCAAACTGGGAACATGACTGGAAAGCTCACAAGCCACAGGGCAAGAGGAGATAAACCCCAAACTTTAAATATTTGGATAGTGTTGCTTATTTAGTTATGGAATAGTAGGCTAGCAGTGTTTTAAGATCATGTTTGCATGAAACTGGAGATGCTCTTAAGCTGTTTAGTTTAACAGATCGAATACTGGAGTACTGGGATCCACAAGGCAGTAAGTTGTGAAGATAAATGAATACTCATTTGATCATGATACACTGGGCCTTAAATTAGCATCGTTCCTGCAAGTGGAAGTTTTGTGTGTCAGGACTGAAAAACTGCTTTGTTACAGCCAGTTCTTCTTGGTGTTGGAACACCTCAAGGAATAGATGGATAACAGCTCTGAAATTTCCTGGTGATGCAAAATTGTTGCAATGGTTCAGAACATTGAATCTGTCGTTTAAAAAAAAAAGTTTATTGAAATACAAGGGATCAGTCAATGGGTATTTGATTTGGGTGGATGTAAGGCAGATTGGCCGAGGGATTTTGTGAACAGGTTTCCTTGTTAGGTGAAGTAACTTAGGCTGTACAGGAAGGTGAATTCTCAGAAAAAGGACGTGAGCATTTCTGGAATTTGGGTGTCCATATACGATCTGAACTCATGTTCCACACTTCCTCTTCTTTTGAAGTATCCCCACATAGACCTGAGGATGAGGAGGGCTGTGCTGTTGTTCACCACCCACATGTGTTGCAGAGGTCATTTCTGGCAGTTCATGGAGCCTGAAGCTCCATTCCTGATTTACCTGCCCTGAGCTTGTGTCTGACAGTTTTATGCAGGACCAGTTTGAGGTCCTGGTGTAAGTTATTACATTCTGCTGTTTATAGGATCCGTTTATAGAACCGTTTAGGTTGGAAAAGACATGGAATATCAACCATTAATCCAGTGCTGCCACGTCCACAACTGAACCATGTCCCCAAGGGCTGCATCCATACTTTGAATGCTTCCAGAGCTGGTGATTCCACCACTTCCCTGGACAGTCTGTTTCCAATCTCTGACTACCGTTTCAGTGGAGAAATCATCCTAATATCCCATCTAAATCCAAGTATTTAAAATTGTGAGCATAATGAAGAGGAGAATTATTAATTCATATTGTGTGTATTATTACTATGGGAATACAGAATTACTATTTCCATACGTGTATACAAATAGCACACTACATGATGCTGAAGGGCAATTATTTTCCTGTCTCATTAGTATTTGTAGGAATTGAATTGAGAAGAGTTAAAAGCTCATTATTTTGTCATGTTGAGTGCCTGTATGAATTCAAATGCAAGAAGCTTTTTTCTCATGTTTCAGCTATTGTAATAATTCATTTTCTCACTCTTGCACAGTTTATCATATTTCTTCTTTCACGTCTTTTAATAACAAATTAAAACTTTCCCTGCAATTCAGCTCCAGGAAATTTTTAGGGATTTGTTACTTTGTAGTTTGGAGCAGGACCCAGCTGCCACACTGGTGCTGAAGGAATGCTGTGGTGGATTCCGAGTGTGGTGTTCCGAGGAGAATGCTGAGTGGAGAACACCTCCAGCTGTTAGATCCGTTGCTATAATTCCTTATCTTTTAAATTATGTATTTCATAGCAGTAGTAGTTTGAAATCGTTGTTCTTACGACTTGTCATCACTCAACAAACCCACTTGGTGAAGTGTGTTGCTTTCATAGTGCATCATCTCCTCTTTGATCTGCAAGTCAGTCACGTGGATTTTTGTGGTATTTCGGGCCTTGCTGCAACTTTAGGATCTCAATAGCAACTTGATGTTTTCATAAGTGGATAACAGGAGCTGTTATGGGAAGGCTGTCGAGATTTGTTACTGGTGCAAGATTTGCAGGGTGAAGTTCTTGGGCGCTGGTTCTGTTCTCTCTTACTGCCTGGGTTTTTTTGTTGTTATTAGTTACTGTATAAATTGCTTACTCTAATGTGGTGAAAGTATTACCTAAAAACTAGGATTTTCCCCCAATCCATGTTGGTAAATAAAACAAGTCCATGACATGTGATGAAGATTTGAAGTGTTTCCTACTGTAGATGGTCATCATCCAATTTCACTCTTAGTTCTTCTTGCTAGTTCAGCATTGTTTTATGCCAGTGTGCAGTACAGTTTGCACATACTACTCTACTCACTTCTATTTTTATTTTCACTGTAATTCCCAGGCATTTATCAGTTTTATTTGCATGATTAGATCCACCTACACAATTAAATCCTGTTGACCAGGATGGTTCAAGAACACAGCCTGCCTTCTCCTAGCTGGAGTGCAGGTACAACCATCTGCTCAGTCCTCTGTGAATTTTGATTATATTTAATAAAAAATAGCCAATACTAACATAGATAGGAATTTTTCAATCAAGTTCATTGCGGTCGAAATGTGTTTCTTCCCAAAGTGCAGCTCATTTATGGAGAATATGAACACAAATTCTTTTTTCTTTTCCTAGACTGTGAATTGTCATTCCAGAAAATTAAGATGTATTCATTTGAAAGTTGTTTGGGGGGTATTTTAGTCTGTGTTGGCACTGAACTGATCTTTCTGTGATGCCTACCTGCTTCTTTTGCTGTAGGTGAAAAATGACTATATGTTAGAAATAGCAGATCAAGTGGACCAGGAAATTGCTTTGAAACTAGGTTGCCTTGAAATCCGGTAAGCTGATAATTTAATTTATTATTCAACATCTTTCTGACAGAATATATACATTAATTTTGAAACTGCTTAAAGTTCATCAATTTCTGACCAGTAGAGTTGAATAAAACATCATAAGACTTTTTTTTGCTACAAAGCAGTTTGAAGAAAAACTGAATAGACTGTATTGTAACTCATTTCTAGTGATTTTTAAATTAACATTATTTTAAAATTTTAATTAATTACATCCTGATACTGCCTTTTGGGTGAATTCTTCATCTGAATAATTCAAAGGCCTGTAGAGTACATTGAAGTATGCTTAAAAAAAAAATGCATCTGTGGTGTTATTTGCAAATAGTCTTGTGATTCTGCTTATATAAATCCTACAGCTCAAGAATGTAATTGCAGATAAATGCTGCTACCTTTCCTCTCTGTATTTACTCAATTTTTAATGTGCTGTTTTGAAATTATTTAATCTTAAGGATCCTTTTGGGTGTTTTTGGTGTTCTTGTCAACTGTATAGACAGCTGGAAAATAAAGATAAATATATCAGATTAAGATATCCTTCAGAGAGTTCCCAGCTTTGAAATGCATATGTTGGGTTTTGCTAATTTATGGAGAATTTCCAGCCTGAAACATTTGCTTTAGTTATGCTGATGTCTCACACAGGGAGATTAGGAAAGAAGTAAAATTGATAAGAAATTAATGACAAATGTAAACTTGTTAGGAGAGAATAAAAGTGTCCTTTGAACAGTACTTTCCAAATTAAAACAAAATTTAGGCTTATGAGATTTTCCAGGTATCATAGGAGAACCTGATACCTGTGTTATAAGTTTGCTGGTAGCCCCAGAGAAAAGAAAAATTCTTTGTGTAACTGCAAACTCCGTATGCACTTACAAAGTCATTGTGCCCTATTTCAAAACACGTAATGAATATAATAATCCATGATTATATTGTCAGCCAAGTCCTGCCTTCCCTGGTTCTCAAGCTGTGGCTTTTCAGAGAATTTTGATGAGATATTTCTTGTAGATGAACTACTGAGACTCTTAGAATGAGCATTGCTGGTCCATTTTCTCCCTGAAAATGATGATCTCAACCCTCTCCTAACAAAGCTTTCTTATTTATTCAATTATTTTTTAATGTGAATGTTTATATTTAATGTTTGGATTGAAGCAGTTTTCATCACTGCCTGCTTCCCCTGGTTCTCCCTTTTCCGTGCACAGAAGGCTCTCACAAAGAAGTGCAGTGTGAGGTAGAAAGGAGCTGCTGAAGGGCAGATTAGGTCACTTCTTGTAGCAGCACTGCTTTAAAGTCGTTCTGAAAATGCAATTAATTTGTAAAATAAAAATCTGATCTGTTGAGGTAGAATAATGTACTTAATACTTACCTTTTAATTCATTTTGCCAATATTTTCTGATGCTGAGTGGAAGTTTTGATTATGTTAATGCTGTAGTTTTAGGCTGAATTATCAAATAATTGTTGCTTTCAAATATTTTTTCTGACTTCAGGAGATCCTACGGAGAGATGAGAGGCAATGCATTAGAAAAGAAGTCCAACTATGAAGTGTTAGAGTAAGTATTGTGTTCTAGCTTGAGGTTTGAACTGTCCCTTCTCTGCGTCAGGAGCAATGAATTCAGTTCAATAACAGAACGTTTCTGTTGTAGTTTTTCTATTCCATCAAGTTTAAGATGCTTTAATATAAGAAGAAGATGATGAAACCCATGGAGGTGTAGAAGTAGGAAAAGTGCCTTTAACTCTGGTCCAGTGAAACAGGTTTGGAGTTACTTAAACTTGATCAGGAGGCTTATTATGATTTTCAGCGATTTTGCTAATGTTTATGGGGTTTGCCAACTCTGGTTGTAAGGTAATTTTGTTCCTCAGTGTTTTTTCTGTGCCCAGTTCCTAAATGTTCTTCTGTGCCCAGTTGCATTCTTCAGTTGTGACTCATCTGTGGTAAAGTTTGAGTTACTTGAAAATGTTTGTGGTATTGTCTTTCCTGATCTTTGCTCTGTATGGGCTTTTTCTGCCTTGTGACCTTGCAGTTAACAAGGTTGTTGTTTATCTGTGTATCACAAATTTTAAAGAGACCAAGGAGCATCCTTGTACTG
This sequence comes from Eulacestoma nigropectus, assembly GCA_013397775.1. Classification (NCBI taxonomy): domain Eukaryota; kingdom Metazoa; phylum Chordata; class Aves; order Passeriformes; genus Eulacestoma; species Eulacestoma nigropectus. The sequence goes on from VZTE01006666.1 coordinate 229,360, forward strand.
AAATATTTTGTTTACTTACTCATGTTGGACAGGAGATGGCTTCAGTTCAAACAAGCCAAAGTCCTTTAGAAGCTTCAGGGATTGAAAACTGGTTTTATTTGTATTTATATAGTGGATGAAGTTTCAGACATACATGCACCAATGATATGCTCATCACTACTAATTAGCCTTGTGAAAAGATGCTGTACAGTTTAACACAAAATCGGGATAAAAGGTTGGTGCAGCAGTGAAGTCTTTATTTTTTAAATCTTTTTTTTTAATAACGTGTGTGCTAACTTGTAGAGGTGTGAAATTAAAGCATTTAGAGGAGGAGGTTAAGATTTTTATACCACAATGAGTAAGTTTACAAGGATTTTTGAGGAATCTATGGTTTTAATAGGTAAAGATAACTTTGAGGAATAGCCTGCTTATTTGTAGAGTATTTGGTAGTGCTCCTATTTTATGCAGGTTTTTTTAAAGCTTTGGTTTTGTTTGAGTTAGGGATTCTTTTTTAATTAATTTTTTAAGGACTTCAGTTATTTGTCTGTAGCCACTACCAGAAATATCCTGGTTGAGGAAACACATCACAAAATGAGAAAGGACTAATTAAGATAAAGGGGATGAGCAGACAGACAAGACTAAAAGGGGATATAAAAAAGATTTGAAAGTATGTGACTTACGGTTGGTGCAGTTTACATGTATATGTTCCAGTAAGAACTTGAGTAAACTGGTTTTAAGTCAGTTTTTTGGCAAGTCAGAAGCTACAAGCATTAGTAATTAGGTTAATGACTTTGGAAACAAAGAGACAAAAGAAAGCTGGGTCATAAAAGGTCACACAAAGTATAAATTAATAATTGTAACAGGTGAGAGTTCCAGGAGGACTGAGTGTGGTGCTGCTTCCAGTTTAACAGTGATTTCTTTCCTTCAGTCTCTGTGTTTGTTAAACAGTGACTGCTTTGGTAGGAAATAACTGCATTGCTGCTGTGAAAGACAAAGTGAAGCAAAACCCTGATACGCAAAATGTAAAAGCTTAATGCCATGCAGCATTGGACATGGAGAGTTTTGCATTTCAAGAGTTCTGGGGTTTTTTTTGAGAAGCAGGATGTGATTTGTATGGGATTTAGCTGGGAAAGATGAAGGATAAAACCACCTTAAAGTGGTTATACTAAAGTTAATTATAAACTGGAAAGGGTCTGCGAAAAGTGCCAGTGATCCCCAAAATGCATTAATTTGATCTTACCACCTTAATAATCCATAAATGTTTAACTGCACAAATAATATTTATTGCTCAAGTGAGGCCTTTTGGGTTCTTTGAGGAGGGGATTGCTAGTTTTAGTACATCATGAGGCACTTAACCAGCTGAGAGCAATTTTTAAATGGCCCTTTTTTGCATTGGGTGTGATTGCTCCTTGCCTGCCTTTGTTAGATGTCTATTTGATGTATATTTGTCTTTGATCAGATTGTCATACAAGAACAGATCTGGATGGGAAATAGTGGGTAGGATCAAACTGTTAAGTAGCCTTTAATAGTTGGGCCTTCATGGAGTGAAAGAAGAATTTTTTCATAATAAATGTGAAGCCTGTTAGCAGAGAACAGGGATAATTACAAGTACAGAAGTGGGAGCTGTAGGAAAGAACAGGTGCAGCCACAATTTGGTAGAAAGCATGTTAAAGTCTATTGTGTTAATCTAACGTTACTTTTTTTCTTGAAACTTGAATTGAGGTGAAAAATACATGATACATGCTGCCTAAAGCTGCTGATCATTGTAAGACAAGCGGTATCACTTATCCGTAGCTGGCGTTTTATTAATTGTATTGAAGTTTGTACATTTAAAAAATTGAATTTTGATTAAGCCCACAAGCAGGCTGGAGTAGATGAGGAAAAATACAAAGCTGTAGTAGAACTGTATGAACCAGGCTCTCGGTGCTTGTTATCTCTTGTTGGCAATCAGAAACCAGATGTCTCAGTTCTTCATCCAGAGCCCCAAACTGGTGTCTCTCTTCTTGGCCGTACCACCCCCACACAGCACAGCTGGGAAGGAGTTTGTAGGGTTGTGTGTGTAAAACTATTTGTATGTTCCAATTTCCAGTGCTTATTCTCTTATTTATAGGTACCCTTAGGTTGTTGTTGGCCAGAGCATTAAATCTGTATGGTTCTTTCCTTAAATTCTCCTCCAGTAAATAAATTTGCTGTCTCAGATAAACACAGGAAATGCTTTATTAACAAGTTTTGGTAAGAGTTTTGTTCTGTTGTACTCTACATAAGTGTCTTCTCACTTTGTTGCACCCAGATCTGTACAAAACGCTGCTCTTCAACTTGTTCTGGTAATGAATCAAATGAGGCTGTGGCAGTGTGCTGCAGGACTGTTAAAATGAGGGATACCAGGGTGATGGAAGGTGCTTCATTTCAGAAGCACCATCTCTCTGTCAGATGCTTAATGTTAAACTAATATATCCCTGTCAGAATGTCTTTGCATATTATTTAGATGGTAATAGTGTGTTAGATTAATTTAACTGTGTGGGATGATAAACCGAGTATCATTTGCATTTGAGAAGAAATGCATGGAAGGAATTAACATTTATGAAAGTTTTATAATCCTGCAGCTTACTGTCATTGCACAGATGCCAGTGCTGCACATGAACATTCTGCTTCTCCTGGCTGAGGATGTTTTTAGTATGAAATTGTATGCTACTCATCTTCAGAGAGCTTTAAAAATACCCTAGTTTATTCTTCTGAGTGAGCTTTTTATATTGACTTCACTGTTGGCTTTGTTCTTGTGCTGTTAGGTAGCAGTAAATAAATCCTGAATATCTCTGCTTGCTAACGGCTTTTCTTTTCTTTGCCAAATGTAAGATTTCCAGATGTTTTTCTGTGTATGTTCAGAGCATGCAGTCATGGAAAGCTCGCTTTCACACTTGTTCCAGAAGCAGATAAGAATGTTTGAAAGAGATGGTAACGTCCTAAATTTAAAGGAAAAAGTCAATAACACCTTTGAGCTATAAATCTTTTTCCTATTTATACTTTTCTCTTCGTTTTTTCTTTTTTACATGCAAGTTTTTTGCCCTTGGTTGTACAGTGATGTCTTCTGCACTAACTATATCACTGGCAACTTCTCAAGCACCTTGTTTTGAAGCTGATGTTCAGTTGTAGAGACACAAACACGTCAGACATAAGCTATGTGCAGCACATCAGAGCCACAGATATATTTAATGGCTCTCTTTTTCAAACCAGGAGTACAACCCAATTTATAAGTGTGAATGTGAGCTTGATGAATTCAGTTTGCAAAATCTGAGCTCACAGTCACCTTATTTTCATTTGCAAAAAGTGAGATTATTTGCAAGTAAAAGCTGGTAATTTTAATTTGCTCAGTATGAGGAAAAAATAAATAGTAGAAATTTAAACAACCCCCTAATTATAATGCTTCAAAGGGTAAAACAGTAGTGGAATTGCACTCAGCATGCTTAGTGAGGTGATATCATGAGTATTGCTCTATGGATTCCTGGATTCCATAGGCCAAGTTGGGACTCTGAGCAACCTGGTCAAGTTTCCCTGCCCGTGGCAAATAGATGTTCATTATGGTTCCTTCCAACCCAAACCATTCTATAATTCTCTGTTATATGTCCTACTTCATTCTAATAGAGGTTTATCACGGTTTTCCACGTTCATATTGTTCCCTTCTCACCTGACTACAAGCTCTGAGAATATTTGTTCTATATTCTTTGAATTATTAAAACATGTACAAAGAATAGTTTTTATTCTCAAAACTCCTCTGTGCCCAAGCCAACATTTCAAATAACAGACTTCCCACACAGGTTCCTGTTTAAATGCAAAATATTTTGGGATTTGAACTAGAAGATGCTGCTGTCCCACATTTCATGTGGACTGGCTGTAGTTAGAGTTTTAATGGTACTGTGTTTGTTACTCTTGAGATTGTCAAGGACCTTGCTATGAAGATTGTTTAGTAATTGTATATGCTGGTTAAAAAACAAAACAAAAAACAGACTCAAAACACCAGCCTGAGAAGAGAAATACAATATTGCACAATGTTTTTGATATTTATGCTGTGTGTATTTTTTCTTTCAGGAAAGATGTTGGTTTGAGACGGTTTTTCCCGAAGAGTTTACTAGATTCAGTGAAGGTAATTACAGCTCCAGTCAATCCTATACTGCTGTAAAGAAAAAAGTGTTAGAAATCTGAAAATTGCTTTATAGTTTTCACTATACAGTCCTAAGGGAATTGCTGTGCAGTTTTGCTTTGTGAAAAAACATCCAAGCTGTGTATCGGATTGGTGGGATCTAAATCCCTGCAATGCAGCTGGCAGGACAAGGATAAAGTGATTCACATGGCCTTGCTGAGCTGCTGTGAGAGGGGCACAGCTCTGCCTCTCAAACCTTGGGGGTAAAAGTGCAAAACAAGTCCTTGGAGCCTCTTGTATCAAATAACTTTGTTTCTTTTCTTCCCTTCCGTAAAAGAAAAATGAGAGCTCTGGAGAAAGAGGAAGGGGACTTGTAAGAAAAAAGAATATTTTACTGGGAACTTGATAAACCATGTTCTGCCTTCCTTGCTCAAGACGGTATCCAGTTTATTCGAGGAAGATTTCCAGTAATTTCTGCTTATGTTAATCCTAGCTGAGGCTATAAATGTTACTTGAATCTCACTCCCATTGAAGTCCATAAGTTCTCAGAGAAAAAATTGCAAATTTTTCTCAACATGTATTAAAAAGGGGGATTAAGAATGGTCACCAAGTATTTTACATTTATAGCTGCCTTGATATGAATGTCCTGGTAAAATATCTCTTACAATTCATACATGAAAGTGTAAATCACAAATTGCTATTTTGGAGCTGGTTTTGGTAAGCAGTGCTTTATAGAAAGAATAGAATTCAACTTCAGATTTGGAAAGACTCTGCATTGTGATTTAAATGGATAAACACAAAAGGTCTGTCATGACAGGGTTTTGTTTCAAAAGACTTTTGAAAATCAGAAGCTAATGAAGTCAAGTGGATTTAAGTAATCCCCTCTGCGTTTTAATTTAAGCAATTATCTGAAACTGTGTTTTCTGCTAACGGGAAAATTGTGGTAAAAGGCTCCAGACATAAAAGTATGAATAACTGACTCAAAAATAATATTATGGAGCCAGAAAACTGACTGATCAAGAAAGCTGCACTTTGGAAATCCTGAAGTGGGGAGAAAAGAAGTGGCAAGAATTGCCAGAAGGTAAAGCTGAGCAGAACCTTGCAAAGACATAAAAAATATTGTTAGACATAAGAAGAAGAAAAACAAGGGAAGGAAAAGTGTGTCTGCTTTCTAATGAAAATGAAATCCCTATTCAAAATAATACAAGATTGGTCCAAATTCTTAAATTACTCTTCCACTTTGTGAAGACCAGGGAATTTGAACTGGCAGACAAAGGAGGGTTCCTGATAGCCATGAAACATAAAAATAATTATTTCTCTCAGTTCTCTCTGCCTTGAACAGACACGGAGGGGGAACCATTGTTCTTAGACATGCTTTTAAGAGCAAGTTTTCAGTGCATTTTGCATGAAGTTTCCATTTGCAGACATTTCTGATAGATGCTTCTGTAATGGAAGAGGTGTGTTTTGGACTGTTCAGCCTGGAGAAGGAGAGGGCTCTGGGGACACCTGAGAGCTCCTTCCAGTGCCTAAAGAGGCTAAAAGAGAGCTTGAGAGGCACTTTGGACAACGGGTGGAGTAACAGGACACGGGGAATGGCTTCACACTGACAGAGGGTGGGGTTAGATGGGATATTAGGAAGAAATTCTCCCCTGTGAGGGTGGTGAGGCCCTGGCAGAGGTTGCTCAGGAAAAGTGTGGCTGCCCCATCCCTGGAAGTGTTCAGGGCCAGGCTGGATGGGGCTTGGAGCGATCTGGGATAGTGGAAGGTGTCTCTGCCTGTGGCAGAGGGATTTGGAACAAGATGATCTTTAATATCCCTTTCAACCCAAACCGTTCTGTGACTCTAACAGACTTTGTGTCTCTACACCTTGCTTGTAATCTTAAAATTTAAAGTGACCAGTTCTTCTTGGTGGACTGAAAAGAGCCAGATAACATAGGCCAGTATTCCTGGCAGTAAAAGTGATGCTGGAATTGTTCAGGAGAACAAACCATGGGCAGAAAAAAGTATCTTTCATCAACTGAGTGGCTGAAATACTTGGGACACCTTGAGCTGGCAAATTCTTTTTTATTTTGTTGTGTCTTGCTCCTGGTATTTGCCAGTGATAAGCTAAGGCTGAGGGTTGCAGTTCCCTTGAATTTGGTTTTCTCTCTAAAAATAAAGATAACAGGGAGGTCCAGTGGAGAGTGTTTGAGTCCTAACAAAGCCTGAGGCAGCTCTGGGTGCACGAGGGAGTTTTCCTGACTGCCAGGGGCTTTCTTACCCTGTCCAGTTCTGCAGCCACCTTAATGATCCACCTGATAATTGATTCTGTTAATTGACACAATAATTTGAAATTACACCGAAGTCACAGATTTCTTTGTTAATTTGACAGCAGAGTATGTGCTCGAGGGTTTTTTTTTCAACCTATGTATGCATCATTGCAAAACTGATGATTTTGTGAATATGCAACACCCTTGGATCACTGCTGCTGGAGTAACTCCTCCTGAACACTCCACATAAACATTTCTGGCTATTTTGACTTCCGAACATTCTGTAAAGGCTTTCTAAAAAGGAGTGTCTAATCTGGCTGGAAGTGCAAACGACAAAAGGAAGTTGGTATTGGTGTAGTGCCTGGAGCTGTTAACAGGCAGTGTGGGAGAATAAAGAGTTTTACTGCCGTTAAAATGGGACATTCAGATATGTTTGGATGGAGGAACAGTGGTAATTCCTGTCTTAACCTTGATATATTGCAAAGATAAGCATGGGTTTGTTTTCTGTCGTTGTTAGTTGGAAGATGTATTAGAAATGGGTTTTTTAAGCCCATTCAGTCACTTTAGGCAGATGTTTTTATTCATAATTCTTGTTGGCTTGTTCAGTTTGGGTGCATCTTAGAGATACTGCTTCTCAGATCCTGTTTTTATTTTCATATGAGTGGCTGCCTTTCCAAGGATTATACATTATGTACAGGCAGATAATTCACTTTTTAAAAGTCTTAGTTTAGCTCTTCTTTGTGCTGCTCTAAGTGGTTATTTCTATCCTGAAAACAGTTAATAAAATGCTAGGCAACATAGTTAATATAGTTTAATTTGAATGCTAGGTTTACTTTTTACATTCAGTCTGCTGTTTAAATTTCATCTTTTTATATTGAAGCTTTTTTGCGTATTATCAGACTGAAAGAATCCACTTTATTATGGATAGTCTTAAGTTATTGTGTGCAGAAATTAAGATACAGCTACAGCTGGCTTGTTATTACCAGGTAAGAGAGACAATGATGATTTAGGTTTAAAACTTCATATGAAGGTTTAATTTGCTGTGGTTTTGTATTGGGACACAGTTCAGAAGGTGGGAGAAATGAGGAACCAAGAACAAATATTCCTGGAAGGGTTAACATGTGGTCTTTTATTATAACTTACTCAAAACATTATTAGTTAGATATCCTCTCTATAATAATAGAGCAGAAATAATTTTGATCCTAAGTAGAAGTTAAAAGGCAGAATTGCTACTTACATTTTGAAGCTTTTTTTTTCCCTTGAGAATTGTCTGCATTACATTGATAAAGACACTGTTAGTGCTACTAAGTGACCAAAACTCTTAAAATGACCCTCAGTGATTAGATTTAAAATAATTGTTCTCTAAATGTTTTAATACACAGGCTAAAACACTACGGAAATTAATCCAACAAACATTTCGACAATTTGCCAACCTCAATAGAGAAGAAAGTATTTTGAAGTTCTTTGAGATCCTCTCTCCAGTTTACAGATTTGACAAGGAATGCTTCAAGTGTGCTCTTGGTGTAAGTAGAGGAATGCGACAGTCACCAGAATACCTTCTGGAGTTAGAAATCAAATTGCTTTTGCTTAGTTCTGCAGTAATTGCTTGCTTAGTTCCTGTTTTCGTATAGATGATTTGATTTCATTAGCAACAAATTGTATTTATTGATTTTATTTAGAGCTTTCTCCATTGACTGCTTTAAAAAAAGCATCATTCGTTAGTTGGGTAAGAACTGTATGTAAAATTAAATATTTTAATTGGTGCTTTGTTTGTGAAAGTCAAGCACTTTTTCAGCTGTTTCCATGAGGAAATGAGACTCCTCACCTTATGTTTGCAAATTTTCCTCTAATGCCTGTTAATCTCTACGTATTTCAAGCAAATTTTGAGAAAGGGCCCTGAGTCTGGAGGGTTTGTGAAAATGGAGACTACAGCAGAAATTAGAACTTGAATATCAATGTCCATGAGAAGAGGAAATACAGGAAATCCATAGTTCTCATGTGGACCTAAGATAAAACATATGGGAATGCAGTTTGAGTAGCAGAGATCCCCAGGAAACCAGTCATGAGGGGTTTTGCCATTTACAGAATTACTTGATTTTAATATAATTTCAATTTGTTTGAAGAATTGAAAAGCTTGTAGATCTTAATTACTATAACCTGTAATTATAATTTTGAAGGGTAGTGTTCCATAGCAAGGCCTTGTCTTACTATTGAAATTTTGCCCTTTCTCCTTTGACTCTCAAGTCAAGCTGGATTATTTCAGTGGAACTGGCAATTGGCCCAGAAGAAGGAATCAGTTACCTGACAGACAAGGGTGCAAATGTAAGTCTGCTTCTGTTTTGTGAGGCTTTTTCTCAGTCGCTGTGTTAACAACCATGACCTGTTGTGAACTGAACATCACAGAAAGGGGAGTGGCAAGTTTGATCTCAGGGTTAAACACAGCTGAGCTGGGAGCTCACCATGTACAGCTCTTAGTCAGATATTAGTTTGTGATTTGGGATCAGAGGAAAGGTATTGGTGTTAGGCACAGAGGCAGTGTCAGCCTTAGCGCTGAATTTGTTGGCTTTTCTACCCAGTTAAGTGCTCACTTGCAGAATTTGAAGCATTGGTGGGGACTTTTTACCAATGAAACGTGAATTATTCGGAGTTGTTCTCCTTCTTAGGAATGTGTAAATGCAGAGCTTGTTTAACCAGTTTGTGTGCACATTTGTGCAGGCACTGCTTATTTACTTTCTTCATACCCTTCTCAGCCTTTTCCTTACCTGATAGTGACTGTATTGCAGTATTTCCTGTGCATCCCCATGGTGCAAGGGAGCTCTGTCCAGACAGATCTTCAGCAAAATGTTTGGGAACTTTACAATCACAACTTAAGCTGAGACCTTGTCCAGCTTTCTATTGAAATGAATTCAAAAGTAGTGAAAAGATGGGGAAATCAGGAATACACAGCTAAGAACATACCTTTTCCAGCAGTCTGGAGGGATGTTGGGAATGTGTCAGCACGGGTTCTGTGTGGTTTTCACCTGTTGAGTTTTCTCTGTTGACATCCAAGAGGTCGTTCCCACTTCAGTGTGTCTGGCATTACTCAACAGTGACCTCTGTGGGCCCAGTGGAGCTGGATTCCTTTTCCAGACACTCTGGATATTTGTGTGTTGTTAGCCAGTGGTAATGAAACTCTAGAAAGAAACAGAGAACAGATTTCTGCGCGTGTAGTTTGGAGATCAAAGTCTCCCTGTGCTTTTGCAACACCAGGGATAAAGGCAGGCTATTTTGCTGTAATTTTTTTTCCTCATTTTTTGCATTGTCTTTCTGCAGCCAACCCATCTAGCAGACTTCAATCAAGTGCAAACCATTCAGTATTCAAACAGTGAAGACAAGGACAGAAAAGGGATGTTGCAGCTCAAGATAGCAGGTGCACCTGAGGTATGTTATTGACAATGGTGATAAACTTGCAACTAACTTTTGTTTTTCCTTGCAAGGAGTGGGGTTTAGTATACTCTTAATGTGGCTATTTTCTATATTGGACTTTTGTTCCAAGTTCGGTTTTAAAACAGATTTAGAGTTCATTACATGTTTTAGGTTTTGCATCTGGTGCTTGTAGACTTTGATATTCATAGAAGAAGCTTAATACAGAAACGGTAGCTCTTAAATGCAATTTAATAGCAGCCTATGCATATGTACTGCATCCTAGAGATGAAACACAGCAATTCCACTTTGGTATAAAGGGGAAATGTGAAAGAAGGAAAAGCTGTTCCCTCATACTGTGTGGAGGAAGTGCTGGGAGTGAAATCAAATCTTTACCTTGCTCCAGTGCACCAGAAAACAGTGGTAGAGCAGGATTGAGGGAGGGTGGCAGATCAGTGCAGAGGATGATGAATGTTGGTGATATTAAAATTAATAGCTTGTCCATATGTCTCTCGTCTCTTTTTCCACTGTACATATTTTTTAAAATCTTTTTTGAAATTGAGAAAGGTTGTTTTTAGGCCAAGAATGAATTGCTGCAGAGGGTGGGAAAAAAGATACCCACCTCTAAGAGCTTTAAGGAAAAAATAGCTTCTTCAGAAATGTCTTAATTATAAGCCTGAAAGTCATAGCAGTTGTATTCAACAGTGGTTTACACTTCATAAGCCCAAATGAACACTACATTTTGGTGGAGGGTTTTACCAGCTGTGCTTTCTGAACCTCCTGTTTGAAATTTGCTGCACAAAAGGCAAAGCAAGAATTTCTCTGGTGGTTCCCTGCTCAGCCACATTCTTCTGTTTACGGTTTGCAGGCGCGTGTAAAGTTCTGATGCAATGACACAGCTGTTCCCCTCAGTGTTTGCAACTACAATAATTCCTCTTTGTTGATGCCTTGTTTTTTTTTCCTTCTGTAGCCTCTGACAGTGACAGCACCATCCTTAACCATTGCAGAGAACATGGCTGACCTGATCGACGGCTACTGCCGGCTGGTGAACGGAGCCACGCAGTCCTTCATCATCAGGCCTCAGAAAGGTAAGGAGAGCTTCATCCTCACAGCTACTCAGAGGTTATTTTGCATTTGAATACAAGACGCGAGGTAGCAGCAAAAACCTCACTTCGAGGCTCTTTTCTTTCTGGGAGGAGCCATGAGAAACACTGATAGTAAATTGTCACTCCATCAAAAATTGCTTAGTGGTTGATAATTAAGACTGGTTTCAGTAATCACTGCTTTACACTAATTCCAAACTTAAATTGCAGAAGTAAATTGTAATTATTAAAGGCACTCCTAACAAGGGTGTGTTATCTTACAAAGTGATTCCCTAATATACAAGTGGAAATTCAGAGAGGTTGGTTAGGATGCATTTGGATAAGGTTCTGACTGGTAATAATTATTTAGTTTCTGCCTTTCTCCTAGATACTCTAAACATCTCGATTTAAAAAATAAAAACCTTGAGGGGTCTCATGAGTTTCTCTCATAAAGTAGAAGTAAAGCAGAGATACATTTTATAGTGTCTGTCAGTTGTTTTTGTAGCAACTCACTAGCTGGAAACAATGAGATGAGGTTGCAGGTACACATAGTTTTAGAGAGAATTGAATTAAATTTTATTAGAGTTTTCAGACAGCTTTAAATAATGAAAATTTTTCAAGCAAAACTCTTTAAGAATGAAATTTTCTTCTTCCCTGTTGTTCTCATCTTTCCTTGTGGAAATTCATCCAACTTTCCTGCTTTCTAAAACAATAAACTATTTCCTTCTTCCCTGTTTGTAATACAAGAAAGGACATAAACTATCCCAGCATCTCTTCAGTGTGAAACTGAGTCTCTTTTAGCCACGTTCTTGCTTTTTTCTGCCACAGGTTTTCCCTGGGGTAATATTGTTAGCAAAATTCAGGTCTTTTCCAGGTCCATCTGTACCATCCTGCCTGTGCATAGCTCAAAAAATCCCCAAACTTACACTTGGTCATTCCGTAAAAAAGAAATGTGATCTTGGGGTGTTAAATGTCTTGACCACAAATGGTAGTGGTTCAGATGATTCTTAAAGTTGCATGGTTTTTAGGATTTCTGGCCCTTAATGTGTGTGGGTGACCTTTAGCTCCAACACAAGCAGCTTTGTTAGAACCTGTGTTAGTTGTGCAGCCTTATCTCCACGCAAATGAAAATCTCCCCTCTCCACACAAATGAAAATCTTCCTTCAACACAAACGCAGCTCTCCAAGCCAACCTGGTGCACAACTCAGTGATGATGAACCGTTGGCCCCAAAATCTGACACTAAAAGGATAAGCTAGCTATCAGTGATAATAATAGTTTATTGTTCTAAAAATAAAATAGGCATCACAATCCAAGATTTTCATGTCACTAGACTAGTCTGTGCCTGTGAGTATAGGCCTTTTGTACCTCTTTGTTTTCTGAGAAATCATGGTATGGGGTTTGCTACAATGCTTATTATTCACTCCCAAAACTTTCCTTCTAATGCCACTGGGTTGGCTGTTTTCCAGCCTGAACTATTGTAGCCACAGTTGATCTTCTAAAACTTTTTCATGTCTTTACACATGACCTCTTCCCTGAATTAATGGACAGCTCTGACTCTGTCTGCTTTTCCTTTAGGGGCACATGTGGACTTTGTCCAGTTCTTGCCACTTCCACACTGGTGGTGGTGCCCATCAAAAATGACTTGTTCATTTGCAGTTTTTCTTCCTAATTCCTGTCTTGCTCTGACCTTTCTTATCAGCATCTGTTACATCTTCTAGGCTCACTGAGCTCTCTGAGGGGCAGTATCTCTGATTTGCCTGTGCCTTGCACTGAGGTTTGCTGGTAGGTGTGAATGCAGGATAAATCAGTGCATTTAATGCAGGGTGTTTATTTGTGTGCTATTCTTAAAACACAGAATTTTAACATGGAGCAAATGAACAGTGATTGAACAGGAACATCAGGTAACACTTTGGGAATACTCCTCTTTATGCATACATGAAGAGAACCCCTCTAGTTAAAATAAATTCTGAGTTTCTTTTGTCTCAGATTTCTTTTTTTGAAGTTCATAGCAATACTCAACATATTCATTAAACATTTCATGGGAGAGCTGTCCCCATCATGATCTGCGTTCCCAGACCCCTCCCACAGTGAGCTTTGATTGTATAAGACACATCAGAAACAAATCATGCAGCAACTCTTGATCTCACAGATGTTGTATCCCATTTTTGAGCTTTCCCATCCCCTGTTGTAAATTTACGTTTATTGCAAGTCTCCTTGCAAATTGTCCTTTTTGATTACTAACAGAGCCTGGTTTTGTGATATCTGTCGTGCTGTCCAGCAATGATCCAGTTCCTCTCATTTTGGGGAGAGCACTTGGTAATATTTAAGACCTGGACAGTATTTGGCATTTTTTCATTCAGTTTGTTTTATTTTTCATAAATATTTTGATAGACAGGTCCCTTTAGACCAATATGGAAACGTTATACTTAGTATTTTTATTTCTGTTATCACATTTACCTCTTACAGGCCAAGAGCACAAATGAAAAAATTCGTAAAAAGTTGAACTGATTAGCAGCTTTTAGGTTATGGGGTGTTTATCACTCTCTACAACTACTTGAAAGAAGGTTGTAGCCAAGTGAGGGTTGGTCTCTTCTCCCAGGTAACAAGTAACAGGACATGAGCAAACAGGCTCAAGTTTCTCCAGAGGAGGTTTAAATTGGATGTTGGGACAAGTTTCTTCACCAAAAGTGTGGTTAGGCATTGGAACAAGCTGCCCAGGGAAGTGTTTAAAAATACCAAAACTAAGTAGTTCACAAAGTTACTCACTTAAGTGGTTTTTGTTTCACACAGATGTACCCTGGGCATAATTTTAATTTTAATGGAATGGCAACGTGTTCCCGTTCTTAGGATACTGTTACCTCTTTAGTTTGACCCCTCACTGATTTTGCTTTCACAATAATTTCAGTCAGGTGAGGAGAATTTACATTCCCCCTGGTACCCCCAGCCTGGCTGGGACCACTGGAACTGCCTGGGACCTGCTGTGTCCAGCGTGGAACTCTGCTCAGAGTGGAAAAACCTGGACAATCCAGTGGAAACCCCACTACAGCCATGCATATCCCATTTCTTTAAAATAATATAGAATTGGGCAAAAATGTTGTGGGTTTCACCTTGTGAAAAACAACATATGCCTTAACTGGGATGCTGTTAGTAAGAAGTTTTGACTTCAGACCTGCAGGGGTGCTAATGAATATTTGGTATTTTATTTGGGATATAAACTGTAAAACGATGAGCACCAACTTGGGCAGCAGGGCCGGAAGTGAGCAGTTTGTATCCAGAGAGCATGTGGGCGTCCGCAAGATCAGGAGTTCCATGCAGATTCTTTTTTTCTTTAATTATATCCAGTGATAGAGGCATAGAATCACAGAAGAATCACAGAATAGTTCAGGTTTGTGATACTTTTAAATTTCATCTAGTTCCAACCCCCTGCCATAGGCAGGGACACCTTCCACTATCGCAGGTTGCTCCGAGCCCTGTCCAAGCTGGCCTTGAACACTTCTAGGACAGAGCAGCTACAACTTCTGTGGACAACCCCGTTACTACAACCTCTGTGCACCTCTGCTGCTACTTAATAGTGTATGAGGTTTTTTTGATGCCTGGATGCCTTTTTGTGGTTTTTTTTGGTTTTTTTTACACATCTGCCTGCTTTTGCACTTTCCTCTGTCCTTTACAGCCCTGCACTTGACGCACATCTTCAGCAGCTAAGTGGGGTGTGTTGTCCCTGTAGCCAGTCCCTGCAGGCACCAGGCTGTGGCTTCCAGGCAGTTCTGGGTGCTCCTTCCTTCTTCCCAGGGCTGAGCCTGCTTTGTCCAGATCTCCCAGCCCCATCAGCCCAGAGGACAAGGGTCCAGGTCTGTTGCTCTGATGGTAATGAGCACGAAGCTGGTTATATCATGTGGAATTCAGCAGGGGACAGTGAAAAGGGAGATGATCAGGTGGAACAGTTGTGGATATGGTGGACCCATGTGTGCTGCTTGGTTTCCCAGTGGATCTGGAAGCAAGTAACTCATTTAACTTGGGTCAGAGTCTTTGCTTTTCTCTGTCTATCCCTGTCTTTTTCTCACAGTTTTCCAGACTGCTTCAATGCTTGTCACCTTTCCTTCACTTCCTTTACTTTTCCTTTAATTCCTTCACCTTTCCTTTGCTTCTTTTCATCTTCTTTGAACTTGTTGACTGCATCATGCTTCTACTCAGCTTACTCTGTAAGACCACTTCTATTCACATTCTTGCCATCTCACAAAGTGCCTAGAAAGGATCTGCTATTACAATGGAATCAAGATTTGGTTTTGTTATGATTTATTATGTTTTATTATGATCCTTGCTTTGCATTTTACACTGATAGGAAGCTGTTCAAAAAGTGGAACAGAGGCTTGCGGGAACAGAATGAGATTCTCTTCCTTAAGAAAATTTAATACCACACTGGAAAGTCAGATTCTCTCTTTATCTCCTTTAGATCCTCTTTGATAGGTAGTATTTAACTTCGGCACACACTGGCAGTTGCCACCTGTGGTATTTCTCACTTTCTTAGGAGGTTAGAGGAGGGAAGAACAGTCAGATCTGATCTGAGCTCAGTACCTTGAACGTATGAAGCATTGTGGCCCTGCAAGTGTTACGAAATCATTCCTATCAAGTGTAATGAAATCATTCACTGATCTTTTTGAAGTCCCCAAATATGATACTCCACAAAAAAAAGCCCTAGGGGAAATTAAAATTCCATCTCTAGAATGCAGTTTGAATACTGTGCAGTTAACATGCAATGGAGCTACATATTAAAGAGCAAGGAGAATTATTTTTAATAGCTGCTTATTAATTGTGCATCCATTACCTTGATTTAAAAATACAGAATGATAAGGTTAAATGTACAATTTAATGAAGTTCTTTTAACACAGAGGGAGACTGTATGTTCCACCAGTAACAAGTGTGATTAATCAGCACCATCTTAGCCTTAAATCTATTGCCAAGTGTAGGAGCAGCATTGGAATAACCAGCAGTAGCAGCATATGTTGGTGTAAATCAGAACACAGGATGATGTCACAACTAATAACTGGCAGTTGCAGGTGTCGCATAGAATTTAAGGTTCTTTTGAGTGTTCTTCACAGCCCTGGGGAGGCCTGCATAGCAGTGGGCAGGCCTCTTGTGCCTGTTTCTTCAAGCCTGATGTCTTTTGCCCAGTTTTCATCCAGGTTGAATCCTCTCATGCCCATTACAGTCTCTCTTTTTTTGGCTACCTGCACCCCAGTCTTTCATTGCCAGGCTGCACCTTCGTGCCATTTTCACTCATATTTGTCACTCCACACTGCCTCTTAGGATCTTTGCCTTCTGTTTCCTTCCCCAAAAGGTCCCACTGACCCTAACATATCACAGTACCTTTATCTCCCACCTGCTTATATAATCTTACCATCCTTGCTCTGCCTCCCAATTTCAGGTGCTTGCTCTGATCACTCTGCTGAGCTGCTCCACATCTTCCGAATTGCAGCTTCTGGTTTCCCTTCTTTTCTGCAACTTCCCTTTCAACATCCCCCATTAGACAGATGAAAACGGACTGATGTTGCTGAGCCAAATGGTGCTTTTCTGCCTGTAGACAGCAAAAAAAATGTACCAAAACAGTGTATTTTGCCATGTTGAGTGTGGCTTTTGCGTATCGAGCATTTCTCTGCTCAGTCCCTTAATACACAAAGGTGAGACTGTCATTTGCATCTATAATTTCTGGAAATTTTAACTTGTGAGAAAAACAAGTGAGAATTTACATGATTTTTTGTGAACAGTGTATGTCACCATTTTCTGCAAGTGTGGCCATTCTCTCAGGTCACTTTCTCAGAGCTACATTGATGCAGAGAGTGAAACACATTTTAATTACCCATCTTCTCTCCCTCCCTGCATACACCAATCTACTGAAAAGGTGTTTTGCTAAAGGATTAGTAACTTCCCCACAGGAATACCAAGTATTTCATCAAATCCAGTAGGAAAAAAACCCCTTGAATATGTGCATCCAAGCTTTTATACACATTACCATTTTCAAAGAAAGACTGGCAAGGATTTGAATACAGTGTAGAAAAAGCTGACTTACTCCCTGGCACAACACATTATTATTGTATAGTCTCAACCCAGTGTGAAATCAATATGATAATATGTGCTTTAATGATTTATTTCAGTTGTCTTACTTGGAAATATAAGTTGGATTCAGTTGTTTTATTTATATGTTAGCACTTAGGACATGTTGGAGATAAAAGAAAAGTATTTCTTACTAGAGAGATGAGATAGTGTCACACCTTCTGTAAGTGATTTATTGGAGTTATTTGTTAAGAAAAAAAAAGAGCTTTTATATTCTGTGTATGTTGTTTCATCAGATGAGAGTTTGCCTAAAGGTCTATATCAATGGGTAGAAGGAGTTGTTGATATGCTGCTCTTTATATATGTATAGAACATTCTTTTGAATCACCTCCATTTCCCTGAGAGATTGTGATGATTATTGTTTCAGGCATGTATGTATTTCACTTTGAGAGAGGTTATTTGAAAACTTGTAAAAGCTTTAATCCTATTTTCTTCTTGTTTACACAGAAGGTGAAAGAGCTTTACCATCAATACCAAAGTAAGTTTTGTGCTTTCTTACATATTAAAAAAAAAGGTTTTGAAAAATAGTGTTGCTTTCAGAACTTTTTGCATGTGCCTAACTTTTATTGTTGCTTTTGGATTCCAGGAGAAATAGCAGGTAGGGCATAAAAACCTCACAGCAGTATTAAACTACAGAGATGCCAGAAAGAAAATCTGAGGGAAAAAGAGCATAATGCATCCATGATATTTGACAATAACAAAAGCAGGATGTTTTGGAAAAGACCTGACTGACATTCAGGCTATTTCTTTTGAGTCCATCAGTAAATTTAATTATAGGAGTGATGCTGAACAGTTTGTGAATTGTGATTTCAATCTGTGAGTCACTCTGTGGTCATCTTTTTCCTAATTGTCCCCTTTTTGGCTTATGTGAAATAAGGAAAATACTCTTCTTGCTGCTATCATAAATCTGTCATGACACCTTTTCTTAATAAAACTTACATAATGGGGCCAGTTGAAGTTGGGATCTAAGTTCAGTGTAATAAAGAATAGCAGTTATTAATTTAAATATTCATATTGCATAGTAAATACCTCTTTATTGTTTTAAATATAGAAAAATTCTTCTCCAATAATAATTGTGGATGCCTAGAAAACACCAATCCTATGTCAGACAAACAGAGATGCATTTTTTTCCCCTGGTTGGTTTTATGGTGATAATTTATCAAAGGTGTGCTGAGACAAGTTATCTCTGTCTAATAATTCTTACAAATTATGCTAAGACACCTCTCTGCATTTTTCTTCTTCCCAGACTTTAAGGTAAATAAGAATAAATTTCTGATTTAGCTCTGATTTAGACAGTTCCTTCTGTTGTTGGAGATGGTGGTCTCCAATGTAGGCAAGCCCTTAGTTCTTCCTGGTGATTCTCTACTCCCCTGGTGTCGGTGGCTGGGTCTCCATCCTCTCTGGAAGTTACCATGGTTGTCTCACCTTTCCATGGGGTGTTCCTTGTTGTGGCCTCCTAAACTCCAGTCTTTAAAACAAGACACTTTTTGTTTTTCTTTTTCCTTTTTTTTTGTGATCTGACTGTTCTCAGTGGCCACATCCAAACCGAGTGTAGAGTCACACATCAGCAGTGTCCTCCTTGAACTGTATCAGGTAGTGCCACCCCTGTCCAGTAGCACGAGGTAACTGCTGAAAGACCCAATGACATTTAGTGGTTGATGGTGTTTTACCTCCTCCTTTTTATTTTGAGACACGGGGGCTGTGCCTGCTTTGACCCAGTCACCTCGTTTCTTCCTTTATTTCTGTAAGGAGTTCAGAACTATTTTTATTACTTTCTTAACTGCTGGATGGAGCATGGAATAAAATTTGTTCCTGAATTAGTGATTACACACAGGTTCTGCTGCAGCCCTCACTATCAGGCAGCTTTCTCATGCTGTAGAAAGAGAGAAGTTAAAATTCAGAGAAGTTGAGGCCGGAAGCAGTAAAATCAGTAAATTTAGTGTGCACTCACAAAAAAGGAAAATTTCTATTTACTTAAATAGGCACGAGTGAGAAACACAGAATAACATTCTAATTACATAAAGCTTTACCCTTTTTTATTTGTAAGGATTTCTGAGGTAAAGTAGGGTTTGAAGGAAAAGCTTCTTCTCATTTTTGGAGTAGTTTACCAAAAGTAAATTTGTACCCTTGAGTCTGTTTAACAAGAGCACCATATGTGCTCTGAGTTTGGCAGCAGAGCTTTTATCAAATACACAAAACTGCCAACCAACAGCATCTTGCATCTGGGAAGATTTGCCTTTGCCAGATGAAATTCCTGATTTCTGAAGGCATGAAGTGCAGTGCTCTCTTGACCATTTAAAATTTTGGTTATGTATGTAAGTGATGAAAAATTGAGAATTTGTTAGAATTTCTGATCCTCATGGACATTTATGTGTCACATAACTTATACATAATATATACATAACATAATGAACATTTATATGTAATGAGCAATACGAACAATATATAATATATACATAACAGTGAACATTAAAACATAGCTACATTTAAATGCAATTGGTTTTCTTCATTTAGTTGACGTGTAAATTAATTCAAAATAGTACAGGATAAATCATCTTACAGACAGAAACTCAAGTCATACTCCATTTCCCACAGATCACACAGAAAGTAGAAGCACAGACAGGTTGCACACATCTTAGAAGTGCGTACAGTTTAGGTTTTGTATTTTCCTTCAGATTCGCTCGGTTTCTGTGAATTGTGCTAATTAAAATCCACTCTCGCTCCCCCAGATGGGATGAAGTGGTAGATTCCTCTCTGCCTTCTCTCCCCCTTGCATCCTGTGGCTGGGGGAGGTGGCTCAGCCCTGCTAATTACAGTAGGTGCCTGTTGGGATGAATTCCCAGTGTTTGTGCCTGTGAAGAATGTACAGCATTCAGCGCTTCCAACCTCTGTTTTCCAGGCTGGCCAACAATGAGAAGCAAGGAGTGAGGTCTCACACAGTCTCTGTGTCAGGTAAGGCTCATCCAAACCCGGGACCCGAGTTCATTTCTGGAGCTGGCAGATATGCAGGCAGCTTTTCCACTCACTGCTGCTCCAGGGCTACTGACTGCCCCAAACTGGAGCTGTGCTGCCTTCGTAGAGCAGTTTCTAAAGAGAAACTTTTATGCAGCAGCCACATCTGTGCAGTTACTTCAAAGCCAGGCTGCTTGTCAGTATTTCCACTTAACTTTGTGATGAAGTAGAATGTCGTCCGCAAGAACTGGAATTACCTGAGTATGTGCTAATTGTGAATGAGCAGCTTTGAAAAGGGAAAATAGGCAATTAAATATTAATCGTTACCTTACAGAAAGGAGAAACTTAATAGCTGTTTTTCTGTAGCTGTTTAGATAAAAGTATTTAATTTTTGCTATTGAAAATGACAAGTTAATTGAAGGATGGGTATGTGAGGTAATACGTGTTGTTTCTGTACCTTATAGGCTTCTAAGATTTCTCTTAAGTTACTGTGGGTTTTTTTTATGCTTGAGAGAGAATATTTTTCTGTTACAGAATCTTAAATAATTTTGAACGGTTGATTCAGTGTCTTAGTAGAAAATTCATTTCTAAATGGGTATACATAATGTTTATTAAGGGGATTTTAATGCACAGATGTTTTTATATTATGATCTATTCCTATAGGTTTCTAGTATCTGGCCACAAACTTGAACCAATACTGTGACTCAGTGGATTTCCCACCCCTGACTTAGAGGGAGGCTTCAGCCCCACTTGAACATTCACATGTGTACTTAGGGGCAAACACTCAAAACCCCAACGTGTTTCATACAATAAGGAGGAAAGATATGTAGACATTTGACTAATTTCCTACTTCTCAGATTCCTTTCCCCACCCTTACCCACTTTTAAAAGGTGTTTGAGATTCACTCATTGGCATAGGAAGCCCACGTAAACAGACACTGCAAGAAAATAGGTGAGAGGGTCTGGAGTTAAAATGAGGATAAAGCTGCAGTGGGGTAATAGAGCTTCACCAGTTACTGTGGCCTCTCAGAGTTAAATAGCAGCTCTTCTTCCTTCAGTGCCTGTCAAGCAAGCATGGTAGGATCAGGTAAATAAGCATGACATGGGCAGCATGTTCTCTTTTGATTCTTACCTGTGTGTCTCATTTTAGCTGTTAAAAAGGTTGAAATTTCTGAAGTGATTAGCACTGTGCTTTTAATTATTCCACTCACCCTCAAGAAGGCCTTCAGGACGAAAACATCACACTGCAGCCTCAAATTTTCACTCCTTCAGTTTTTCTGAGAATGCTCATAATACCTTTAATAATAATACCAGTAATAAATGCTGACTTCACGATCCTTTCTTGCTGTCACTCTGACTTCACAAATTTAGGTACCTTCTGCTGACGTTCTCTTGTGTTTCAGAGCACAAACACTTCTCTGTTAAAGCAGCATTTTGAAATTAGTGTAGGAAAATTAGTTGTAATACCCCAGCTCTGGCATTTAGGGCATCACATGAAGGTGGATGAGGGGGAAATGAGAGCTTTGCTGTAGCACCACAGAAGAAGCAGAAGTTGCAGTGCTGGAGGTGAGCTGGTTGTTCAGGTGAATGTCAGGGACACTGAGCTGCAAAGCTGGCTCCTGTTAGCAGTGCAATAAAATTAAAGCAGAAAATATCATTTTTATTCTTGCCAATACCAAAATCAAAACCAATTAGGTATTAATTCTTGTGTTGTAGGAGTGTTTTGTATCTTTCCACGATAAAATTATTGTGCTTGATGCTTGTTTTTATGCCATGTTACAAACCTGGAAACACTGACAATGCTGGAATGGTTCAAGCCAGTGCATTTAATACTCAGTCTCAAGGGTTTATTCTTCTTGTAGTATGATGACACAGAACACATACTTTTTTTCTTGTTGGGTTTTTTCCCCCAAAGTTATTTGAAATGCACTGAGGATGTCATCCTATTAAATTTAAACTAGAGGCAGATTGCTGAGATGAACTCACATGACAGGGGTTATTCTCAGGAGCTGCTTTCTGTAAGAATCTTTTGAATCCTCAAAGGAATCAATTTGCTCTAAATGAAGTAATACTGGATGTAGATGTGGAGAAGTGTCACTCCCGTTAGACGGAACCGATCCATCAGAGTGGAACAAGGGAGGCACCAGCTGTGCGCCATGCTCAGCTCAGCCCAGTCTCAGGTCAGCAGAACCTGACAGCAGCCAGGGCAGAGCCAGCTATGGGTGCTGCTGTAGGGTGCAAAACAGGAGCTTTTCCCTGGTGGCATTGCAGTGGCTCAGAGCCAAAGGTTTCAGATGAGAAGAACTTTTGTAACTCACTAACGTCTGTAATTGCTCCACACCTTTGATGGTTTAAATCGTAAATTAATTCTGCTGTTTGATTTCACTGACATTGCTCCCCTTTGTTTAGACCTCCTGATGCTAAAGATTAATAGCAAAAATCTGAAACAGAGATTCAGCAAAAAAATTAAGAAGTCAGGTATATTTATAGTATTAACACACTTAGTTCAAAAGGGAAGTTTCACATTGAGTTCCTCGCCACAGTTTGGGGAAACCAGCAATATCCAAACCCAGTGTGGAACATGATTTGGTGGTCTGAAAGTTCAGGTATTTGTCTGAAGCTTTGCAGGTTTAAAAAGGAAACTGTTAGTGAAAGACTCCTTGTCTTTTTAAAATATTTATTAACATACCTTGGAATATTTCTTGTCTAGTGAAGTGAAAACTTGGTCTTTTCCAAGTGCTCCAATATTCCAAAGCACACAAAGATAGAAAGTTTGTAAATCCTCTTGATTTTTTTTTCCTCCTCTAAATAAAGGCCTTTTCAAACTAGTGAAGGATGAAGTTGGTTTCAGGAATCCAAAGCAGCAAATTTCTGGATCTGGGAATCTGTATGTCACTGAACCAGGTTTCACTACACACCTCTTGCTGCTTCTGTTTCTTCTGGTGTTGTCTGCCTTGCTTCCTCAAATTCTCTGTTCCTGCAGTGGACACTGTGTGCATCTGAGATACCTGCCAGATTCCCTCCCTTTTTAAAAGCATAGTAATTTTATCCCTCAACGTATTTGTGTGGGTATAACATTATAAATAACTCTAAATAAGCTAAATTAAATTAGATGGATTTTAGATTTCTTTGGTAGTCATCTGATGTTTCAGCTGAAGTTGCTATGATTCACCAGAAACAGTGAATGTTTTAGCTAACAGGTAATTGCAGCTTTTACCTCCTTCTCCCTCTACATCTGTCTTAACATTAAAAAAGAGTTCTTTGTGCTTAGCCACGAGTGTACACTCAGGAAATGGTAAGGCTAAACTATTTGCTCTGTGCAAATAGTATATCAAATGTGTAAGAAGCAGCACACCAGTTAACTCTAATTTTATTGACTGTATTTCCACTGTTTGGCTTGGAGACACCTTATTAAAATGCTCTGCTCTAGTCTAAAGGAACTTATTTTGGCCAGCAGTTTGTTTTTAAATAGCAAACATTAACCTTGGTAAGGTGATCGTATATTTCCAGATACATGTATTTCCAAAAATAATAACTTATCTGGTCAATTATATATTACAAAAAGTTCTTCATAAAATGAAATCAATACAGCAGTAGCTGCTTGCTCACTTTTCACATAAATTCCTTCTGACACAGAGTTCTTTGGTTTCCTCTGCCCCTTCCGTGCTTATGTAAATATGACTAGGAAGAATAAATATGCTTTTGCATCCCTTGGCTAATGGCTGTGCCTCCTTTGCCCTAGAGAATTAATGAATTTTTTTTAATCCTAGCTCAAATGCTACTTTCCATGCAGTGCCACAGAATATGACATTTCAGGCCCATGTGTTTCAGTGAGCATTGAACAAGCGGAGTATTGAACAAGTCTTGGCAGGTTCTTGGCAGTGCTGGGTTAATGGTTGGACTCAATGATCTTAAGGGTCTTTTTCAACCTAAAGGCTCTTGTGATTCCAAGCAGTCCCTCCTGGCATTTGGATATTCAAGTACTGTTGTAAAATGATGTTTTTGTGGGGAGGGAGCTGTGAGTGAGAAGGTGACAGGAAGGGAGATCAGTTCAGTAGCCAGCACAAGGGATGTGTCTGAAGAGGCTTTTAGGATGTCCTTTTAGGTTGGTCCCGGTTAAAGCAGGTGCTGATTTTACAGGTTTAATATGGGCTTGTTTGGTGAAGGAAATTAAAAGGTCTCTGAAAAGATGGTCCCTGTTTCAGCTGATAAAGCAAAGTGTTCAAGGCACCTGATTAGCAAATGCCAGGACACACACCTTGAAGAGGGAAATAGGTATATTAAAGAGAAACTGGGTTGTTATCCTGTTCCCCAGCTGGTGCAGCTGCTGTCACTAACACAAGCAGCATTTTAAACTCAAAGGAGCATAGCTCTAAGTGCATCATGAAATGATGGCAGGAGTTTCTAATAATTCTGGTTGTGCCATTGCCTCTCTGTCCCATGGTTTAGATATATTCAGTAATATGCTCTGTGAAGGAGAAATTTGATCTCTTGGAGCAAGTTTCTGTATGGGAGCTGAAGGATTTTAGTATCCTGAAAGAGGGGCTTCACATGAAGTGTCCAGGTTCTGTTTTAGTCACAAATTTGTAACATAATATTGTTACACCTAAATCACACTGTGATTACCTCCTGATCATGGCAGTGAAGTGGGAGTTCTTCTCTAAGGTGCTGCTCAGGAACAGATCCTGTTTGAGGGAGCCGCCAGTTTAGTAATGCCATTCAGCTGAAATTTCAGTTTGAATGGAAAAAAACCCCTGTTTTTAAGGAGGTAAGCCTGATTTACGTGAGATTTTATCATGCAGAAAAAACCTCTGTGGTATAGTTTGTGAGTAAAAGAGACTTTTAGGAAGTTTCCTGTAGAGCAGTAGCCAAATGTGAAAGCACAACAAACAGGAGAGGAAAAAAAATAATAATCTGTTCATGTGATGTCAGTGTTACACCATTTCAAAGTGCTCCGAATGAAGGGGATGTTGACGTGTGAAAGGACCTGTCTGTCCTGGGGTGAGGCTGATCACCAGCAAAGCTGTGAGCAGGGTGGAAAGGCAAATACAATTTTATTGAATCACTTCTGCTTGCAGAGCACAGTGCAAGCTCTGTCATGGTTCCTCTGCTCCAGATGAAGGTCTGCCCTGTGCCCAGGTCTGAAAGAGTTTCTTGTGTAGGACTTGTATTTCTTAGTTCCTTTTGAGTTAGTTGGTGGGGGGAAAAGTGTCCTTTGCTTGAGGTTGAAAAATTGGCGGTTTTTTAATGTCCATTTTGTCAAGACATTCCAAAAAGACAAAGCTGAGAAGTGTAAGTAAATTTTTAAATGAAAAATTGTATCTTGAACACTTTGGACTGTGTCACAGCTCAGCTGTGTTGTACTCCACAGCTCACTTCTGAAAAGAAAGACTAAGAGTCTTGCCATAAATTACGTAGTTATAAATTCAAATGAAGTAATTATTAAGTAATTTGAGGAATATAGAGACACTGTTAGAGCTGTAGCTGTGCCATATGGTCACAGCACTGGGAGACATTCAAACTTAAGGTTTACTGCAGATTAATTTTACAAACCTTGAGCAAGTCATTAGTCTCCAGGTTCATGGAGGAGGGAGTTGCTTCTTAACTCACCCAGCTATTTCACTGATTAATAAGATAATATAGTTGAATACTGCTAATAAGTTGCAGTATTTCAAATTCCTATCACAGTTGAATAGACTGGTGCTGTTATATTTTTCTATTTTAGCCTGACTAAAAGGCTTCTTTTCATGCATAAAAAGACCAGAATGAATTGTGGTGACATTTTAAAGAGATTTCTTCCGTATCAGTGTCCAGGAAGTTCCTGCAATGAACTTCCATCAGCCTGTGGTGCTGGTTAAGGAGTTTTTACTCTCCTGTTCTCCTCCTTTGTGAGCCTCTCACTGGATTTGAGCAGACAGCTCTGCTTTGCAAATAGTAGCGGTGTAGTATGACTGGAGAAATGTTCCATGCAGATTTGGGGGTTTGTTGTTTATGTAGAAACATATTTGATGTGACAACCCCATAGTGCTTATTTTAGTTCAAAAGCTCAAAAATCAATAGATTTATTCTTTCTACATTTTTTTTTTTCCCAGGGTTTTTCCTCAGACTGGTTTGAGAATGTACAACCAAAATAGAATGGGATAATATCAGGTTCAACCTTCCAGTATTTGCTGTCTGCTCATACAAGAAGCTCCAGTAGTAACTGCCATGTAAAAAAAAGGGCAGAAAAAGCCTGGTCTCTTTCTTTCTAACATAGTTATTGCATAGCAAGTGATTTTTTTTTCCTTACTTTTGCCCCCCCCCCC
>VZTE01006666.1:255645-315282 GCA_013397775.1 Eulacestoma nigropectus
AATCATTTTAGTGAATACTGAGTAGAGGAACTAAATAAATAAAGAAGTCCTATGCAGTTTTCAGCAGCATTCTTGAGCACCAGTGATATCCTGGCTGGAAGCTGGTGTGGAATGGAAGAAATCCTTTTTAGTAGTGTTCATTTCATTAAGGTATTTTCTAGACTTCTGGGAAAGTGTTGGAACTTCTGTTTTTTAAAATTTAAAATCAGCTCGTTCAAATCAACTTTCTTTTGTAGCTAGACTTGCAGATATGCTAAGTTTAAGACATCTTCATTTAAAGCATCTTCCATTCAGTGTGGCAAAATAGTTGAACAAACTTTAGACAGTAAATCATAAAGGTGGAGTTAGAAATGCAAGGGAAGAGTGGGACCATCACATCACAGGGCATCAGGGCATGCACATGAGGAATTAAAAACACCTTTGCCTTTTCAATGTGCCCTTCATTTGAAATAGGTTAGTCAGGTTTCAGCAGCTTCTGCCACCCACCTATCAGTGTGAGGGTGAGCAGCATTTCAGCACTTCAGGCTTAAATTAGCTCTGTAGCCTGAGCAGGCAGGTCAGGAGTTGAAACATCTCTTTCCTTTTAGGTGGCTTGTGTTGCTTGCAGTGACTCTATACCCATTCTTCTGTTTCAGTATGGAGTTTTGGATTCCCTCATTCTCATGTCAACACCTTTTCAGTAGTCACTTAAACTAGCTGCAGTATTTTTTCCTTTTCTTTCATAGTATGTCTGAAGCTTTTTATGAGTGTTACCTGAGGTTTGTGCTAGAATGATGGTGCTGAAAATTTTCTGTCATGTGATGTTAGGCAGCAAAGTCCCTTGAGAGTATCAAGGGGAGAACTCAGACTGTTCTCCTTTAGATTGACTTAAACCAAGACAAATGGAAGTACTGATACACTGACTTAGTCAAGAATTTTGCCTTCTCCTTGCATCTCTTCTAATTTTTAGCATTGAAACTGATTAATGTTCTGTCTTTCTCTCTGATATGAGCACTTTCCCACTAGATTAATGATTCCTGTTTGCTCAGTCACCCAGCAGTTTTTATGATGGTAGTTTTTGTTGGTTGTTGAAGTTATTTTTATTAAAATGTAATTCTCTTTTTCTACCCTTCCTGCACTCTTCCCACCACTGACTGATTCACTGTCCCAGTAGCTACTGTTGTGGTGCTGGGCTTCTCTTTTAACACCTGAACCCCCAGCCTGCATAACTCCAGGTGGCTGGACCTCACTCTTGAGTTTTGGCTGTGAAGAGCTACCAGCAGCAGGATGCAGGTTTTTTATTTAATTGGCTTTTTAAACCACTTCTCACATTTCCTTGGAGAGAGGAAAAAGGGGAAAGCAGAGAGGAGCAAACAGGTAACAAGAGAAATAAAAGGAGCAGGTATCCTCAGGTGCTGAGTGTCATCTTGTGTTCTTCTTTCTCACCTCCTGGAATCAGTTGTGGCTTCTTTTTATTTTTTCCTACTCCAAAATTTCCATCGTCCTGATAAGCATTCCTGGTAAGCACTTTGCTAAAAAATGCAGTGGAGTGACTGGGAAAGGGGACAGTGAGGAGAGTGCCATGGAGTGTTCACCCAGAGATCCTTGCAGCACTAGAATATCCAGTGGCAAGACAGGTCTGCACTGGGAATAAGACTCCAGTGGCAGATTTGAGAACATAAAATCTGTCAGTGCTGTATTTCAGGAGATAGAGAAACCATGTTTTTCCTTGTTCTGTGTAACCCTGCTATGTGAAATACTTCTTTTGTGTTGTTTTAAGGGTTCAGATAGTCGATACATACATGTTTAAGGCTGGTGACTGCCACTTAAACTGGAATATAGCTGTAACACAGTCTGACAGAACTTAGAACCTTGGAAAAGCAGGTTGCACTTCCGAGATAGACAGTGTTCTTTGTGTTGTTAATGAATGGTGTTCATAGTTGACAAAAGCTGACTTTTTAATGGGTTCTAGTCTCACTTTTAAAAACTGAAATATGAATTACTGTAGAAAGGAATTTGAAGGAAAATACCAAAAATGCTTTAGAGTTTCAGCAACCTTCGTATTTTCATTTGGGTATACAGAATTGTAATGTAAACCTTTATGTTCGTTCGTTGTAGATGTTCTCTTCAGTCTCTTCTCTTTTATTTCCAAATAATTTGTTTCTGTTTTTTTTTTCTCTTTCCTTTTCTTGCTTCTTTGTAAAGGAGTCAATCACTGTCAGCATAAAGTAAAGAAAGCTAGACGCTTTCTGCCTTTCGTCTTCTGTGCCCATGAGTCGCCGCCCAAGGGTACTGCTCTGCTCTTTGTCTAGGCTGCCTTATTAACCCAAAAGCTGAATATACTAACTCAGTTACTGTTTGTAAACTACTTTAGCTTCTGGTAAACAGAGTTCCAAGAATAATTTCATTATGTTTCCCTCCTGTTGAATTGGATTTTTGTGCAGTGTCACCAGCTTGCTGGTCCCCATTTTTATGGGGAACTTGTTTTTGAGCATCACGTGCTACAATGACAAATATAATAAATTATTTTCCTTATTTGGTTACGCAGCCCTTGTCTGCCATCTTTTTTTTGTTAATATATTTTGACTTCATTCTTGGACCCCTGATACAGCATGCTTATAGATGAAACAGAATAGCAACAATAAGCATCAGCTGAGATCACTTTGAATTAAACGCAGAATACAGTGATGCTTTTGGCTGCGTACTGGTCCAGCACTGGTCTGGACCAGTTTGGCTTTATTAGGGGTAAGAAGAATTTCCTGTTAGCTATAAAATCTGTCTAAAATACTTGCCTTAGCTTGTGCTGTGGGGTTTGGTGTGCGGTAGGGCTGCTGCAGTACACGTGGAATCCGGTGTTTGTTTGAAATCTTCCCCGTAGATTTGCTCCCTTTGCCATCGTTTAAATTTCAGCCTTGTACAACTGCACAATGCTCTGTGTCATTAAAACTTAGATGGTTCCATTTCTTACTCATGTCTTGGTGATATCTCAGGAGTGCATTTCTTCTGGAAGAGTCAACACCAGCTCTGCTTATCCAAAGTCCTCAGTGTATGTGCAGAGTCGAGCCGACTCGTACAGCTGTAGGAGAACTGCTTTAAAGTATTGAATAAACCCAGAAACAGACTTTTCTTAACAATGCATTAAAATAACTAGTTCCAGTTCCAAATTTAATTTTTGTGTACCTTTGTGTTTGAAAGTCATTAACTCTGTTTCATCATAAAAGCTTCTTAGAGCGTATCTCTGTCCCTTGGGTTTTAGGTGAGAAGTCTTAAATTTTGCTACTTTTCTGGTTTCTCTTGAGTCAGGTATATAAGATAACTACAGTCTGAATACTTTTGGATTACTCATGAATTTAATAGTATATTTTCCCCTCCCCCTTCTCTGTCCCCTCTCTCTCCCCCTCTTTTTTCTCTCTCCTTGCATGCCACCTGGATCTGCAGATGAAATTAGTGGGGACGGTAATATGTTTTCTAGTCTGTGTGTTACTAACGTGCAATATGCAACTCTTATCTCCATATACCACTTAATGCACATTTCAGCAATACATTTTATACAGCTTTTAGTGTTAAAAAGTGGTCTGCTTTGGGTATTAGATGATAAATACTGTACTTTACAGGCTGTGCATCTAATGCTTTCTTCTAAGCTGGAATTGGAAAAGGAAAAATTCTATTTCAAACACACAGGGATGTGGTGGTGCATGTGTTTGCAATGAGACTTGTGGCATGATGTAAAGGTTTAGAGGTTTGCAAGAGTGTCCGGTTTGATTGAAATGGTTATATCATCATTAATTTGGTCAGTGGGTGAGATTGGTGGATGTAACACCTGAGAAATGAGTCTACTGAGCAATGCTTTAAAGGCATCAAAGTGCTCCTTGCATTAAAAGAATCTGTACAAGATAGATTAATGCAGATTGAATACATGAATATTAACCAGGTTTCAGCTATTCAAACTAATAATTTTAAAGACAGATTTTAATGTTTGGGGTTTCCTTTAAAAAAACTTTGAAGCTTACTACAAAATATTTAACTTCTGCAGACTTCGTAAGTCTTTTTTCCTCTGAAAGCAAGTTGAGTTTTGTTTTTATAAAAGAGATTTTTAGCTGTTTTTCTAAAGGATTCCATCTGATGTTGGGAAAGAATCAGACTGCTGCTACTGATAGCATATGTATCTTTATTCTTCTAAGTAGGAGGCACTAAAAGAGCATAAAAGCCATATGCAGAGGAGGACGATAAGGGGAAATAGAGATCACATCTTGTGACCTTCCTTTCAGTAAAATGTGAAGGGGTTGTATTAACTTTTAATCTCCTTTCCTTCAGATCTAAACTAAAGATAGTACCACATAATTTTCTTTCTTTTCTTAAACATCAAAAGAACATTTTTCCTGTCATAAATTTAAAAATTATATTTCAGATACTAACCCTACATAGCTTTTTATTGGAACTTACCTTCTTTTATAAATTACAAGCTTTGATAAATCGGAAAAATGATGAAAAAGGGAAGTTCAAACGTGTGGTTAAGGTCATGGATTAGCTATTATGGATTTAATACCTCAGGATGTTTCTCCCTACAGTTTAATAAATGCATTCAGACTTAGTAAAGCTCAAATTAGCTCATTCATGTGTGTGACCACCAGTACGTTTTCCTGAAAGCAACCTGTTCATTTTGCCATCTCCAAGGATCATAACAAGTGATGATGCTGGGTTTAAAAAGTGCAGGAGGGCAGCAGTGATGAGCCGTGTTATTAAATCTGAGTTTTTCTAGACTTACCAAAGGCATCTGGAATTGTTGCTTTGTTGGGAGTGTTCGGCTCTCGGGCGTGCTGTAACACACCCTCCTTTGTGGAGCAGCCTGGAGAGCCTTGCCCAGCTCAGTTTTGCTTTAGGCTCCATGTAGGTTCTGGAATATCTCTAAGCAAACGCAGTTCTGGGTTTAGGAGACCTGGTAACAGTCTCAGTCTATGATTAATCCTGGGCTCGAACCCCTCTGTGAGGGAGGTCAATTCTCTTTATTCCAGAACACTTTGGGGCCCATCAGTGTGGATGCCTTGACTGAATTTTCCTCTAGTTACCAGAAACAATGCCAGACATATAAAGGAATTATTTTTTTAATACATCCTCTCCAGAGTGCTAAATGTGGAACGAGAAATATTTGTGTAGTGAATTGCGTGCATTTAATTTATTTGGCTTGATTATGAAGACACTTCTGGTTTCATGATGGTTTTGGGCAATGTATCAAAACCATGTAAAAGTGCTCTGTGCTGTTCTGAGAATGCTTTTAGTATGAATTAACTCATTAATTTAAAATAGAGAGATGAACAAGCCCTGCCATTGATCACATTCTGAAAGCACTGTTCTGTAACCTACTGTGACAAGTGTGTGGGGTTTTTTAAGTGGCACCAGTTCTGGTTTCCAAACTTTAAAAATTGTTCTGAAGTATGTTTACAATATCTTTCATCCAGCCCATTTTTTAACATAGATAAAGAACTTTCTGATACCCTCAACAAAATCCTATCAAAATATTAGAAGGAAGTAAAGTGATTTATGCCCGTCATGTTGTGGTTTTTTTTTTTTAAAAGCTTATTTTTCAAATCAAACTGAGGCTTATTTTTACAAAAACATTAGTTTATAATGTAGGGAAGAAAAGAAAATACCAAGAACAGGATAAGTGCCTCTGGAGTGTGCTGCCTGTTCAGAACTGTGCAGTGTCTTTGTAATTTACTGCATTTTTATTAGGTGACTGTGTTTTGCTATGTCCCAAATAGAAATTGCCTAGCAAAAATTTAACTAACACAGAATTTCCCAGTTCTGCTTTTACAACACCTGAACACTACAGGAGTTCAAAAGAAAAAACAGCTTTAATTTTATTTAAGTAGTAAGAAACTAGGATCATAAAATTGCACTAACTCCCTGAAGTGTGTTGAACTTCAAAGATTATAGGCAACCTATAGTTTCCTAATCATTGAATATTCAGTTTGCCTGAAAACTGAGCCTCTTGCTTATCTGTGTGTGTAACACTGATGAGCCTTGCTCTAGTTTCAGGGTTGGCTTGAGCTGAGGAACCATCCCATCCTTCTTCTCACTCACTGTGACTTTTTTCCTAGTCCAAGCCATCGCTCTAGAAATGATGCCAGGGAGCTGTAGGGATGTATCCATATGCTCCAGGGCAGATGGGGGAAAAGGGGGAGGAAATAATGGCTTCCAGAGGCTTTCCAGTGTGTGATCACCTCAAACCAGCCACAAAAACTAGGTTTGAAATTACTCAGTTTTGAGAACCTCTCTTTGCATTTGAAGTTGGTGAGTAGAATTTGACAGCCTTGAAGTAAAAAATGAACCCACTGCTGTGGACTGGCTTTAAAACCCCAGGAAGAATTGATCTGACCTTTAGGAAATGACCTGCACACACTGGAAGTTCTTTAGGGCAAGGGAAGGACCTTCTGATACGACTTGACACCATTTAAACCATTTTGAGAACAGATGATGTAAAAGTTGAAAGTTTCAAACAGAAGAAGAAGTGCACTGTCATTTTTCTGATAATTTTGGGAAGTTGTTTCCAAAACCTGTCCATGAAATCTTGATTCTTGACAGCAAAACTAGTGGTGAATCTCCACTAAACAAGGAAAATTGCAAGAAAAATGGGTGTGAGAGTGTGGCTTTAAAAGACCTTGGTGCTCTAGAAGACTCTGTGGTAAATAAATAACTCACCTGGGCACACTTGCAGTAGGGGAATGCTGCCCTGGAACATCATTAGTGTCTTCTGCCTGTTTGACATAAAAAATAGCAAACTCTTACTCACACTTTATTGAAGGTAAAGCAGTTTAACTCATTAATAATTTTTTCTTCTTACTGCAATGGAATTCGCTGTTAAAAAGATTCTAAGTCAACAATTTAGATGGGTCCCAATTGCAAAACTTTAACTTTTTTGAATACAAATGAGTCTTCCTTTTCTTCTTTGTTGAGTGTATCTGTGTGATGTAATACAATTGGCACTGAGGTCATTATCATACCATGAATTATGCATGAGCAAGTTTTAGTCATGCTATGTTAAATGTGACCCAGCAATGCTGAACTTGGGGTTTGGGACACAGCAGCCTTGGTAAATTGGAGATGTTGTTCTGGAGAATTGTTTTCATCTGCTTTTCCCGAAACTCTTCAATTCCTCCTTTGCAGAGACTGATGACTATGCAGAGATTATAGATGAAGAAGACACTTATACAATGCCCTCAAGTAAGTGCCGTGGTTAACTTGGGAACTTTCCTATCCAAAAGCTTCCTTGGTTTAGCAGGGACTGAAATATATCAGCCTTACTTAATAAATGTGCGAAGAAAATGTTCTGGTTTCCTGCTATCTGTGATTTCACAGTGAAATTCTTTTTTTGTCACAAAATGTGGAATTTTTTTTTGATTGTGATGCTGAATGTAACACTTAAAGATCGGATAAGATCTCTGTGATAAGAGCAAATAATGTGGCAAGCTCTGTGTATTGATGTCTGACTGTATCTCACCTTGCTCTGTGACAGACAGGTGCTCTCCAGTTCCATGAGAGGAAAACTCAACTGTACCACATGCAATTTTGTTAAAGATGAAAGACTGCAGGAACAAAAATAAAAATTCAAAGTTCTGCTGAGTCTTCATCTTTGAAGTAAAAACAGTGCTGTAGCCACCACAAGGATTTTGTTACAGCCTGTTTGAATTACGATATAATCCTAAACTGTCATGGCCAATTCATTTAACGTGGAAGTCCAATATTCTGATTTTAAAAACTGCATCTGGCAAATTCTGGTTGCATTTGGGCAGCCAAGGACTTCTCTGGAAGCAGACAATCCATTGATGCAGAATGCTGCCAAAGCATCAGGTTTGGTCAAGTGTGAGAGGGGAGGATGGTGCTGAGCTGGGGCCTCATTCTGCTGAAGGACCATGAACTTAGACAGGTTTCTGAGCTCACTGTGGGGCAGAATGTTTCATGATCACTTCAGTGTTCACAGCATTGTTTCCACTACTGTGGAAAATCTTTGAAAAGCAAGAATATATGTTTTGCAAAACATATATATGTATTTGAACATCAGTATTTGAAAAGCAAGAATATATGTTTTCCAGAAATAAACAGAGCATTTTTACTGTCTTGCAGTTAAGTCACTGTATGATTCTCTTAACAACATTTCAGGATCAAAACATATGTGATAAATTATATCCTTTATTTTTGTTTACAGATTAACTTTATTAATAATAAAGTAATTTATTTTTTTCCCCCTGATCTTTTTATTTAAATTCTCATGGAAGTAATTACTTGTGAGCCCAGCCCTGGATGTGCTGAACACTTGAATATGGCTTCAGTGCAAAACCCATGAGATGGGCTGTGGAGGGAAGTTCTTTAAATGCTTTGCTGGATTGAAGGGGACTCAAGTGTTCAGCTCCCAAAGGACTGAGTCAGTAAAGATCACAAGAACAGACATGTGACTTCTGCTAATGTAAACTTAAAATTGCATCAGTGTATTTCTTTTTTTTTTTTTAAATGTTAAAAATGTTTGTCCTGTTTTGATTTTAAGAAGCTCTATCTAAGTAAGCATTTGATTTTTCTCTTAATTGCACTGCAGAAAGCTATGGAATAGATGAAGGTAACAGGAGACCCTTTACCCATCCCTGTATGCTTGCAGTTTGGAATGATGTGGAATTTTTAAGCTTACTATTCACTTTCATTTAATAAACATTATTTATTTATAGTTAAACCAGTTAGCTTTGGGATTTTAAAGAGGAAAATGCAGTACTTAAAAAAAGAGATGAAAAAGGCATTTATCACCTTGTTAGCCAGCTCTAGATGACATTACTTCTGTAGTGTTAATGATGTCAAAGTCAAGGTTATGAAGTTCTAAGCTGGTTGGTTACATTTTTTTCTCTGAATGATACAAATGGAGGTGAAAACATATACTGTGCATGCTTTTCTGCTATTCCTGAAATATTTTTCCATGTCTGCTAGAAATAAAATTGCAAATGAAATCATTCAATTGCAATTGATTAAATGTTTTGCTGAAGTACTGAGCCATTTTTATCAGTAATATTCTCAGCCTAT
This sequence comes from Eulacestoma nigropectus, assembly GCA_013397775.1. Taxonomy (NCBI): domain Eukaryota; kingdom Metazoa; phylum Chordata; class Aves; order Passeriformes; genus Eulacestoma; species Eulacestoma nigropectus. The sequence continues at coordinate 264,685 of VZTE01006666.1, forward strand.
TAAACCGTGATGTTAACAAAATTGCATAAGGCCACCAGACATCTCAATTCTACTTCAGTTGCACACTGGCAGAGGTGTAGTGCACTCAAAATTTTGCTCTTTCATTTTAACTTTATTTGCCATCCTCTTGTTCCTGTATTTTTTTTCTTGCAGTTACCTCTTTAAAAGTTCTCTGGGCTCTTTTGATGGTTTCAAAATCTAAAATACCACATGGTGGAGTTCTCTTAAACAGCCAAAGGGATGTGTGCTGAGGCTGTGTTTAACATCATTGGTGTCGCCCTAAACTGTGTGCTTTGTCTTTCACCAGCTGTAATTAAAAAGGATTTAATTATGTTTATTGCACTGAAGTAAGTGCGTAGTTAATTTAACAAGGTAGATTTCGCAATTCCTTTCCCGTTGCTTTGGTTCAAACTTTTAAGAGGTTTGAGAGGTCTCCACTGTGTGTGTGCAGCATCTCTATAGGTTGGTGTGCAGCAAATGTTAATCTTAGTTGTTCATATGTGAGACATTTGAGTGACTTACTTGGAGTTTTGTGTCTTGTGGATTATTTCCTTGCCCTTCAGCAGAAACTTAATATTTCAAGTGCGTTATATTCTTGTAGCCAGAGATTATGAAATTCAAAGGGAGAGGATTGAGCTGGGGCGCTGCATTGGGGAAGGACAGTTTGGAGATGTGCACCAAGGAGTTTACATGAGCCCGGTAAGCCTCACTTCTCAAACAAAAATAAGCACTAAAACTTTTCTAGGTAAAAAAAAAAGTAAGTGTATTCCTTAGAGGTCTTGGTCTGAGTGTTGCAGAATGAATAAAAAATTGCTCCAGTGACAATCCCACCGTCTCTCTAACAACAAAGCCTAATAAACTTCTTATGTTTTCCTGAAATAAAATACAAAAGACTTGGACACTGATCCAGCAAAATCCCAATGCACAAGAATCACCTCAGTGAAACCAGGGACGTTGGCAGGACTTGTGTAATTTAGGGTGGTGCTTACGAGTTTTTCTAGAAAGACTTAAGATTTCAGTTTCAATAGATCAAAAAGTTTGTGTAAAAGGGCAAGAGAAAGCTGCAAAAAATAGTTAATTTCAACAAATTTCTAGCTTATAATAAAATAAATATGTGATTGTAAAATGAAGATTTATTTCATATTAGATGAAATTGCTGGAATTTTTTATAGATTATACAGGAATTCTTGTAGACAATAATCTAATTCTAACTTCAGAAACAGCTGGTTAGGGTCCTGGGCTTGGTGGGTTAAATAAATCTTCAGTGCAATATTTAAGTAAATAAGGATAAATGTTCTATTTCAGACAAGTTGAAGTCTGGTCTGATACCCTTGTTTAGAAAGCACATCTGATATACTTTGCATTGAAAGAGATTCTTATTTTTAATTTAATTCTGTCCAAGTTAACAGGAGTACCAAGGAGTTCACTTACTTGGGGCATGGTGGATAAATCTAGAGCTCTGTAAAACTAATTAAAAACCCTTTTCTTAGGGACTGTTGTTTTGAAAATGTTGGCTATCTCATTGTTTTTTGTGAATTGGAAAGCAGATTTTACTCAGGCATCCTGTGCTGACATTTTTAAAGAACAGCCTGTTGATTTCTTTTATTAATAAAAATTTACTACATTTAAGACACTGGAATATGTGAAGGTGAAACAGAACAGTGGTGTCATTAAATTTTAATGTTCTGGTCACAGAGTCTAACTTACACTCTGGGAAGAAATCTTAAAATCAATGTAAGATCAGTTCCGGTAATGTGGTAGTGTTTCCATGTATACGTTCAGCTTGAGTGCAGAAATATAGGGGATAATTCCATGCCTCTTGTTCTGCTAGCTCAAAGCTGAATCTCAAAAATTCCATTTATCCCTGTTCATTGCGTTCGTAAAGTCCTGATTCTAGTGACTGTGCAGCATCCACCTCTCCTGGAATGCTGCTTTCTCCCAGGTATTCCTGAAGGATCACAGCCAGGCTGAAGTGTAGGGTACTGAATGGAAAATGGGTATAGATACAGGATCCTATTACTCAGCTGTAAGCAATCCCAGTAAGATTGTCTTTAAAGGCTGATTAACTGTGGAATTAATCCCAAAGTGTTACTTAAAATACTGTTTGCTGCTCAGTACAGAAAACGTGGCCAGTCTAATACATCGTCACTGGATTGTGTCCTTATCCAAAACCAAAAGATAAAAAAAACCCCAATATCGGGCCCTTTCCAACATTTATTCTGCAAAATGTCTTTGCTGGTTGCAGACACTGAGATTGTTCCTTTTGATGCTCCTGTTGGTTAAAGGATATTTCAAAAACTTGGTGTGTAACACTAGGAGAGGGATGGGTCTGGCAGGCATCCAGAGGTCTCATCCCCGGGCTGATTGTTCAATCCTGGTTTCATAAGGGAATAAAATCATGATTTACCATCAGTTTTTTTGGTTAGTTTGTGGGCATTTGATGTGTGAGAAAAGGATTTAATCAATGTTCTCCTGCAAAGTCAACTTGAAGATCTCTTTTGTGAGCAACTTTGAAAATAAGACATTTAGCCTGCAAAATATAAATACTGTTTTAATTCTGGTAATGTTTGTCCGTAAATAGATTTAAAACAGAGCAAGCATGATCAGGCATAGAACATAACTCTGAATCTTCATCTTCTGCTGGCCTTAAAAGTTGGATGAGGATATTGAACAAGCCCATACCTAATGTAGAAGCTTGGTTTTAAAACACTTCAGCTGCTCTCAAACCATCAAGAACTTCTCATTTTTCAGTATTCAGAGAGTGAGAAATCAGATGGGAAAATCCATTTGATTTTAAATACATGTTGTTCTGTTCAGCTTGGTTTTAAAGTGTTGATCTAACTGATTGTGAGGATAATATGTAAAAATCTTTGTTTTACTTCCCTTTGTAGTTTGAGTTCACAGTTACAGCAAGTCGTCCCTCCAAGAGAGCCACAAAAAGTCCTTCATTTGGCTTTCTGGGTTTTTTGCTTGTATAAGCCAAGTGTGGTTTTTAGCCATTATCTCCTTTTTTCCTCTATTTTTACTAAATATTGTCAGGATTTTACCATCCTCAGTAACACAAAAAAAGGTTACAGTACTGTTCAGTTAAACTTACCATCTTTTGTCACAATTTTTCCACAATTTAACATGGTTTAAAACAGATTAAATATTTCCAAGATACATTAGATGTAAATGTTGTATGCAAGGTGTCTTGATTATAATGGTATTTTAACTCTGAAGCTTTCAACATGTAATTTCTCAACTAGAGGTATTTTATTTAATAGTCATTTTTTCCAAGGTAGTTTTGCCAGAATTTTGAAGGACCGCTTTTGGTGGGCTGTGTTTGGGGGATTGTATTTCAGTTATTTCTCGATAATGTCTTTCAGGAAAATCCAGCTATGGCTGTTGCAATCAAAACATGTAAAAACTGCACTTCAGACAGTGTTAGAGAAAAATTCTTACAAGAAGCCTGTGAGTATTAAACGACTTCTTTTGGGATCACTTTTGTTACTGCTCCTTGCAAAGACTGTGGCCACCTCTGCCAGAAACTTCTTATACTGATGTAAATATTTTATTAATATATAGCCTGATGTTTTCCCCTCCTACAGTATGTGCCAGGGGACTGCTTTACATCCTTGCATTACTACCCATGTATATGATTGGATGTGTGTTCTTTGATTTTCCAAATTGAGTGGTGATGCCTGACTCCTCTAGGGCTTTAGAACCAGTTTTGGAACATGAGATCTGATCCTCTATTTCTTTCTTTTTCCTTAATGAATTAAAAACCACAGCAGTTTCTCCAGTTTATTGCTTTGGAAGGTCAGGTAGTCGTCTTTGCTAGAAACATTGTGTCTAAGAGAGATCGGCTTTGAAAATTCAGAATTAAAATCTGTGCTAGAATAGACCATTTTTCTAAATAATTCCCCACAAATGTTGCATTCCCCAAATAGCACATTTCAGGTATGGAGGAAGGCTTTTTGTTGAGGTGAATAGGAACAGAAACTTCTGTAAGAATATTAAAGTTACTGATTCCTCTATTACTTGGTTTTGCTAGGAAATTAAGATATGGCACTTAGGCCTTCATTTTTGGCCTATTATCCCCTGCTATTGTATACCTCTAAATTTTGTAAAGGTATTGTATTTTATCAGTAAAGTAATTGGTTGTGGTCAGGTGTTACAGTATATTTTATTCACTATTCCTTTATTCAAGGATTTTTTTCAACTCATTCAGATCTGTGTTCATAGCTAATGGATTCCTATTTTTGAATGTCAGATTTTTTTTAAGTTACTGTAATTTTTTCCATTGCATTTCTATCTGTTGGAACAGTAAAAACCATTGCTTACAGTAACAACTCAGCAGTCACAGGTAGGCTGCTGTCTCCTGGCAGTGTAGAAAATAATTGCTCATTGAATGCTCCTTATTATGTTTCAAGTGTGACAGATTAGGAAATGCCACTGTAATCAACATGTAAATAGTACTTTTCAATTTTGATTTGATGGTTTTGCCATTTCTTTTTCCTCTTCTTCATTCTCATTTCCATCTGTTGCCTTTGTCTTGTGTTCAGATTGCAAACTCGCTCAGAAGAGTTGGTTACTTCACTGAATTAATAAATTTATTTCCTAGTATTTTAGTATTAGGAGTATTAAGATATTTTGAGGTTTGCCTGTGGTAGAGTTTTCAACGCTGAGAAGATTTAGCAGCTGTTATTGCCTGTATGACATTTCACCATGTTATTTATTCCCTTTTATTAATGTTTAAAGCTATGTCAATGATAGAGATGTTTGCATTATTGCTTTTTTCCCCCTGTATTATTCATAACATTAATATTTTAAAGAATATATTACCTTAAGTTTGCCCATGAAGTTTCTTTGCAGGAAGATACATTACTAAATCGTGATAACTTTTGGCCTTATGAACAGGATTGTCCAGGGATTTTTGTTGGGGTTGCTGTGTAGCCATGTGCAGAAGTAGAATTCAGAGCTCATCAGAGTAGAAATCGAGGAACACCTCCTGGTTTTTAGCTTGTGGTTAGTTTAAATTTAAAGCAGAAGAAAGTGGGTTTTATTCTTGCCTAACTTGAGGCAGACTGAAGCAGACTTTGCAGTTTGGTAATTCCTGTGTATTTCTGCTGACACTACAAACTGCAAGTGTAGAAGAGAAGCTACTGGAGGGTCAAATGAAGGATGTTTGTCAACAATACATAAAGGATGTTTTTGCCATGCCTGGATTGGATGAGATTCTGCCCCTCTGCTCCTCTCTGGTGAGACCCCACCTGCAGAGCTGCGTCCAGCCCTGGGGTCCCAGCACAGGAAGGACCTGGAGCTGTTGGAACAAGTCCAGAGGAGGCCAGAGAGATTCTCCAAGGGCTGGACCACCTCTGCTGTGGAGTCAGGCTGGGAGAGTTGGGGTGTTCAACCTGCAGAAAAGAAGGCTCTGGGGAGACCTTGGAGCACCTTCCAGTGCCTAAAGGATGCCTACAGGAAAGATGAGGAGGGACTCTTTATCAGGGAAGGCAGGGATAGGACAAAGGGTAATGGATTTACCTGAAAGAGGGCAGGTTTAGATTAGATTTTTGGATAAATTCTGTGAGGGTGGTGAGGCCCTGGCACAGGTTGGCCAGAGAAGCTGTGGCTGCCTCATGCCTGGAGGTGTTCAAGATCAGGCTGGATGGGGCTTGGAGCAAGCAAGCTGGAAGGGGTCTCTGCCCAAGGCAGGGGGATTGGAACTGACGGATCTTGACGGTCCCTTCCAACCCAAACCATTCTGTGATTCTAAGATTCACATGTCATACTGCATAAAACATACTGTGACTGCTCTGCCAGGACTGAAATTAACTCCATGGAAAATCAAATGATGTAATGATTACATAAGATTTTTGTCTATGTCATAATCTGGTAGACATGTTTTTTCCAGTAATTGAATTATACAGACTGTTTTTTCCTACCTCCTCTTCCAGTAGAAAGGCACAGATTAACTGATTGTGCACTGGTTTGACAGGGTATTTTATTCACTTAGGTTAGAGGCAGAGCCTTACCTGACCGGCACTTTCCACAGCAGTTTGCATTTTTATGAGTGAAGAACAGCACAGCTCAAGCAATCCGTGTTTCCTCTTGCCCTCAGCACGTGGAATGACCAGACATTACTGCTTGCAGCAGTTGTTTCAAGTTCTTTCGAGTCTTGTGATTGTATTTTCTGGCCATGGGCTAAATGCTTCTTAACCAACAGCTTTATTTTTATTTTTAAAAATTGTTTTATGTAACACACTGAATTCTTTGATTTCCTTTTAGTAACAATGCGTCAGTTTGATCACCCTCACATTGTGAAGCTTATTGGGGTTATTACAGAAAACCCAGTCTGGATAATCATGGAGCTCTGTACGCTTGGAGAGGTATGAGAAATCCTTGTGCAGCTCTGGTCTCCTCTCTTTTAGCTCACTGAAAAGGCTGAAAAAACACTTCACAGTACTAACACATGCTATCAAGCATGATATCATACTCCTTTGCAGAGTTACAGGCTCAGAAACAGGAGTGGCAGCTTTTGACCTTCTCCACCATGGAGGGAACTGCATCACCTCATTCCAGAGTGATTTAGTCAGAGTTTTTAGAGCATTCAATTGCAGTTCCAGAGTGAGAGCATGACCTCTGTCAAGATGATGATAATGTGATAATCAGTTAAACAGCATTTGCAAATATACCTTCCAGAAGTGCAACTGTCCATCTTTTATTTTTCCTCAGTAATGCTGCATTTTCCCTTGAAGTGTTGAATTTCTTACCTTGTTGGTTTTTTTTTTTTTCCTGTAGAATATCTGCAGCAGAGGCCCTAGATAAGATGACTTCCCTCATTATTATGTTTTTTGGATGAATGCTTTAAAGAAAACTAGATCTCACTTTTTATAATCAATTAGTTTTCTTTGAGCCACACGTTTCGGAAAATGTGAGCTGCAGTGATATTTCATACAGCATTATATGATTGTCATTGCAATTATCAAACTGCAGTACATTTTCAAAAAAAAAAAAAGGAGGGATGGGCAGAACAACCTGTAGTGGAGAAGTCATTTTCTGTCAATAGATTTCCTTTCCAGTGCCCAAATCACTTTTCGAAGCCTTGTTTTGATGTATAAGGACACTCCAGTGCCACCTTCCAGTAGGTCCTGCCTGCCTTACGCTGGGGATATAGCTTACAAATATTCTGCACTGATATTGGCTACTCTGAGCTAAATACAGTTGTTTTAGCACATGTAGGTTAAAATTAATTATTAAAATTAATGCTTCTAAAACAATACTTACCAATCTGTGTTTGGCTTCGCCAGGTGCTCTTTAGTTCTAAAGTGATTTAGGCCATAAATGGAGGCTGCACTAAGGGGTAGAAAAAAAAAAGCCCAGGAATGCTTCACTCTGAAACAGCAACAGCAGCTGCTTTTCAAAAGGAGACTGAAAGAATGCACAAAATTACTAGTTATTTTTTTAGTTTTAGCAGTTTTCATGTAGAAAAACTGCTTGAATTCTAATGCAGAGTCACAATTCTTTGTGGGAAGTGGTTTGCTTTTCCTCATCTAGCCTTTAAGGGAAGGAAGTTAATCTCATTGATACTCATGTAAACGTCACAATTTGAAATGTGCCTTTTTCAAATTTGTTATTTTTTTTTGTCCTAATACCTTTCTGTTTTTTCCTCCTTGGTGCAAAAAGTTGAGGTCGTTTTTGCAAGTAAGGAAGTACAGCTTGGACCTGGCCTCTCTGATACTCTACGCTTACCAGCTTAGCACAGCTCTTGCCTACTTAGAGAGCAAAAGATTTGTACATAGGTAAGATTTCGTGTATATATATATACATATCTGTATTTTTATATGTCACTGCTTAAAATTTTAGGGAGTGTCATTTTTGCAGGTTTCCACTAAAATTACACCCTTTTCAAGGGTGACACCTGCTGGTTCACTCCTGGATTGACTTGGAGCTGGTGCTGGATTTCATTCGGAATCGTTTTTAGTTGTTGCTTTGTGGTTACAGTATTTTTTCAAGCTGTGAGTCAACTGTAATCTTTCAAATATAGAAAAGCAAAACAAGGGCAGATGGCTTTTTAAGTAAAGAAGAGGGGAAGTAAAATATTTATAAAATACAAGTTCTTGCTTAACCAGAAAATGAACCTAAACTTCCTTTACAGTGTGTTCTGAATTTTATTCCCTTGAATGTGAATATGAGTTTCTAGGGAGAAGAGACTGGCTGCAGCCTCTTACTGTCTGCAATTAGGAGTTCACAGCACTCCAGTTACTAAGTACAATTAATTTTGGACTTAAGCAATTTATTTGTGTTTAAATACTTGCTATCTAATTCTGTATATGTGTTGTGATAATGTATATGCAAACACATATATAAAGTAAAAGCTTTGCATATATATGTAGATATTTATATTAAAACCTTGTAAATAACAATGTGGGAGAAAAAGAGGCTCAGGGAGGACCTTGTTGTTCACTATAGTGAGAATTTGAGCTCCTTGTTAGCAAACCTCATATGGGACTGAGCTCTGAGTTCCTTAGCTTTGCAGGGCAGGAGGTCAATTTTCTTCAGGTGATGATACTTCACCACTTTATGTTTTAAAGTTACTAGAAATACTGTCTCCTCTGTTTGGCAGGGATATTGCTGCTAGAAATGTGCTGGTGTCTACCGCTGACTGTGTGAAATTGGGTGACTTTGGTTTGTCCCGATACATGGAAGACAGTACTTACTACAAAGGTGAGGTGACCCTCTGGATCCTTCTTGCAGGCCAGTGAGAACACAGCTGTTTCTCACGTTATTGAGGAATTGACCAGATTTCCTTGGTCTAGCTGTTGGGTTTGTATAAAAAGGCAAGTTATTCAACAGTTTAATAATGGCAGTAAAGTCCTACGTGTGCTTAAGAAGAAGGATCACAAGGTGTGATTTAAGGTGCAAAAAGTAGCAAATTCACATGTAGGTACAGATAAAGGTTGAGTTTGTGCTGTCATTGTATGCTGTATACTTCACGTGCCACTGGACTAGGGAGATTCAGTACAAAACTGCCTTTGAAGCCTACTTTTTGCCCCATTTTGGATGGAATACTGAGCTTTGGTGTCTCCAGCAGCTGAGAGATGTCCTGCAGTGCCTGATAGATGGGAAATGCAGCAGGAGAATAGAGATTGCATATTGGGTACCAAACAGTAGCATTCCAAAACTGGTCTATATTATTAAACCATGAGTACATAAATCTCATCTTTAATATTTTTCTGGTTTCATATATTTTAAATTATCCATTATCTGTCCCCTTACACTCTGTTATGTTTCCTCGTTTCATTTGTCTCACTTTGCTGAGCTACATTTTATCTTTTTAATTGCTAAGATGGAAAATAATTTTGACATGATCATTTCTTGGTGTATTTTGGGGTTTGTTATTGGGGTCTTTTAGGGGAGGTTTGGGGGATTATTATTATTATTATTATTATTTTGGGTTTTGTTGGTTCATTTCTTCATTTCATGTAGAGCCAAACAACCTTATATATTGATATTTTAAGTGCTTCACTTGAGATTGATTTTGCCTATGAATTACTTCATTGGGAACAAAATCTATTTTTGAGATCTATAGTGGGGATAACAGCCTGCCCTTTCTTGCCTCCCCTGTAGCTTCCAAAGGAAAATTACCCATCAAATGGATGGCTCCAGAGTCTATCAATTTCCGACGGTTTACCTCAGCTAGCGATGTGTGGATGTTTGGTAAGTGAACTCCAAATGGGGAGGGTTTTTTGTGTGTCCTCTTGGAGAACTTCAGTGTTCCATTTTAACTGCTATAAATGCATAATTTCCAAATATTTGTCACAGTTCTTACTGTGCATTCTGAAAATCCAGTTTGTTCCAGCGTGTTTTCCATCTCTGTATTTTTCTTTCCTTTCCCTGCTCAATAAGCCTGAATTTTCATGGGCCTTTTTACCTCTAGTAAGAAGCTGGCAGAAATGAAGGTACAAGGAAATTAGCTCATAGTTATAACAGAGATTATTTTTATCTGTTGGTTTTGGTTTTGCTTATGGTTTTTTGTGTTATACTGCTGTCGTTTGTTGTTTTTCTGTTACATTTTGACTTTTTCTTTGTGTTCACACACATTTCCTTGCTTAATGTACGGATCATCCTATGAGATACCCAATTTCCAGATCCTTAATGCTAGATTCCCACTTAACTTGTCTTTTATAGCTCCTGGCCTCCTACAAAATACAGTCAGAAGCTCATTAAATATAAGGGTAAAGAGACTGAAACCTTGATTTTTTTTCCCAAATAGACAACATTTTATGTGAATCTGATGAGCTGTGCTCAAGCTGGTGCTGACTGCTGGCCTGTACAGACACAACACAAGTTGTGTTAGGGAGCAAAGGTGATGACACTTGAAATAAGAGCAGGACAGTCAAGTAACAGTTCACTCTCTTTACAAATTAAAATTTGAATGTTTTTAAGTGAAGGGTTTATAATAGTTTGAAGAAAACTCTAGTACTGTCAGAGTTAGAAAAATGAAGCCTATGGAAAGTTTTGGCCAATCCTAAACTGACAGACCATGTTTCCCTTTGTGCTTTTAATGCAGTTTCAATGGAAACTGGTTTATTACATGTTTTCAGCACAAAAAATGTGGATCAATGCCAGCACTAAAACACCCTCAAAGTGAAAATACACTTAACATGTCGAAACAAGCCACTTGGAAGGAGTCAGAGGGAAAAGCAAACACATTCTACCTCATAAGAAAGGAGATTTGAATATGAGCAAGCACTGATTTAGGGGAGGTAAAAGGCAGTGTGAAGCCAGGGTGTGTGAGCCAGCTGTGGGTCACTCTGCCTCATCCATAGGTGAGGCTGGTGCTGTGTGTGTGATCCTGCTGCAGTCACTCCTCTGCTACAGGTAAGTCCAAAATGATTCCCTAGCTATATATTTTGGAAGAAATTGCATTATTAGTACAAAATTGGGGTTTGTTTCTCTTTTAACAGGTCTCATTGTTTGCTCACAGTGAAGAAAATGTGGTTTTGTGTGTGTTCCTCAGGTGTGTGTATGTGGGAGATCCTCATGCATGGGGTAAAGCCCTTCCAGGGAGTGAAGAACAATGATGTGATTGGGCGGATCGAGAACGGTGAGCGGCTCCCAATGCCTCCAAACTGCCCTCCCACCCTCTACAGCCTTATGACCAAGTGCTGGGCCTACGACCCCAGCAGGAGACCCAGGTTTACTGAACTTAAAGCACAACTCAGGTAGGGTTTGACTTCTGAGACGTCATTTCCTTTGTTCAGAAATACTTATTTGTGCTTTATCTTCTGTTACCGTGTTTTGGTTCTGTGGAAAATGCGAGGCACGGTGTATTGAGTTTTTATCTTCAGAAGGCCAGGTTGTTGCTGGTCTTTGGGAAAACTGGGCCTTATCTGGTAGAGAAAATGAGGTTAGGCAATAAATTCAAATAACTGGAAATATGAATCACCTCCTTTTTCTCACAAGAAAAACTCCACGTTTTACTAGCAATTTGTTTATAATTTTAGTTACAATCCTTGGGGAGGGAGTTAGAAAGAATTTAGAATGATTATCTAAACAAACATGCCGTGGGCTTCTGGAGTAGAGATGTATCTTTACTTAAGCAAATGAAGCATCAGGTGAGTGCTGTTGAGATTTATTTTCATGCCATGTATCACAGTAGTTGCACAGACACAGCTGTCCCAGGGCAGTTGCAGAGCCTGCAGTTAATGCAGCATCACAGACAGGAATTCCTTTGCCCTTTGTAAACCAGGATATAGACTGCCTTGTGTTTATCTTGGAGTGAGTGTGAGCACACACCTTGGAGACCAGTCTAAATTCACACCTTAGTTTATTCTGCAGCAGTATATTCCAGTGTCCATATCACCATTTCACCAGCCCCAAAGTGGGAGTGATATTTAAACTTTGAAACATCACTGAGATAATGTGCAGGCACATTCGATATTTGTGACCAAACTGGGTCACAAATGTTATGACTTTGGCCTTTCATGGCTGCTCAGAATGTGTTTTGTATAAGTCAATACAAGCTTTGAGTAGCACATAGGTTTTACACACTTACAGTCCACGCTGGGATTTGTTGTAATTCATTGCTAAATTCTTTGGTTTTATTTTAGGTCTTGCTTCAAAATTGTGCTTTGTGGCATGTTTTATTTTCATAATACCATTATTTTGCTTTCACTGAATGGTCACGGTTCAAGATAATTCACTGGTGGTTAAAATGAGGGACAATTTGAATATAATTATGATGCCGTTTCAGAGCTGCTGTATGGAGAACTTAAAGACCTTAAAGTTCTTTCCTCTTTCTTAAAATTTCATACAGTTCCACTGTCTGTTACTCTGGGAGCTCCTGTTTAGACTAAGGGAAGACAACCCTTCTCACAGTTAACTTCCCGTCCTCTTGACTGTGTGGAGTTAACATGAAGGGAGGAGTGTCAGGGCTGGATAAGGTTTGCAAGGAGAAGATGTGGCACAGTTGTGTGATTTGGGTAATAGGTGGAAATTGGTAATTCACTTGCTTTTTCTCTTTTTTTTGACTCCGAAAGTACAGGATGATTGATAATTTGCAGCCAGGTTGTATTGATAACTTAAAGCTGGTTGGCACAGATGAGAATGAAGCCCTAAAAATGTGACTGGAAGATGGCTGTGGTGTGTAACCCCAAGCAGGGAGAGTATCTCACCAGGAAGGAAAGAGGATGTGTAAACCCAGTGTGTGCCCAAGAGCCTGGCTGTCCTCAGAACCAGCACTCAGGGCATGCAGCAAGGCTGGGTCTTGTTGGTTACACATCAAAATGTTTCCCAGTGTGCGTGGGTGAGCTCTGAAGCAGGTCACCCAGAAAGACTCTGGAATTTCCATGCTGGCAGATGTTCAAATTTTGATTGGAAGAGGCTCAGAGCAGCAGGCCCTTGCTGTGCATGGAGCCCAGCTTCACCAGGAGACTGGACTGGAGCCCTCCAGGCATCTCTTCCATCTCATTCTACATGAAAAATGCACCCAGTGTGGAGGGGTGTTTGCTCCTCTGGTCATGCTGGGAGATTTGAAGCCTTGTTTAGAGGACAGCCTCTCTCCTGCAACCCTAAAATCCCGTTTTTACTCTGTTCCCACAAAAGCAGGGAGCTTTCTGCCACTGTGGACCGGTGACCTTTATCTCCCAAAGTTAGGCAGTGTGGTTGTCCTTAGGGCTGCTTTGTGCTGCTCCAGGCAGATCAGCCTCTCACTAGAAAGGTTGCCAATTCCCTGATGCTGAGGCAGTCTCAGGCAGCTAGGGAAGATTGGGTTTCAAAACTCAAATTCCCATGAACTTGCAAAAACAAGCCATTTCCCTGGTGGCCTTTCCTGTGGTGTTGCTGCTGCTCATTCTGGATGCTGTCCAGAGTAGTCTCTTCAAGCTGAGAGCAGACTGGATGTTTGCTTGGAGCCAGATACAGCACTGCAGCATTCATTCCTCTCTGGTTTAATGAAAAAAACTCCATGGCTTTGGGAAAAATTTTCTGCATCTGGAATAGCACTGAAGTGCATAAGCATTTCACGTGCTCTCTGTTATTTGATGCTTTTTCCCTTTCATGGTAACAGCTGCTTTGCCCAAACTGTATTTGCAGCTGATTGTGCAAAGCAAAGGTGCTGATTTCTGCACAATTTATGTACTGTTATTTGTTGCTACATATGAATTTAAGTACTGTTATTAGGGTAGTAATTTTATAGCATTTGATCTGTCTGAAGTGGATGTGGTTGAGCCAGCTTTCCCAGCAAACACAGAAACAAATGGGTGGATTGTGGATTTCCAAATTTAATTTATCCTCGCATTCCAAGTCCCTTTTTCAAGTGGTGGAGGGGGGTTAAAAGTCAGATTAGGTCAGGACAGTGAGGTGCTGTGCTGCCCTGCTACTCCTGCAATTCTGACTCGGTCAGAATTAGAATATAGGGTATTTTTGGGACGTGTGTGTTGCCTTGCTGGTTTTGTGTAGAAGGCCTTTTTTTGTCTTGCACTACATGGTAAATAATATAAAAGGATTTTGATTTTGATTTTAAACTTTCAAATTAATGTCATTTCATGACATTTTTCACTCTATCATGGAAAATTTTGTTTAAAGTACTTTTCATGAACCCTCGCTGCTACAAATAGCAAAACAAGCAGCAGTTGTGTCATTGCAGAGGTGAGAGTGTCACTGTGCCCATTGGTGGTCACAGGTTTTAACAGAGTGCTTGACCCCACTGCCATCCTGGGGCTGCAGGTCACATTGAATACAGCTCTAAAAAGAATGTGGTGGAAAAAAGAGACAGATTCTATGCTTTTAAGGTCTGATTTTATGACAAGAGTGAGACAATTAACTGATGAGAACTGGACTTGAGTTTTTGTCACTGCATTTGATGTAGATCCTGAAACCTTGCTTATAAATGAAAGAAAGAAAACTGGTAAGAGTGAGGGCAGTTTGAGTCGTCTTCTTTTATGGCATTCTGACAAAAAAATACTATAACACTTAATTGAAATACATGATGGAGGCTGCAAAATGCTTTGTTATTCTTCTGTTCTTTGACTGTGACCATTAGGAATAGTCCATAATCCATATAAGAGTGCTTTCAGATTAGAACAATATGTGCAAATATGCTCATCTGCATCCAACTTTGCATTTCTGGTGGCAGAGAGAAAGAAAGAAGCTGCTTGTTGGGGGTCAGCACTTAATGTAGGTTCCCACACCACTGTAGCAGGAGACACTGGTGCTGCTGTACCCTTTGGAATATGAGGATGCAGTTTGGTGTTTTAAATATTCCTACACTCAAGGTCCCCATAAATGTTTCCTTTTTGCTGTCACAGGCCAATTTCAGTAAAAAGTTCTTTGTAAATTAAGTAAGTTTATCAATTATGTAAACTTGTAATAGTTGAGATTTTTCTTGAGCCTCTGCCTCGCCAAGAAGCTGAGTTAAGTTTGTCTGTGCTACCTCAAGGTTTGCTAGGGGAACCATAGGGATAGAATTCTCTGCTTGCTCCTCTTTGCTGCTAAAAATATGTACAGTTTGGGAAACTATGCCTAGATCTGACTTCTCCTGACCTTCTGCAAATTCTAATAAACTGTTCAGAGAACTTAAGCAGCTGCACTGAGGAAACGTCAAAAATATCTCTTGGCACACTCTTACTTCATCCACAGACCGGTCTTCCCTTTTGTGAAAACAAAGACCTTTCTGTGAGTCATTTATATTCCTTGTGGCTTTTTCGAATAGTGCTTCTCTGAGGCATTTCTATTTTATATTCTTGTCAGCAGAATCAAGGGCATCCAAGTACAGATGCTGCTGCAGCCCATCAGCCTCTGACCAGGCTGCTCTGGGCTGCTGGGAAAGAACCTCCTGATGGCATGGGCAGTGGGAGAGCAGGGAGGATGAACTGCAGCTGTAAAACAAAAAGCTGAGCCTGTGTTAAGAAAAAGAAATAATTTCAATAGAGGTTTGCCATTTCTGGTGGTACAAGTTGATGGTGTTGAACCCTGAGGCATCACAGATAAATGGCTTTGATAGCAAGGACGAGAGGGGTATTGGGGTTTCATTCCTTTTTATGGAGAACCAGGACTGCGCTGTGACAAATTCCATACATTGCCCCAAACTGTCAATAAGCCATCTCTAGATTTAGCCAGCTGCTACCAGCCACCTGCGTTCTATTCTTTAGCTCAGATTAGAGCAACTGCTGTATCAACAACCTGGTTAAAAATCTATATTTTCTTTATTTTTCATTCATTAATCTGGGCAAATCTTTTTTGTCTTGTTTTGTTGTGGGTTTTCTTAATCTTGAGGTCTTGTCTTTGAAAGATGATAATCGTGGTTCATGGCTGTGGATGCATGTTGGCTGCTTTCTCATGCTGCATAAAAACACTGGATATCTGAAGTGTGACAGCTTTAACGCAGGGTTTTTTTGCTGATTCTTCATGGGTTCAAGTAGGAAATCTTGTGTTTTCCTTATTCTGAGGGAAGAGAGAGGTAAAATAGAAAGATTCTCTCTGTTGAGCTGTAGCTGTGTTTCCATGGTAGTTCTCGCAGGGTAGCTTTTGCAAATAACTTGTCTGATTTTGCTTTCGTTCCACATTCTTGTGTTGCTTCAGCAATGATGGACTGAAATTGCAGCAATAGTTATAAACTTGATTTAGCTGCAGTGAGACGAGATGACTTCTCTGCTTTTTAGAAGTGGCATAGTTTGGGGTTTTTTTGGCTGAGTAAGGAGAAACAAAGTTCTCGTCTCCAGCAGGAATTTATTCTTGAAATAAGCAGTGAAGTTTCACGATGAGAATAGATTGCTGGAGTTGATCTCATCCCCTGAATGAGTAATTCTGGGTGGTTATTTAGCAGACTGAACAGGAGACTATAAACTCAGAACTTAGCTTTGTTTCTGGAAACTCTTGAGTGATAAAGAAGCTGGAATAGCTCCTCCACAGGATTGTCTTTACCCTGGGGATAGCGATATGGAAATAATCTGCCCTGCTCACATCTCCAGACTGTCCGCATAGCGTGCGGCTCCAAGGAATTGGCAGCTCCCTCTTTCAAAGCTTCATTCTGAGTATTTTTCAAATGGCAAATATCCAACATTAATAAGCCACATAGCAGAGCTGGGAGGAGGCTGGCTGTGGGGGCAGCAGGAGCACATTCAGCTTCAAACAGGCTTTTTAATAGAACAGTGGTAAGTAGCAAACTGGTTTTACTACTGTCTTGTACTTTGTGAAAATGCAGCCTTTTGACCTGAATGCTTAGAAGCTGAGTGAATACTGTCAGATCCTTCTGTTTTGCTAAATTGCTTTGCTGAATGTGTTCCTGGTTAGGCTAAAACGTAAGAGCTGAAGAAGTATTTTTGACTGCTTTCTTTAAAAAGAAAAAAAAAAATCCCAGTCATCTGAAGCTCTTGAGTTTCAGTAAAGAACATTTTCGGTTTGTTTTGAACCTTTGCAGCAGTTCAGTAGAATATTTTCTTGTGAAGATAAAGCTTTCATGCAAGTAAGTGCTTGATTGATTGTCTTTGAGGACTTCTCTGTGTAATTGCACATAAAAAGAACTGTTATGGAAAAAAAATGTGTGCAAGATCAGCCACAGCTTTCTGAAAATTCGATGCTGTTTGTGTTGTTAAAACAACCCTGGTAATCCTACAGAAATATTTCTTCCTGATCCTGGTTTTCAGAAACAAAACCAGTGTATGTAAAAGGAGTTTGGTTTTCAGTAATTTTATAGCATTTCAAGTTTAGTGTTTATTAGTCTGAAAAATGCAGGGGCTGTGGGGAGAGGTTTGTTAATCACTGAAACTGGAGTTTTGCTTGATTACAATATGTTTTCCTTAGTACAATACTGGAGGAAGAGAAGCTGCAGCAAGAAGAACGAATGAGAATGGAATCCAGGCGACAAGTCACGGTATCCTGGGACTCAGGAGGATCAGATGAAGCTCCTCCCAAGGTAGCTAAGACTGCAAATTACGTGTGTTTAAAAAAAAAAAGGCAACAAAATCTTTTTTTTTATTCCGTTTATTTCTTCAAAGCCTCCCCTGATGAGCTGGTTCAAACCACGGCATTCTGGCCAGTTCTATCCCCATCTGGGAATCCTTGCCTGAAATGACCCAGCTCTGCTTGAACTGTGCTTAGAACTGATCCGTGCTATGATACTGCATTAAAGATTTTCTGTTTCTTCTCTAACTTGTAAAAGACGCCCATAGCTGCTACAAAATCGTTTCCTGGCCTTTCCTTTTTCCTCCTTTCTTGTAGCACTCCTGTAAATTGTTGGCTGATGAGGTCTCAGTGTGAAGTTTATTTATAACACATTAGTGATGGGACAGAAGTCATCTAATTGCATTTTTCTTCTTCTGGACAGAAAATTAGGAGTTTGTTTCCAAGGAACGTACGTGGTTTAGTTTCCACTACATTTTCATTTCTGTCCTGTTCGGATGTCACTGATGTGTTCTGCAGCTGTGGGAGTCTAGCCTCACCAGTTTCTGAGCCCTCTTCCTTCTCAGTGACTTGTCTGCTTCCTCTCAGAGTTATTTTTGCAAGTTGTTACTTGAAAGTTCGAGCCTTTGTTCGGAATTTTGAACAATTTCATTTTGTGCAGTCACCACTGCACTGTCTGTGTCCTGACAGTTTGTGGTGGATTCCTGGAGCTGTTATACCCAGGCTCTGGAGCTGACAATAATTCCAGGAGTACTTTGTGTGGCACTTTGTGCTGCACACACTACCCAACACTTAGAGAAAGGCAACTTTTTCTTTTGGGTTGGTTTTGTTTTGTTGTGTTTCGGGGGGGGGGGGGGGGGGGGTTGGGGTTTGTGTGTGTTTGGGGGTTTTTTCTCTCCATTTCTGGGTTGTTGCCTGATAGATCGGATTTCTGAGCTTAGTTCTGCATTTTGATGGCAAGCAGGAAATAAGGGCAGTGGAATTGCTGCTTTCATTTCAGAGTTAGGAACAGCAAACGATCCAGCAACCTGTTCACTCATCTGAGATGAATTAGCAGGATTTGGTGTTTATCTAAACAATGTTCCAAGTTACAGAAGCAGATAAACTGCATAAATTGGACCAATATGCTGCTTAATTTGAAATGAGCACCTTTGTGTGTGATGTATGAACTGAAACACTTGACCAAAGGTGTGTTAAAACTGCAGTTAATTCTGCCACTGGAGTTAATCTGTTAATCTGTTGAGGGGGTCACTGTGTCCTCACTGTATATCTGATGCTGTTGTTGGTTAGGGTTTTTTATACAGTACTTTTGTGTAAAATATGGATGTGCTTAATAATGGCATTGGAACAAGCTAATTTTGTAAATAGGAGTTTTAAGTGTCTCTTTAATTATTATCTAATTTTCTAATGGTGACAACTGATTTTTTTTTATTCTTCTGACAAATCTTTATAAGAGTTGCAGATTGTTATAGGTCTTAAACTCCATATTGTTTATAGCCTTAAACTCCTACACATCCTCAAATAATTCCCAGCTATCGCAATCCATACTGTGAAATTAATTGTATCTCACAGTGGTATTTCTGTTAGAAGTCTAAGACAAGAAAGCATCCTAGTCCAGAATGATAATGAATTTTTTCCTCAAGCAATGATAAATTCTGCAGTCTCAAATAAATGTGGGTGCCTGTACCAGCCAGAAGGACTGAGGGAGCCCTTTGCAGAATGATGAAGTTTGGGGTTTTTTTACCTCTTTGATTGATTTTTCTGCTGAAAAACCCAGCAGTGCTGTTCCTTATTCATAAAGAAACCCTCACCTATACCTTTGGAGGTTCAGAATATGATCAAAAGCACTTTCCATGTTGAGGTAATTAGTTACACAGAAGTTAGTTATCAAACTAACTTCATACCTCAGAATACCACATGGAAATAGCCATGCAAACAAACCAGTTTGGTTTGTGTTATTCTTACTGAGGCAAAAGGATTTACTTTTGGGAACAGTCACAAAAGCAACAAATTAGCAGCAAAAATTGAAACAAGGTTGTATTGCACCTGGAAATTTATTAAGTTATGTTCTTAGCCGCTGTTCTCTCTGGAGTTAAGCAGCACAGAGCAGGTCATTTAGTGCAAGCAATTAAATAAACACAAAGAATTCACAGAGCAAGCATTATTTATTGACATACCAAGCAAACAATTCAGCTTCATCCATTGCCAAGCAAAAATGGAAGAAAACATAATTTTAGGGGTTTTTTTTAAAAAGTGTTTGTCATTAAAGAAAATCTGTTTTGGGGTTTTTTTTTGGAATTTGCCAAACCTGTAAATGTTTGTCTCACTGAAACACAATTTTCTGATTTTAGTTTTGTGTGTTTAATGATTCTAAAAATTCCTTCTTGTTTACAGCCCAGTAGACCTGGTTACCCCAGTCCCAGATCCAGT
The DNA here is from genome assembly GCA_013397775.1 of Eulacestoma nigropectus. Taxonomy (NCBI): domain Eukaryota; kingdom Metazoa; phylum Chordata; class Aves; order Passeriformes; genus Eulacestoma; species Eulacestoma nigropectus. Next base: position 284,503 of record VZTE01006666.1, read on the forward strand.
GAAGGGTTTTATCCAAGTCCACAGCATATGGTACAGCCAAATCATTACCAGGTATTGCATTTAATACTGTGCATGTATTTTTTTCAAATGTGGTTTCTCCATCTTGGTTGAAGCTGGTGGGATTGATGCACTTCTTCCATGGTTTATTTTAATTTAGTTCTGTTCAATGAGTTTTGTTTTACATAGAAAAAAAAATCCAAACTGAGCCTGGTAGGTTTGCTCCAGATGGCAAATATTTCCACATCTGATGTGGTGCTCAGATTCCTGAAACTGCAGTGAAACATTTCCACATTTATTGAAGGAATGTGGTGTTCATGTTAACATTTGTGCTGAGCTTTGAAATCATTTGCTTTATGAAATGGCATTAACTGGGGACCTTTCCTTGGGGTCATTGGTATTTTATTTTCTGTGTCCTGATAGCTGCTGCCTTTAGCTCTACCACGTTGTGTACTCAGAGGTTTTGCCTTTCTTCCTAAAACTGCTGAGGGAATGTAGAACAAAAGTTTGTCATTAAAGGACTTGGAGCAATTTTAGGTTTGTTCAAAGCTACAGCCATATACAGCTGTCTCAGTCAAGGGGATTTTTTCCATGAAGAGAGGGACGTTTTCATTGATTTAGTAAGTTCTTCAGGCTCATTCAAACTATTTGGATTTTCCTGTAGAGAAGTTCCCAGGCCACTCAGCTCAGCGCACTAATTGCATGCTGCCACTCAAGCCTTAAGCCTGTAACATACAGCAGGGGGTACATTTTTATGGGGCTCTGTAGGGTGTTTGCAGGCTCCTATTAACTGGAACATGAGCCCTGCATGTGTAGCTCTTCCATATGTATCTATAGATTTAATTTTGTCCTCAGAGGACTTTGATCTCCTTGACTGCAGAGGTTAGAGCATGCTCTGGTGCTGCTGGTTTGATAGGCACCATGAAACAGTTAACCTCAAAAGCTGTATTTCTGTACTGTTACAGTTATTCTAAAATAGTTATATTATGATGGGCATCCTCAAAGACTTAAAACAGAGGTGTCATATTTTGGCTCAGCTTCCTTCTTCTTATGTTTCTTCTCCTTCCTCCTCTCAGTAACTGCTTGAATTGAGTAATTTCTGTGCTTTCATGTTTGTTGTCTTGGAGGGGTGTTTTCATTACAGGGAAGCACAGATCTTACTGATATCTCTGTTTTTCTCTTTGTTTTTGCCTGGATGGGGTTTTTTGCCCCCTAAAGGTGTCTGGCTACCCTGGTTCTCATGGGATACCAGCCATGGCAGGCAGCATTTATCCTGGGCAGGCTTCTCTCCTGGATCAAGCAGATTCCTGGAACCATCGGCCTCAGGAAATATCAGTGTGGCAACCAAACATGGAGGTATGGTGATCTGACACACCTGTTACTGTATTCTTTACAGTTAAATACACTTTTTATTATTATAAATTGTGTTCCTTCTATTATTTAGGTAGATCTGTCATAGGAACACTGAGTTTTTCTGGTGCTTTTTAAAATTACCTCACTGCGCTGGGCTGGGAGTCAGGACTGAATTGTTTCTTAAACAAATCCTTCTATGTGAGGCTGGGCATGAAGTGTCACTTCACATGGATTCTCGATGAAGTTGTTACTACTTATCTTAACCGAGTGATAGCAAATATTAGGTGTTTGTTAAGAGAAGGCTTTACTGGAACTTAGTGCTGTTCATAGAGTTGGGAACACTCCTGTAAAAATACCTCTTGGGAGATACCCAGCACAGCTGAAGGATTGAGGCTTCTCTGTAACTTACCCAGAAGAGAAAATGAAATGGTCTGAAAGACTCTTCTTGAGCTGAATTCCCTCTGGGTGCTCTCCAGCCTGGTCATGATTGCACTGAGCTGCTGAGGAACATCAAATTAATTCCCCCTTTAACCTTCTGGGGTTTTTTCTGTTCTCCACTATTGTACACTTTTTTATTCCTTTTTTTTTTTTACACAAAAATTCAGTTTGTGCAGCTTTTGTCTTAAAAATATTTCTTCTCTAACCTCTATTCCCTGTGTTCCTGATAAACATTTAAGTGATAACTGAAACCTATCTGTTAAATACAGGGAAGTTTGTTGTTGAATTTCCCTTGGCTTTTTTAAAAATACTGATTTATACACTATTTCCTAATGATTTCCAGACAGCACTGGGGTATGGTATGTGGAGTATTTGTAAGCTTAAGACAGGCATAAATATTTGGTCAAAAATTCATTAAAAACTGTTTTTGTGACATGCTTTGCCAGTGTTGGCTAACACTGAATAGTATATTTGTTTTGATTTTCAAGATGTATCTTGCAGCATTTAATAACTGGATGGTTACATTATTGCTCAAGACCAAGAAAACAAAATTGATATGTTTGGTTTTGTTGTCCAACCTAAATGAAGTGCAATACAGGAAGTGACAACGTTGCTGAAAAACAGAACAGAATCTTTCGAATCTTTTTTGGTTGCAGTGACTAAGAGCAAGGCAGATAAAAAGCTTGGAGTTGGAGAGTTTCTTCTGCTGCTCTGCTTCAGTTTTTGAGGAGCTGAGGAAACTCTGCTTGACTGCTGCTGAGAATTGGCTTCTAAAAGACTTCTCTTTTATAATCTCTTAAGTTCTTGCACCTGTTTATACAAATTTTAAATTGTGAGACTGAACAAACTTCCTCTGGATTGTAGGATTCAGGCACTTTGGACATCCGAGGGATGAGCCAGGTTCTACCGACACACCTCATGGAGGAGAGGTTGATACGACAGCAACAGGAGATGGAAGAAGATCAGCGCTGGCTTGAAAAAGAAGAACGATTCCTGGTAATTCTTTGTTTCACAGAGCTACTTAATTCCTCCTGTTTTTTGGCTTTGTATTGCAACTAGCTAAAACTGGTCACTTCTGTGAAATGAGAAAATTTACTGGACACAGGAGTTGCTACTAAAATGTGCGTTTTAAAATAAGTATTTGGCTAGTGAGTCCTGTGTTTCAGATACCTTGAACAGCTGTGGCTTGTGGTGAATCTCATTTTATCCAGTTGAGTGTTTGTGTGGGGGATGTTGTGGGTATAATTCTGTGCCCAGCTGAAGATTGCCTGTTTGCTCTTAAGGAGATAGACCTGTGTGTACTCTACCCCTAAAAAAGATGTAACCATCAGCCATCTAAGGGCCCTGGCTGTGCTAAGAGTTGTAACCAGTCTTGCCCTGGGGGACTAATGGCACATGTTACTGCCATTAGAAGAAATGATACAAGAAGGAGCTCTGTGAGGAGGGGAAAAGCTCTGAACCTTGCCAGAAGCAGGAAGAAGAAATCATTGCTAATGGGATCTTCTGATGCTGTTTCTTTGCAATTCCACAGTTCCTTGTTGTCAGTGCCACTGGTGTATGTTTTTTGGTTCAGCTCTGGCTTTCCAGTTGTCAAAATCCAAGTTGTGTGTTAAATTTCTCCTACTTGAGGCTGATGGCTACAGATGGAGCAGAAGGTGGGAGTAGAACGTTACCAGGATCCTGTGGGTGCCTGAGCCTCACAGGGCAGGTGGATAATTTACAGTGCTGTGGTGTGGGCTGTGACAAACATCAGTCCTGTGCTTGATCTTAGGCGTATTTCAAGGAATGTTTCAGTTTGGAAATCTCCTCTGTGTTAGCTACTGGTAGATGCCCCCCATGTCCAGAACATTTTCTAGCTGAGATCCACATCGTGCCTGAGCTAAGAAGTGACTTTTGATTAATGGATGTTGAAACTGGTTTCCTTGTAAGTCCACTTGGGAATTTGCAGTTTCACATTGAGATGACAGCAAACAAACCACTGTACCCAGACTGCTTGGTCTGAAGAGAGGGAGGGGAAAGGAAAATTTCTTCCCTAATTTAGGCATTAGCTTTTCCAGTCTTGTGTGGCACCAGTTGCTTGTGACCTACACAACCCAGGAGGTCAGACTCATCCCACTGACAGTTAAAACTTTAAAGATGGTCAAGAACTTTTTGTGGAATTACGTGTTTTCTGGGAATGAGGCGTTGACATTGCAGGTGGTGGCAGTAGGTTGTGTGGGAACTTTATGCAGAAAACTTTCTGATTTTTTTCTGCAGAATAAAGGATGATTATTTGCAGTGTTTGTTGATTCAGTCTCTGGACTATTAGGGTGTTCATCATCCCCCAAATTGATGTTGAAGAGGAACTTGGTGATTTTTCTTTCATCTGTAGTACAATCATAGCATCTGTTTGGAAGAGATTTGCTGTGTTTCCATTTTGTGTTAATTTTATTGTGAGGAAACACCATCTCTCTTGCATCTGTTCTGTTGAGGAATTGGAATCCATAAGAGACTTCAGTTCTTTTTATTTCCACATTAATATTTTGACTGTACAGGCTTTGGAGTTCACCCTTGAATGCCTGTTACAGATTTATACCTCGTGTCAGGAGCTTAATCAAGCTGCTGGTAGCTACAAGGTGCCTTTGAGCCCATAGCAGGATGTGTGTCAGCGGAATCTTCGGTTTAGAGATGGGTGTTTCTTGGAAAAGGAATGTGGATGGGTTTCTAGGTTTAGCCCTGAGGAACTGAAGATGTGGAAAAGTCATTGTGAGGAGTCACTCTTGGAAGCCTTGCAGATCTCCTGAAGGATATCCTCAATTCAGACATGAGAGCCCAAACATGTAATAATAAGCCATTTATTGAGGCATTAAGGCCATATAATGATGTCCAGCATAGAAGTAAGCCAGATTCTACATGCACATGCTCCTTGGCCGATGTCCTCTAGTCAGTGACAATTAACATTTCTGCTCTTGGAAGAAGGGCCTTCCCTATTTTCACTTCAAGTGATGTAGGGAGAAGAAATCTGGCCCTCCCTTGCCTGCTTTAGGCAGGTTGCAAAGAATATTTGTCCTTCTAAACACAGAGAACAAGAGAGTAGAGCCAGATTTTAATATTTAACTTATGTAGCTATAATATTTAACTTCTGTAACCACGTGTAGTGTTTTCAGTGTAAACTGTCTACTTCCAAAAGCAGCTCTATTTACTCAATCCTTGGGCTCTACAGCACATCCCACTTGTACTACTGAGAGTCGGACACCGGGGAGCAACTGCAAATCATTTAAGGTAACACACTGCAACGAGATGAAAAATCCTCTGTGGGTTTTTGTTAGTACAATTTTTGTTTCCCCAGAGCAACACCAACTTGCTCACGACTTGAAATTTATTGCTGCTTCTGCAGGGAGAAAATACAACTCACAGCATGTTAGTACAGGGATAAACAGCACTGATGCTGCTGGAAGGGACTCCCCAGATGGGGAATTCAGTTGCAGTGGCATTGAAATGGAAATGTGCAGGTCTTTGGGGAAGTTGTTATCAGTGTAAGCAGTTTGCCTGAAACCCGTCCTTGGAGGACTAGTCGGTACTTGAAAGGATAGAAAGCTTGTGCAAGCTGCAGCCTTAACAGAACCCAGAATTCTGGAAATTCTGCTGTAAAAAGAGAAAACAAACAGGTCTCTCCTCATGGGAAGCTCCTGAACAAAAATAAATCCGTTGTGTAAAAGCTGAAGAGGGAAGAAGTGTTTAATTGTAAGTTGTACCAAATACATTCAGTGGGAGGTGAGGAGAGAATTGGAGGGGTTGATTTTGGGGGGATCCAAGACTGACAGTCCCTCCCACCCCCTGACAGGGACGGGGGGCAGCACTTTAGGTCTGGCAGCTTTGATGGACATTGATTAAAACTTGTGATGATTAAACTTTCATGCTCTCTTGATAAAAGTGCTGTGGAGATGAGCCTCTCCAGGAAGGACAGAAATACGTGAATTATATTTGGGAAAGCTGAAGTGGAGACACAAAGCATTACTGCACCTAAAGCTTGGTACTTATCACTACAGGACACAGTCTCTGTCCAGGGCACATTCAGGTGGAAGATGAAATGCCTGCACTACAAACAATCTAAAACCATCAGAAATTATCTCTGAACATTTTACACTTTTCTTCTTTTAGGCCTATTTAATAGCCTGTTCCTTCCTTTGTATGGAGTTTCCAGTTTGAACCTTTCTTTCTGGCTGCACTGATGTTATGTGCATTATTTTTAATCACATGAATAAAGATAGGTATGTGCATGCCTGTTAGTAACTCCTCAGCAGACAGAATAGTTTTGTACTAAGAAATTTATAGTCCTTTCTGGGATAGCTTAAGAAGAAATAACTCACATAGTTTCCTTATCATGCTTGGGTTTGTTTTTTTTTTCTCTGCAATTCCCACATAGTTGTGGTTTTGTCCTATTTTGACACTGAGAACTGCAATTCAAGTCTAATTGATGTGAACTGTTACTAAAATAAGAATTTAATTTTTAGCCTGAGAAAATCCCACCAAGACATTACAATGCAGTATGTCCTGAGAACTCCAAGGCTTACATGTTCTTTTATTAGCAAGTAACCAGAAATACTGGAAATAAAGTAGATTATGTCCCAGTTTGTCAACGTACACATCCTGTCTGAAAATTCCTCTTGACATTTCCAAAGAGTTCAGATAATAAGCTTGTTTATTAGAAAAAAATCCATTTACTTTTGAAGGACTTCGTTTTTCTGCAAGATTTTAACAACATATAGTTCTCCCTCTCTGTGGTTTTTGGGGCATCTAGAGCCATGGCAGGGACTGCAAAGATGGCAGGGTGTTCTTTGGGGGTGTGAAATGGCGTGTGAAGTACAGAACAGGTTTGGTGTGAGGCTGATTGTTGACCTAGAGAACGTTGCATTAAACAGCTCAAGAGCCAGCTCAAGGATCTCAGTGTTAAAAGTTCAGCAATGCATTGCTGTCATGGCAGCATGGGGAGCTCAAACTAAATCTCCTGCAACTGCAGAAGTGTAAGAATTGCTGCTGAATATTACTTCAAAATATGATGGGAGTTCGATCATCAAAATCACCTTTACTGTAAAGTAGTTTCCCTTCTGACATTTCCACATCTACACGAAAGAGTAAATCAGAATATTATTTAGTCAAATGGGAGTTGTTAGAATTTATTAGAACACTGAAGTCAATAAATATATAATTGTGCCTTTTCTTAGTCATTGGACACAAAAGTTGAACACTTCCCTGTTGTTCTGTGTGTTCCTGACTACCCAAGTTTTGATGGGGCAGAGGAGAATGTTTGGAAGTTGAAAGAAGTTTATGTACTGCTCAAGGGTTTTTTCCTTATTTCTGAGGTGTAGCTGTGCAGGTCATAGGGGTGCAGCTGCTTGGGGTCCCTCAGGTTTGCCATCACCCCCTGGCACTTGGGATGTGCAGTTTAGAATCAGGTTCTTGGAGATGCCAGGGCAGCACCATTGCTCTCCACAGCCTTGTGTATGTGGGGGTGGTCAGTAGGACTTGGGATTTTTTTTGTAATGTGTGAAGCATTTGTCAAGTTAATAATCACCATTTTTGTGATATTTTATGAGCATTTGCAGCCTTTCTGTGCAGCAGTTCTGGGCTGTGGGTTGTGTGCTGTCCATGTATGAGGTGTCCTGAAGGGAACTCAGTGTGCTGCACATTGGCTGCTGGTGGAGACTTGGGGAATGGAATTGTTGCTGTGATGTGGAGACTTTGGATGCTGGAAGGAGGGACCTTCTTAGCAAGAGGAGGAGGAGGGGAGATGGATATTGTGTCTGCTAATTTAACTTTTTGCTTGTATTACTAGGAAAAAAACCCTGTTATTTGAACTAGTGTGCACTTTTGTGCTTCTGACTCTTCTAAAATTCTCAGTATTTCATTGTCTGTGGAGTCTGGTCTCAGGTCTAGATGGTCTGGGGAAAGGTGTCCCTTCCATGGCAGGGGGTTGGAACGAGATGATCTTGAAGGTCTCTTCCAACCCAAAGCATTCTATGGTTTAAGGGAATCTTCTGAGTAATAAATTGCTGTAAGTTCAAAGAGCATTCAAGACCCCTGTGATAAAGTAGTCTTTGGTTATTTCCAAGGAGTTTGGGCACTTTCCTGGCTAGAAGTGAACATGAAACGATGGCAAATTGTGAGCATCAGTGCAACAGAAATGTAGTTTGTCATATGCTTTATATGGATATTTAACAAGGATAGCTATGTGTTTTAGCTGAAAAGTATGATGAGAATCACAACTTTACCTGTCTGGTGAAGTTTTAAGCATACTCATGTCAAATGAGACTTTATCAGAAAAAATTCCTTCATCATAATAAGGAAATAAGCTGGAGATTAGTCAGCGGTAGGTTTCATCTTAAAATTTGTCACAAATTCCTGGAAAAACATTAGGAGACCACTTGTGTCTGTTTTGATTCTTCATGTTTAAGATGGGGTTAAATATTTCTCTGTCTGATACCATTTGTCTGTTTTTAATCTGCAAGTTCTTTCAGGCAGTGGCTGTCTCTGGCTGTGCCTCACTCAGTCTGCAGAACACTGAATGAAAATCTCAAATATAAGCCCTTCTGACAGACTGGCAGCACAACTGGACTATTTTTAATGACAAGAGATCAATATTAGTGTGTTTTTGCAGGTTCCTTCTGCCCTGCTGGCTTTTAGGGTCATTTAGCAGGATATGTGAGTTGGAATTATTCTTTAGTGTTCTTGAAGGAGGAAGGGATCTCAAATAGCTTTAAACAAGAAAAGGATATATTTGTCCCCTGAAATTAGCTCTGAAAGAACATGGGGTCAGTTGCACTGTGTTTAGTTACACTTACGTTTCTCTAAATAAAAAATGTTGGTTCTCATGCTGTGTGTGACCATTTTATCCCTTGAGTTATCGGTGACTCCTCATCCAGTCTCATAGGAGAGAGTCAGATAAATGCTGGTTTTAAGTGCCAGAATTGGTGCACTAGAAGCACACTGTAATTTTGCTGAGCTTGTGTCTTCAGATCAGTGTTAACCTTGGCTTCACATCCACTCTTCCTTTGTCCTTCCATGTAATCAACGTTGTCCTTGAAGAATAAATATAACATACCTGGATTTGCTGGGGAGATGAGTGGGGTTTTCCTGTGCAGGGCCAGGAGCTGGACTTAGTGGTTCTTGTGGGTCCTTTCCAACTTAAGATTTTCTGTGAAAAAAATGACTGGTTTCTGTGTGGGAAAAACAAAAAATAAAATTAATGTGATTTTATTTTTGCTTTTAAAAACGACCAAGCCCCGGGTTCCTGTATTGTGCTTAAAACACATAAAATAGAAATTTGTTTGTTGCTTGTATGGGGAGAAAAGGGCATCTGGATGGCTTTGTTGGCTGGCTGTACCCAAATGGAGTGTTCAGAGAGCTCCGGTAATTGGCCCTATTTGCTTGGAGAGGGAGCCAAGTACATATAAGCCATCCTGGGGCAGGAAGCAGGAATTTATGCACAGCATTTCTCATCCTGTGGTTGGAATTCTGCTGGTGGGAAGCAAGCTTTGTTTTAGAAAAAAACCCAACTTTTGCTGCCTTTGAGAAAACTAAAATGCAGGTTTTCCAATGTTGTGTTAGGGCAGTGGTACTATGGATATTTATTTTAGAGCATTTTAACTCCTGTGCTGAGGGCAGGTAGTGGAGGAGCAGCCGAGGCTCCAGTGGCGGCAGCGGGGGTGCAGGCACTGGAGGGAAATGACATCTGGATTTGTCAGGGTGCATTTTTAACGGGATTTCTCTGTCTTTACACTGCCTCTAAGCCAAGGGCACATCACTGGGTAAGCAGAGCACAGAGTGAAACGTTTGATTTTTGTTTCAGAAACCCGACGTGCGGCTCTCCAGAGGCAGCATTGACCGGGAGGACGGAGGTCTCCAGGGCCCAGTAAGTGTGAGGGGGATCTTTTCCTTTCCCAGCTTTTCCTCCAGTTTCCTGGTGGAACATGCTGTACACTGTCTCGGGTGTGGGAGATGATTTAAAGGTTTTGCTAAACGTTTCCACTGTTATTACGTGGTTGTACAACTTTCCAAGAGGCTCAGCTTCTGTGGGAACAGCAGCCACAGCAAAGTGGTTCATGCAGCACAGTTCACGCAGTTCGGGGGATTTGGGGTTTTTTGGTTGGGTGGTTTTTTTTCCCTCTGAAACTGTTCTTGAAACAAATATTAGAATGTTTCCACAAATATGTTGCAATAATAAGTGCTCATGTGCTTTAGAATGGGCCTTTTATTTAAAAATATGGATTGTTGTCTGCAAGTTCTGTCAACAGGAAGGAAGATTAAAGTAACTTTTGCAGTTGTTTAAATATCTGAAGGGTTTTCTCATAAAGAATGTAAATGTTGCTGTTGTGTTACCCAGAAATCTGTTTGGGGTAAATGATCCACTATGAAACCATTGGAATAAACCCCACAGGCATTCCTTTATTCCCAGACAGCAGCTGCAGCTCGGGTGTTCTTTCTTAGTGGCTTAACTCCTGTCTGTTTAACTAAAACCATCTCTTCAATTGTTTAATTGCCGTTGGAATCTCTGGATCGTACTATTGGAAAAGGGGGATTAGGCTAGGGACTTTTAATGACACAAACCTGGTGCTTCCTCCACTGTTTCTCCTCAGGGGTTACCTGTAAAGTAGTGGATATTTTCAATTCACCCTCCTGTTTCATTTGGGATGCGACTGTAAACTCCTGCTTTGGCTTCAGCATTTATTCACTACTTAAGAATTCTTCCTGCACTTGCAGCTAAGACACAGTCATGAATGAGTGTATTAATGACACACTGCAGCATGATCTCTGGAGAAATTCATGTCTGGAAGCTCCTAAGATTTTTTCCATGAAATTTGAGAAGACTGTTAGTTACTGTTAGGCCTTGGCTGTTGTTGCGTCTTTATATAAGAGCAAGAAAAGTGTTGCTACATTTTGTGCTGCTTGTGAAGATGCTGTGAGATGCCCAGGAGATTTTGAGGTCATGTCACTGGTTACAGCCCCCAGATCCCAAACTGTTTCTAGGAAGTCCTATCTGCCCAGGCAAGGTAGTACAAAGTAACACCCCATTTGAAAGAGTGTGAAGAAAACACTTCATGGTCATGGACAAAATGGGTTTTAAAAGAGACTCTAATTCATGTTAACTATGTTTCAAGTCAGAATTTGGTCTTGTAGTTCTCAGTAGATTCAGAACATAACTCTGGCTTCATTTGCAGTGGGAAATGCCTAATGCTGCTGTGAGTCAATTTGAGTTTCTGACTGAGAGGATGAGAAATTGGGCAGTGATACAGATGAGAAGTTACCACCCACATTTTGGTAGTTCCCGACTGATCACATTCTCTTGACTTCTACTTTCAATACACAATTTCGTGGAAGTAAAAATGCAAGAATTGTTTTAGTGGGATTTTATTGTCCTCCCTCTCTTGCTCCCTTTCTTTTCCCTTGGGGTTATCAGATTTGAAATAGTTAGGTTAACAGCACAAATCAAAATTAATGATGACTGAATGTCTCCACTTTGTGTCCCTCTTTGTGAAGTGACCAATCTCATTGATCATCAGACCAATGTAATTTCTGATTCTCCTGTTGCTGTTGACATTTCTAAAAAGCCCTTTTTGTGGTGTTGTCCAGCTGAAACTGTGGTCAAGCTTTGTCAGCACAAGTTTTCTTCCTGCAGTGGTGAACAGCATCTCTGTAGGGATGTCACGTGTCCCTGTTTCCAAAGTCTGGACACTTCCTTTGTCCACCTAAGTTCTAGAAGATTCCTGCTCTGCCAGGCCCTGTTCTGTCCTGCTTGGTTGACTTCCAGCGCTCGGGCATTGCCTGCCTCTGTACTCTTAAGAGATGGCTCTTAAAAAGCACCTGACATCCATGGACTCCAGTTCCTTCAAAAACAGATTCCCAAGGGACCTCACTATTTCCTGGAAAGAACCCAAAGTCCACTCTCTCCATAGCCTAAGTTTAGCTGGATTTTTTTCTCTTACCTACAGCAATTTGAAACTTAACTCCTTTGTGGTCACCGTGACCTTGGCAGCCACTGCTCACCCCTTGGCCCAAGAGTCCCTCTCTGTTTACAAACAAGAATTCCAGGAATCACCTTTCCTAGTCAGCTTCCTTAATACCTGCACCAAGAAGTTAACCTTCACAGAAATTTCCTGAATCTCTTTTTGTCCACTGTATGATATTCCCAGTAGAATTTTGGGAAGTTAAAATCATCCCTAAGGGCAAGGGCAGTTGATGCAGAAATATTCCTTATATCGTGCTGACACTGGAGCTGCTCACCCTGGTGACTGAGGTTGGCATGAAGGATGTATGAATGCAATTATCAGGGAAAGTCACTTCAGTCTGTTACTAAATTCTTCCAAATGAATAAGCAAATGGACCTTGACTAAGAGCTTTGCAACAAAACAGAAAAGCAAACCAGCTTAGAAATGTGTTCCCATTACAGAACCGTTCAGCAGGAAGTTCTGGAGTCTGTCATTGTTGTGTTGCCATTTCTCCTTCACCTCCATGACCTCTACAGTTGGATCCGTGGACACAGATTAAAAACACCTGTGACTGTCCCACCACCTTTGAGTAGTAAGGAAGGGTGAACTGTAATGTAGAGGCCAGGGCTGTTGTGAGCAGTACAAAATACATGCAAATTCTTTTCTTATTCTCTAAGTAATAGACCTGTAGTGAGGGACTGATGATGGTGAATCAGGAGGTATTTTTAACTGCTGGGAAGTGTGCTGAGAACTGGCTGCTCTCAGTGTTTGAGATTGAGATAGTGCTTATGAAAGCTGTGAGCACTGCAATGACTATTTTATATGTTTATTTTATTTTATAGGCTGGTAACCAGCACATATATCAGCCTGTGGGAAAACCAGGTAAGCGGTAAATGCAGATACTGTCATTTTGAGTCCTTGATTACAAGTCTTGCTGCAGCAGCAGTGAACAAAAGTTCCTGGCAATATTTCCATACAGGGTGGATTCAGTTCCAGGTACTACACATCGATGTTTATGTGCTGTGTTCAGGTTCCCCATGCAGGCCCCAGACGTGCAGTCAGCAAAGCCAAGGCAGTGTTTAGATCAACAAGCAGGAAATGTCTAGAGGAAGCTGAGTCAGAGTGGGAATTCACCCAGTGTGGAGTTCAGACATGTAAAACAGCAGTAGACACCTAAAGTTGGGTTTCTCGGTCTCAAAAGTGAATCATACCCAGGATTGCTGCCGGGAAGAAGTCCAGTTTCCCCAGGCACACACAGCATGTTGGCACTCAGCTGTGGTACCAGGGGTGACACCCTCTCAGGGCTGGGGTAGGTGTGCCCAGAGCAGTAGCAGTTGCCCCACAAGAAGAGTTTCAAACCTGTTCTCATGAAGTGAAGCTCCCACAAACAGTGGGTTTACTGCAGGACACCTAAAGATGTCCATCTCTGGCAGAGAAGAGCACGTGCAGCCTGTGCAGTGCTGGCAGACCAGAAGGGTGCAGGTACATCTGACACGTTGGTGCTCTAAAAACACAAATTTTTTGTCGAGCAGATCACACAGCTCCGCCAAAGAAGCCTCCGCGCCCTGGAGCCCCCGGGCACCTGGGCAGCCTCGCCAGCCTCAACAGCCCTGTGGACAGCTACAACGAGGGCGTGAAGGTAAGTGAAACACCCCCAGCAAATGGAACATTACCAGGGCTACGTGAAACACCCCCAGCAAATCAAACATGACTGCTCTGAAGTGGTTTGGTGTTCCTGAAGTAGAGATTGTGGAAAGCAAAAGGCAACCAAACTTCACAAGTTAATGTTGTCGTGGGGCAAACGTGCCCTGGCAGCTCTCCAGGGGAGTGGGGAGGGAACTCATGTTCTCCCTGGCTGTGATTCAGTGTGTTCCTCACCTAGAACCTGCCCAGGTGAGCTTATTTCTAGTTTGAAGAGTGTTATGAGGTGTCCCAAATGGACCCAGCTCCCTGCTCAGCAGGACAGAGCACACCCAGGGATCCCAGTTACTCGAGTGGTACCAAAGTCTCCTGTCCTCAGTCACAGGGAGATGAGGCCTGTCCAAACTGTGGTGCTCAAAAAGCTCTTGCTGCAGCACCAGGGCTCCTCAAACCCTACCAGCTCTGGGAAACAAGGGAAGAGGGGAAATGGGCTGTCTGACCTGAGTGTGAGATACTTCCTGATGTCTTTTTTCACCTCCCATAAATAGCAATAAAACCAAACCTGAAACTTGACAGCGGTTTTGTAGCAGAGGTGCTGCAGGGTGCTGTGTCCTGCCCTGCTGCAGTTGGTGTCCACAGAACTACTCCTGAGGGTGTCAGGCACTCCCAAAATCATCCCTTTGTGTGCTGTTCCCTGGCTGTGGGACTCTGCCACCTAATCTCCAGGAAACAGCCCTGCCAAGCCTGTAGTAAAGAGCAGGAATCCATGGTGTGGAGGCCACAGCAGCTGGGTTAAGTGACCCTTATTTTAGGTGCTTTAAGAAAATACAGAAAAAGCCCAGTTGATCTGAACATGAAATTCAAAACCTACCATAAGAGCAGTGTGTTCAGCACAACTTGATCCCAGCCACTGCCAGCCTGTCTCACCCCTGCTCTTGTTCTGGACTTATTGGAATGTTTAAGAATCAGTGTAAATATGTTTAAGAATCAGTGTAAATATGCAGCAGTGGTGAATTTGAGCAGGATTATTTATTATAAGCTGATGCCAGTGCTTTACGAGCTGCCAAGCCTCAGAAAACGTCAAAAAGCAGTAACAGATGTGTCACTAAACTTGGCTTCTCTAAAATTTCCTTTCTAAATGCTGATATTGGAACATAAAAAATGTTTTTTGAAATACGTCATTTTGACAACAAACAAACCTGAGCAGCCAGAGACATCAGTAATGACAAGGGAACAGGATTTGTGTACTAAATAGCTCTTTGAGTAGAAAAGAATGGCTGATTTTGGTTTTTTCTGTCAGAAATTTCTTGAGATTGGATTGTTTTATGTCCCTTGAAGAAAACAGCCCATTACTTTTTGGCATAGCTTTGTTGATGGCTGCAGTCCTTAACCTGAAGATGCTTCTAGGGTTCATTTCAGACTCCCTTTTCTGTACACCCAGTTCAGACTCCTTCAGGGAGAACACAAATGAAGAGGATTGGAACTTCAGGGCAGGCTCCAGGGAGCTCCTGGGTGAGGCAGAGTCAGCCAGTTCCATGAGGAAACTCAGGACTTCTGCAGAGCAGGGCATTGGTTTTGGGGATAAACAAAGAGAAACCAAGTGCTAAGAAACACTCCGTCCATAGTCTTAAAAGGTTAGGGCCTAGGGTTGGGTATCAGCCAGAATGGGTTCTTGGTAGTTCTTAACCAAGGTTGTGATGAGTTGTTGTGAACAAGCCCTGCACAGTTAAGTGACCATGTCTTTCCCATCCTAACTTACCTAAACAAAAAGTTTCAGAAAGATGAATACAATATTTTCTTAAATGCATCGAGTCCTGGACTGTTTGTGTAGAGGGACCAGCAGTGCTCCCAGGACAGGTGGTTTCCCAGGCCCTCTGCTCCACTCACCACTCTGCTGCTCGCCAGGCTGGCTTGCTCCTGTCCAGCTTTGCATGATCTCCTGCCCGTGTGTTTAGTCAGGAGGAAGCATGGGGTGCATGGCAAACCCTTCCACTGCCCACACGGGTGCACAGCAGTCGTTCTGTCACACAGGACCCAGCACTAACACGAGTGGCTGCCGGTTCTGGTGAGGATGCGTTTTCGTTGCAGGCTTTTTAACTGGTCTCTTATTGCTACACATATTTTGGGTTTGGTTTGTTTTAATTTTTTTTTCCTGCTGAGTTTTATTAATACTGTTTTTCTTTTTTTCCCTTCTTTTGGTAAATTTCTTTAACCTCCCCCCACATTCTGCTCAACCATAGCCATGGAGGGTAAGCAGTGCGTGAGCGTGTGTGTACCCTATTCCAAAATGTCTTTGCATGTGACTTTTCCAAATGACTGTTTTAACTTCTTGATTGCTGAAACTGATTCAAATCACAGCCTTTCCCTGCTAATTGAAGCGATTACGGTGTTCTTTTTCCTAAGGTATTTTCTGATCAATGCACTAGACTGAATCTCTGTCATAGCTGTCGGTACCCACTTAATGAAATGCTACAAAATGGAATCACCATGTGCTGAATCCTGCACTCCTTCCTTAGAGAAAGTCTCATCCAACTATTTCATAGTTTCCTCAGGGCAGGGTATCAGGTGCTTGCAGTGAAACATTTCTGGAGCTGGGACCAGTCCTGAGAGCACCAGTAACCCAGTGTAGGGAGCTGAACCACCACAAACCGTCTCAGATCCAGGAGGAAATCAGGAATTTTTTAACCTTCTGCTCACACTGAGTGGTTTGAATATCTTGTAGTAGGGAATAGCTGCAGGAAACTGGGATGCTTATAGTTTTACAGTTCAGAGATATACTGAAGACCTTACAAAGAAAGTTTGCAAAGTTTCTTTCATTTCAGACCTGGGATTATTTCAGTCTGTCTTGGATTTAACTCCAGACATATCTGACTTTCTTGGAAGTTTTGCTTGAGTAAGGACCACAGGATTTTTAACTTACTAGTTTTTTTCTGATCTCTTGGAAATCAACTGTCTAAAAGCATTCCATGTTTCCCAACCTGTACTGATGACACCATTTTTGTTAACCTGCTGTAGATTTTCACTAACAATAATATCATAGAATCATGCAATAGTTTGGCTTGGAAGGGGTCCTCAAAGATGGTCTCGTTCCAGCTCTCTCTTTAACGTATCATTATGTTACTATGTGCTCTGACATTATTTTGGAGCACAAAAATCCCTTCTGGAATGAGGGACCTGATACCTATTGGCCTCACAGTGGAACTTGAACCACTGAGACCTGTTAAGTACTCAGTACTCTCATTCCTCAAATTATTCTCTTCTCTGTTGAAGGAGTTATACTGGAAGCTCTTTCAGGGAAACCCTAGTAGAAGTTGCCCAGTGTCATTTCACAGGTTCAGTCAGAAGAACGGAAAGAAACTTCCTCCAGCCCCCGGAGCCAGCGTGCTCGGCCAGCTCAGGGCAGCAGCAGGGCCGGGCGGGGGCTGCGGGGAACACGGGGAACTGAGCCCTTCCCGGCACGTTGGGAAGTGGCTGAGCCCCATCTGCTGGGCGAGGGAGGTTCAGCAGCCCCTCTCTGCTTGCAGATTCAGCCGCAGGAGATCAGCCCTCCTCCCACGGCCAACCTGGACCGCTCCAATGACAAAGTCTACGAGAACGTGACCGGCCTGGTGAAGGCAGTGATAGAAATGTCCAGTAAAATACAGCCGGCTCCGCCCGAGGAGTACGTGCCCATGGTGAAGGTACGGGGGCAATGCCTAAAGTTGACATTTACTTCTTCCCTGAATGAGGTCTTCAAGTGGTGTAGGAGAAAAGGTCTGGAAAGCTGGAAGTAGAAAAACTTTCTGTGTTCATGGCGTGGGTGACTTGTGGTCAGAGGCTGGAGCTTTGGATCCTGTTCCCAGTATTGTGGACAACAGTGCTCCATTCCCAGCTTGCTTGTGCTTATCCAGGGTGCTGAGCTGTGTGCTGTCTTCTCCACCTTTTCACTTTTTTTGAGAAAAACTTGTTATTAACCCTTTGGCATCTTGTTTTGATGGTGATAGACAAAATGGCAGGTGGGATTTTGAAGTACCTCAGGCATGTTCCAACTCGCTCCTTATCCAGATGAGGAATTAAATGTATTCACTGCTTCTTGCACTCTTAAAATTCTCCCATCTGTTTCTTCCAAGTCTTTAAAGTTTATTTCTTTAATCTTTTTTTCTTAGGAGGTTGGTTTGGCACTAAGAACTTTACTGGCAACAGTAGATGAGACCCTCCCAGTGCTCCCTGCAAGCACCCACAGAGAGGTACGTGGAGCTCTGCTCAGCTGATGCTCAGCCATTGCCTTCCCAGTCAGCCTCAGCCAGTTGGGACAGGTTTTGGTGCTCCCTTCTTGGCACAGGCACACCTTTTGGTTCCCTGAGCAGTCTGAACTCTTGGGTTATAATTCTGCATTCAATGAATTTTATTAAAATTGAATTGCTGCATGGACTTAGGCTTGGTATTAGTGAGGATTTTCAAACTGGATATAGGTGTCACTCATAGGAAGGTGACATAAACCTCCATATTCCAAGGCAGGGAGACCATCTGGGGGTTAATTCTTAGTGCAGGTGTCACCTGTCATGTGCTTGCACACCACATCATTGAGCAGGTAATTGAGCAGAGCTTGGTGCAGCTGGAAGGTGGCCTGTAGCTCTGGATGAGGAGTGACTGAGAGCTTTCAATGAAGTTCAGGAGTAAAACAATTTTCTTCCAAAACCTTGAACAAGTGTGGTACTGAGAAAGCCAGAGAATGGTTCTGGAGGTGCCACCTCAGAGGTTCATCCTGACTTAGCCATGTGCTTAAGCAACCTGTATCTGCCGCCTTGACCCGTTTCATTTTTTTAGAGCTACTTCTATGCTTTAGAGCTGCTTCAGTAATAAAAAGAGTGATGCTAATAGGGGCCTGAAAACCCATAACAAGCTGTTAATGCCAAGTTGTAGTTTAAAATCAACTGCTTGGGTCTTGGTGCTGTTTCACAGTGGGTGGCTCAGCAGCTGGCAGGGCTGCTCCTGATCTCCACCAGGCATGGAGCAGCAGGTGCCAAATTCCATCTGCTGCTCCACATGGTGCTGACAGAAACGGCCCAGCTTCAGTCAGGAATCCAAGCAGGGGCTGTGGTGTTGCTGTGGGTGCGGTGCTTCAAACACCCCCCAGGGCTGACGGGCTTGTCTCATTGCAGATCGAGATGGCGCAGAAGCTGCTGAACTCGGACCTGGCCGAGCTCATCAACAAGATGAAGCTGGCCCAGCAGTACGTCATGACCAGCCTGCAGCAGGAGTACAAGAAGCAAATGCTGACGGCTGCTCACGCCCTGGCTGTGGATGCCAAAAACCTGCTGGATGTTATTGATCAAGCCAGACTGAAAATTAGCCAATCCAGACCACACTAAGCACTGAGGGAAGAGCATCATCAGCCTCGGAATTCTGCTTGCGACAGGATGTTCCTTCACCTTCCACCAGCAGTGAGGATTAACCCAGTGCAGTCCTGGCCTTCCAGTGCCTCTGGCTTCAGCAGACCTGACAGATGGCCGCTGGTTCTCTCATTGCAACAGTTTAACCAAGTCTTTCTCGTAGAGCTGAGCTGGGCTGGGGTTCAGAACGTGGCATTATCAGCAGATGAGGTTTGTACAGCAGCCTTCAGGCACTCAGAGCTGGGGGCACAGGGCAGTTCACACTGGGACACGCTTCGCACTGAGCTGCCACTGGGGCAACGGTCTCAGAGCCAAAACTGTTGGAGCAGCAGATGGGAGAAAGATATTGTGAAGTGAAGAATTCGGGGAAACCTCAGGGCTGAGAATTCTTGCCCACAGTATATGAACTATCCAGACTGGAATTTTTTTATTAGAACACTTACGTCGCAATATGCTAATCACGATTTACAGAGAAAGAATAAAAAGCTATATTTTCAAGACTTCAGTCATTTCAAGACAAACTAAAGCCCTCTTCATCTTCCTGCCTTTTACTTTTATGTGACTGTGAGAAGCATTTGTTTGGAACTAGCTGTAGGACACAACTGAACACTCGTCTTTTTCACCAGGATAACGTGCCAGTTCTTTTGTAGCAATGTTGTTTTCCTTGGAAGTGAAAATGCTGCTTTGTACCAGAGCAATTCAGAGCTGCATTTAGAGATCTGTAACCATTCATGTCCCCCATTTTTATATAATTTATAAAGACAGATTAAAGCCATGATGACTATTTTAAACCCACTGTAGTTAACTAACCCATCCTTTTGTCTATCTTGCCTGGGAGGAGTTACAGTAGAGCAGTGTAATTAGATTTTCCTTGGTTTTCCAGTTATGCCATCTGTTCTGTTAAAATAAAAACCACACTCCCTTTTTGCTGTTGAGGGATATAAATTATTCTCAGGAAGAATATAATGAACTGTACAGTTACTTTGACCTATTAAAAAGGTGTTACCAGTGAAACTCTGACTCTAGTTGTGTGTGTGCACTGCAGAATTCTTCCCTGGATAGCTGTGTCTTTTTAAATATAAATGAGTTGATAATACAAATACCTACCATCATATCGTAAAGTTGTTACATAAACGTAAAAGGGACAGTGCATCAGTGTTTGGTCTGGATGTAGAACAACCCTCCTCCACAACCATGGAGCCCTTCCTACACACCTGGAATTTTGTAATGCCTCAATGCTTTGGAATACACATTTGGAACACAGCCCTTAATTACCTTGTTCAACTGCTCTGGAAGAGTCCTGTTCAAGTTATTTATGAAGTACATTATTTTAAAGTAGCTCCTTTCCAGTGCAATATTACATCACCTCCCACACCCACCCTTCAAACCAGTTTTCAAACTTTCAAGAGTCTGGAAAGGTAAATACATTATACACCCTTCACAACCTCAGCCCTTCACCTGAGAATTGCAGCCTTTTCTCCCACTGTGAAAAGCCCCTGAGCCTGCTGTGCCACTTCTGCCCCTGCTCAGATGCTGTGGGAGTTGCACTGCTGCTGTAACCAGAGCTACCACAGCAGAGGCTGCGGCACCAGCCAAGCCTCAGGCCTTTTGCTGAACAGGATATCCTGCAGCTCCAAGCTGTCACCACATCCCATGCTCACTGGGATTTCATTCCCACCTTTGTCCAGAGGCTGTGGGTGCCTTTAGGAGCCTTAACTGTACTTGTGAAGCACCAAAAAACTGACAAGTGAAGTTGTAAAGCCCCCGCTGGAACACTCGTAACAGCCATCACCAGGAGCTGCAGGTAACCTGGCCATCATCCACTCAGCCCCCTTCACAAACATCCACCTGAGACACGAGTACAAGCAGATGTTCTTTATTACAGGCAGGTACAAAACTAATTAGTCAAAAAGACCAAAGCCCATGTCATCATCCGATTCCTCTGATTCTTCCTTCTTTTCCTCTTCTTTCTTCTCCTCAGCTGGCAAAGAAATACAGGATTTATTTTCCATTTTATCTACTCACAGAAGTCACTTGTCACAGAACATTTCATACACAATGACTGTAACATCAAGCACTAAGACCTGAGTAATCCTAACAAGCTAAGCCAGCACCCCAAGAATAATGTTTGCAGTATTAGCAAAGTGGTTTTGTGCCTTCAGAATTCATTTCTATCTAACCTTTAAGAGGAGGTGCTAATATATGATCCTGATGACATACAGGAAGAGCAATCTTAATTCTGAGGGAACACTAAACCTGTACACTGACTTCACGTGCAACACCAGCCTTTCTCAAGGGGAGGGTGCTTTTCTCGAGAACACTCACACATATACTGCAAGGCACAAACCACATAAAAACAGCTTGTGCAACTGGTCCTTCAAAGCTGTGGCTGCCCCATCCCTGGTAGTGTTCAAAGCCAGGTTGGATGGGGCTCTGAACAGCCTGGTCTAGTGGAAAGTGTCCCTACCCACAGCAGGGGGGCTGGAGACATATGACCCGTAAGACCCTCCCAACCCAAGCCATTCCATGGATCCACGTTTCCATGCCTCGCTCCGACACGGCCGCCACTTACCGGGGGCGGCTCCGCCGGCGGGCGCGGCACCCCCCGCGGGAGCGGCGGCAGCCGGAGCCCCTCCACCGCCCGCTCCCACGTTACAGATCAGACTCCCGATGTCGATGTTCGCCAGCGCCTGCGGAGACCGAAAAGGGGAAGCGAAGCCTCGTTAACACGATGGGAAGGGGGGGAGGTGGGGGGGCCACAAGCCACCCCTACCCGCAGCCCCTCTCGCCCACCTTGGCGAAGAGCCCCGGCCAGAAAGGCTCCACGTTCACTCCGGCCGCCTTGATGAGCGCGTTGATCTTGTCCTCCTGCAACGAGACAGCGGCGCTCAGAGCCCGCCCGGCCCTGCCCGGCGCGGCCCCTCAGGCGGCCATGCGGCGCGGCCGCCGCCATCTTGTGCGGCCGCACTCACCGTCACGGTGACCTCGTCGTCGTGCAGGATGAGGGCAGAGTAGATGCAGGCGAGCTCGGAGACGGAGGCCATGGCGGGGCGCGGTGCTGGTCGCCGGTGGTTCGGCCTTAGCTTCGTACGAAGGACTCAGCACCTTGGGCCGCCGCGGAGCGAAAGGGGCCGGGCACCGCCGCGCGGATTTATAATGGCGCCGCGTGTTGCGTCATCAGTGACGTCACCGGCCGCGCATGGCGGGTGCGCGCGCGCTCTTTCCCTTTCCCCTTCCACCCCCTCCCTCCCCCTTTATCCCTCACCGCCTTCACAGGGAATAAGTCGTTCCTAAATTCATTCCTAAAACCCACAAACAGCCCTGAGCACCGGGTCCAGCCGCTCCCGCAGCAGTGCCAGGCCCACCCGTGTCCCTAAGTGCCACATCCACACGGCTGGTGTATCCCTTCAGGAATGCGGACTCCACCGCTGCCCTGGGCAGCCCGGGCAAGGGCTGGAAAACTCTACGGGGGAAATTTTCCCATTATCCAAACTAAACCCCCCTGGCACAGCTTGAGGGGCCCAAGCCCCCCCCCCCCCCCCCCCCCATATCCCATCCCATTTCAGGTCTCACTGCCTGACTAAATACTCCATTTTCTATATGTAATAAAATGGGAAGAAAAGGTGCAGAATAAGCCCTTGGTACAGAACTGTGTAGCCTAATTTTTTCCACCTGAACGTGAGGAAGAACTTCTTTCCTGTGCAGTGACCAAGCACTGAACAGATTGCCCAGAGAACGTGTGGAGTCTCCCTCACTGGAGATATTCCAGAACCCTCTGGACACAATCCTGTGCCTGTGCTCTGGAATGGCCCTGCTGAAGCAGCACCCCACTGTGGTCCCTTCCAGCTGACCCATTTGGTAGCTCTGTGAGTCTGATGAGCCTGAGCAAATTCCAGAGTTTTTCTCCAAAGGAATCCTCAGACTGTGAAAAATAAATATTCTCTGGGGGTTTTTTTTGTCTTCTTGACAGATGTGCATTTGATGAGCCTCACGTCAGTGCATGGGTAGATCATGGAACAGATTTCCTAGAAGCTGGGCTAAGGCACTCCTGGAGGATGGAGGTGATTTGGGACAGCCACGGTTCCATCAAGGGCACGAGCTGCCTGACCAACCGAGGGGCCTTCTATGATGGAGTGACCACATCGGTGGACAAGGGAAGGGCTATGGATGTCACCTGTCTGGACTTCTGTAAAGCCTTTGACACTGTCCCCCACAGCTTCCCTCTGTCTAATTGGAGAGAGATGGATTTTATGGGTGGACTGATCAGTGGATAAGGAATTGGCTGGGTGGTCACATCCACAGCCCAGTGAGATCAGTGATGTGTCCCTCAGGGGTCTGTTTGGCAGCTGTATGACTTAAAATCTTCATCAAAGACATGAACAGGGGGATCAGGTGCACCCTCAGCAGATTTGCAGATGACTGCAAGCTCAGTGGTGTGGCTGACATGCCTGAAGGACAGGATTCCATCCAGGCTGGTTGGGGCTCTGAACAACCTGATCTAGGCAAAGGTGTCTCTTCTCATTGCAGTGGGGCTGGGCTATCTGACCTTCAAAGGTCCCTTCCAACCCAAACCAAATAAATTAAACTATCAAAAATAAGCTTAAGGAAAATTATTCAAAAAATTGTGAAAAGCTTGAAAGCTTAGAATCCTAAAAGGACAATTTTCCATTACCAGCAAAGTGTATCCAACAGCCTGTGTTTGTAGTGCTCCTTTATAGAAATCTGAGGATTTATTAGACCATTACATGTAAAAACTGAGGAAGGCAAGAGGGACTTGACCTCTACTATTCATTCCTCCCTAAGGATCAAAAACAACTGAGAATTTCACTAAACAAAGATCTTACACTACTTACTGTTGGAGATGATAAATACAGAGAGTTGCAGTGCTTAACTTCTGGGTGCTTTGCCCTATTAGTGGGGTCACCAGCTCTGAATTTTAGTATTTACTTAAACTTCCTATTCAAGGCACAGGGCAATTGTCTACATTTTTATACCTAACTCAAAGTAGCAAATAAATGCACCTTTCCATTGGGGTGTAATATCCTGGAACCTCTGTCATTGCTGTGTGCTTGAGGACGGGATTTCACAGGGACTAGCATGAGCCTGCCTTGTCTGTCCCTCACTCCAGGGTTGCCAAGGTCTCCTGTACAAAAGCCCTCAGAGCTGTCCCAGTGGTCCATGAGATGATGATTTGACTGAAAAGTAGCAACAGAGAAATAAGATTCCTTTTCAATCAAATAAACTTGCAAATGATGCTGGCCTGGGAGATGAGTACTGGAAGTGTGCAAGCAAACAACAAAATACAGGTTAAATAGACATGGTTTTGTAACAGTTCTGATACAACAGTCCTTAAGCTAAGAATTATTAAAAATGCTGATGGGTTGTTAAAAAATAAAATATGAAGACCTAAAATTTAAATGTGACATTCACCTAAGCTTAGGCTTTGGTTGGCAAAGATGTTAATTAAATGAAATTTGCCTGCATCCTTGCTTCATGGCTGTCTTGCTGCATCTATTGAGTGACACTGGTAAAGCTGCTCTGTAGGAGCCCAGAATAAAGTTCTGATGGAAACAAAGCACTGTGTAGTAAGAAAGCAAAACACCAAAAGCAACTCCAGTTTTTCTGCTTCCTAAAGCTCCTGGAAGCCTAGGTATCTGATCAGGACTGATGGTTAATAAAGCTTAATTAATTGATTAAGGTTGAAGGCCTAATTAATAAAACCAGTTAATAAAGCAGACCAAGGGTCTAGAAATTTGCGGTGGTGTGTGCTTTTCACCTCTGATCCTGTAACGGTCTGTACTTTTAGTGTCTAACATCGCCATCCTTTTGGAGCAGAAGTCTCCATTCTGGATGAATCTACAGCAAAGAGATGGAGGCTTAAAAAAACCAACAAAACCCCCTTACCTTCTTCTGTGTATTCTACAATTCCATGGTAGTGAGTTATTTCCAGGGTGGTGAAGTTTAGGATGATGATACAGCTGTGTACTAGCAAGCTGTTACAGGATCACACAGGGCTGTCTTCATGATAAACAAAACAAGTAACTTGGCTATGAAACTTCCCCGAGGTGGATATTTTACACTTGGAGGATGGATGCTAAAAAGCAGTGGCAGAGATCTGGCTGGATGTGCTCGTGCGTTGCCAAAAAAGATGAAAACATCAGCAAGATCCGTCATTATCGTACACAAAGCAGTCAGTCCTTAGCACCTCGTCCTAAATTATCTGTGAGTGTGCAGCACTACAGAGCTGATGCCTGAGCATTAGAACACGACCAAGGCCACTGGTGGTCATCAAAGTGGTCAAACTCAAGAGGTCTTTACCAAGAAGACCTGAAGTTGATAGTTCCTTTCTGTTTCCCTGTCCTTGCTTAACTATTTTGTTGCTGCTTATAACCTTCCCAAGGTGACTCTTCCCTTCTTAAGCCGCCTCTCTCCAGCTCTCAAGGCTGCAGTTTCTCAGAGAGCAAAGGCAAAACGTGGCCAGCAGGACCAGGGCAGTGATTGTCCCCCTGTACTCAGCACTGGTGAGGCCACACCTCAAGTCCTGCATTCAGATTTGGGTTCTTTACTACAAGAAGGACATCGAGGTGCTGGAGCCTGTCTGAAGAAAAGGAACAGAGCTGGGGAAGAAATTACTTGACAGGAGGCCGTAGCCAGGTGGGGGTCAGTCTCTTCTCCCAGGTAATAAGTGATAGGATGAGAGGAAATTACCTCAAGTTGTCCTCAGGAAGTTTAGATTCACTATTAAGAAAAAATTCTGCATATAAAGGATTGTCAAGCATTGGAACAGGCTGCCCAGGGAAGGGATTGAGCCAACAGCCTTGGAGGTATTTAAAAGACATGTAGGTGTGGCACTTGGGGATAAGTTTTTTTCTTGGTGAACAGTCTCAGGTACAGTATTTGCTTCTTTAATCTTTTTGGAAATTCCTTTTCGTTCCTAGTTGGGTGTTTTGTTTTTTTTTTTTTTCTTGTAACCAAGTCATTACAATGAAGAACAAAACTCTTGTACTACTTAATGACTTAACTGTAATAACCAGCATACGTAACACATCCCCAATAGGTGGTGCTGCATCTTTTCCATCATGTTGACTTGTTGCATTGTTGGCCCTGATCACTTGGAAAAGTTGTCTTTTTGAGTGAACTGAAGTTAGTAATCTAATGATAATAAGTATTTTTGGTTGGTTTTGGTTTTTTTTTTATAAAATAAATAATAAATAATAAATTTTAATAAATAATTATTGTTATTCATTTGACAAAAATCAAATGCAGCTTTGTAACTTAGTAGTTGGGGCAGTCATCTGATTATAGAAAGACAAAAATCAGGTTTTGGTCCCTCCACCATGGATTAATTGTGGTTAAATCATTAATTGTTACAATAAGAAACAGTTCCTGAGCAGGGGACCAGAACCCTCAAAGTCTTTGTAAAATGTGAACACATTAGAGCACAGAGCTGTGGACTTCTTCACTTTGGTTCTGATTTTAAATTCTTATGCAAAGCAGAACACAGAATATGTGACAGATCTAATGCATGTACTTCAGGATAACATCTTAAAAGTTAGGCCAGTTGAGAGATGGCAAATAGAAGCTTAAATCCCCTCCAAGTCAAGAATAAAATTTACATCTTTCAGCTCTGAGCAGAAACTTTTGCTGCTGTATCATTGCAAGCAATGACTGCCAGACATTTATAAACTCTGGGGTTTTAAAATTAATTCAGTTGAAAATGGGAAGGGTTGTTACTTAGGGAGATCAATGTATGGTTTCTCATCAAAAGAAAAGCTTTATCATTTGTCACTGGCCTATTTGTATATAAAAATTTTCCCTAGATTGCTGCTGCTGCTATAAATGTTTTTTAAATGGTGCTCCTAAATACCAACTTTGCTTCCAGAATGATTAGAACATGCTTTTTTCCAAAATTCATAATTTCTTCTGTGACAGATATCTGTACTGGGAAATGTCATCTTGAAATCCAGTGGTTACGACAGGTATTGTGCCCAACAGTCACTCTTTTTTTTTTCTTTAGAAAAACCTGATTTTAAGTGTTTAAGCAGCTGTTCTTATACTACCATATAATTGTT
Organism: Eulacestoma nigropectus; assembly: GCA_013397775.1. Lineage (NCBI taxonomy): Eukaryota > Metazoa > Chordata > Aves > Passeriformes > Eulacestoma > Eulacestoma nigropectus. The sequence goes on from VZTE01006666.1 coordinate 311,341, forward strand.
AATACAGCATATAAAGAGCATGGATAAAAGAATGCTGTTACAGAGCTTTCAAACCTCTCTTTCGGAACAAACCTTTTCAAGAACTGAGGCCTTTTTTGGGTGAAATGGCCCAGTAAGACATAATTAGGTTTCCCTGTGCTCCAAAACAGCAGTTGTCAGTGACAGAACGCATTGCAAATAAAGGAAGTGACATGGCCCAAAATGCGTGTGTGAACAGAACCAGAAGAAAGCTGGAACTCTCTTTCCTCAGATGCACAGAAATGCTTCTGGAAGTGCTCAGTACCATGAAAATATACCTGACGAACAGCAGCACTTCCACATGGGAAAACAGTGCTTAAATAAAACAATTTAATTAATTCATTAGTTAGCTGACTGTGCAGTTCTACAGTCTTGTTTAACAGTGATAAATCCTTTTGCTTATGAAGTGCTAAATCCAGAGAAATCAGCTTTAAATCAGTACAAGTATGTTGCACTCTAGGATGTTTGAGGCATTAATTGCCATTTTCAGGATCTCTATTTTTCAGAGAACTTCTGAAATCAATTGCAGAGGATCCTGTGGAGCCAGAGAGAAAATCTCCCCTTATAAACCCCCCCTTATATTTCACCTGCCTTCTGATGCTTGTTAGCATGTTATTTTCAAACTGCTACCACAGTACCATAGCGGACTTTTGGCTTCAGTGTAAATCAGTGCTGATAGTCAGGGTGACCAAGTTAGTCCAGTGAACATTTCCAGAAAGTTATCAGTGTGTTTTTATGCCCTTTTTTTCTTAAATGCAGGTCTAACAGGCATAATAGTATGTCTGATCTTAGATGAAGGTACATTCTTAATCAGGTTGAAGAGATTGGTTTAAATATAGCATAAAAAAAACCTAGATGTTGATAGAGAGACTGCATGTTTTCCCCCTGCCACCTCAGCAGAAAGGCCAAATGTGCCTCAGATCATTCTCTTCTGGCTCTTGTTTTTGGGGATTTCTCCCCAGCCACCCTCTTTTTCAGCCTCTAGTAAGGTTATATAGCATAAACCAGAAATTATTGGTGGTTGTGCAAAAATGTTACCCAGCTCCTCAGAGAGAGGAAATCAGCAACCCCATTGCCAGCTCCCTTGTTTATCTTTCTGCTAGAGCTGCTTGGCTTTACTTTAAAACTAAAGTTGACCCATAATTTTGTCCTTTATTTGTTTATAGTTACGGGTAAATCTTTACTTCCCAGCAATTTGAGAAGCCTGGAATGGAGACAAATCAAAAATCACTCCAGTGGAAACTCTAGTGGTGACAATGGTTTCAGGAGCAGTTCACTTGAAGTGAAAGCTGAGCTTTTAATAGCAGCCCTGGAATATCTGCAAGTTTGACCCAAAGGGAAGACTAAATACTTCAGAACAGTGAGCTGCTTCTGTATCACTTGAAATACGAACTGATGAAGAAGGATATTAATTGGCTTGATGAACACTACAAGCTGTATGTCTGCCTTGCCCTTTGGCAGATAACACTTGGTGAAGGAATTCAGTTGACTTTGACAGGGCTTGACTGTTCTGGGTCGAAGACTGCATGAATTTTTTAAAGGCTTCCACATCAACATGGAGAAGGTGATTGAAAGCATAGATCATGGCTGTGCTGGAACTCACAGTGGAACTCATAGTGGCTATGTAGGTAACTTCAGTGAAAGTGAGCATCATTAACTTGCTTTTTGCTTCCTTAGCAAGTTTAATGTTATTTTTCCTGCTTTCTTCTCCTGAAAGGAAGAGGTACCAATTAGGAGATTACAAAAGGATGACAGCTCCTGCAGGAATTATCATCACTGATGTGGAATCATAGAATCATTTAAATTGGAAAATACATGTAAGATCATCAAGTCCAACCATTAACCCAGCACTGCCAAGCCCACCACTAACCCATGTCCTCACATGCCACATCCATGTCTTTTAAATCCCTCCAGGGATATCTGCAGGATCTCCGTGCATCATACTGATCCGTACTCTGCCTCTTTCACATAATTTCTAGTTTGTATTCCCCAGTGGTAAACTTTACATACATACAACCAGAACTTTTCATGTGTACTGTACTGGACATTATCTGGTTGTAGAAGACAATAAGGCAACCCCACCACAGCTGGGTTTCATAGATATGACTGAAAGTGGATGTGGTATGGAAGTGTGGGATCCATGAGGTAATCAAGCTGAGGTTTTCACGGCAACAGGAGGAATAAAAGAAGTTAAACAATCAAATCCAAATCTAATTCAAGATCCAGCAGTTTATGTAATACTGATATAATTCCAGCATTCCTTTCAAACATGTAAGAGGGAGAAGTAGCAGAGAGAGCGCTAGAGGCACACAGTCATTTCCCAAGGTCTCATTGAAAGCCGCAGGATGACAGGACATAGTCTTGAACTGTGCCACGGGAAGTTTAGGCTGGATATTAGGAGGAGTTTTTTCACAGCAAGGGTGATTAAACATTGGAATGGGCTGCCCAGGGTGGTGGTGGAGTCACCATCCCTGGAGGTGTTTAAGGAAAGACTGGCCACGGCACGCCGTGCTCTGGTCTGGTTGACGCGGTGATGTCCGGTCACAGGTTGGACTCGATGATCTCCGAGGACTTTTCCAACCTGGCTGACTCTGACTCTGTGGTCAGAGCTCAGCCGGGGCTGCCGGCGGGAAGCGGGGCCCCTCAGCTCGGCAGTGCCGCTGATCCTTGTCCTGCTGCCGCTGCCGCTTCCCGCCCGCCAGGGCCGGAGGGCGGAGCGCCCGTTCCCCGTGACCTCGCGGCTCCTCCTCCTCCCCTCCCCGCTCCTCAGTGCCGCCGAGTAACCTGGATTCCCGGCCCTCTTCCTCCTCCTCCTCCCTCTTTCTTTTCTTTTTTTTTTTCTCCTCTCCCGTTTTCTTTTCCTCCCTCCTCCCCTCCCCTTCCTCCTCCTCCTCCCCTTCCCCCGACAGCTTAGCCGGGGCTCGGGCTCGCTCCCTCCCCCGTGCCCTCCCCGGGAGCCGCCGCCGCCGCCTCCGCCGCCGCACACGGAGACATGTACCCGGGAGCCCCCTCCGCCGGACCCGGTGAGGTTTCGCCCGGGTTTGTTTCCCTCCTCCGCTCCCTCTGGAGCGGTTTTCCCGGTCCGTGTCCGTGGGGAGCCTCGGGAGCGCCTCTCCCACTCCGGCTCGGGCCTGGCTGGAGCGCCGGCCGCGCTGGCCGGGGGAGGAAGGAGGGTCAGGGCGCCGCCGCCACCTCGGGCAGGGCCGCGTGTCCGGAGGCCCCTCTGAGGGGAGGGTCGCCTTCTCTGCCCCGCTCCCCCCTCCCTCTGCCGAGCCCTGAGGCCGGCGCAGCTCCCGCTGCGGACCGGGGTCTCCATTTCCTCCCTCCTGGCTCCATCCTGGGATTCCCGGCTGGCCGCGTGTTCGTCAGCGGCCGCGCTGCGATAGTTGTGCTGTGGAGGTGCGGCTGAAGCGTCCGCATGTCGGGAGGGCTGGGAGAGGCGAGGGGCAGCGTTAGGTGTCCTCAGGCTCTGTCGCGTGAGCAAATCTGGGAGCAAAGGAAAGGTGGTCGTGCAGAGCAGGATTACCAATCTCTTTGGGACGTTTAATATCACTTTGGGGAAATACAGGTTAATACTGTGCGAATTTGTGCAGTTCATATGAGACTGTTTTTTCCTTTTTAGTGTTGGGCTGTTTCTGTGGTGAGAATTCTTATGTAGAAACAACAGTGTTTGGGTGACTGGCACCTAGTTTTCTTCTGGAAGAGTTTCAAAATAAATGGAACTTTATTTTATGCTACTGTTCTCAAGGGTTTGGCATAAAATCTCTTTCCCTAGACGGATAATCTAGCAAAGAATAGTATAGGGAAATACAGGACCTGTAACTGAGATGTCTTTTACTGATCCTCTTACAGATGCTTCTGTAAAAGCATTCATGTCTTGGGATCCACAGGTGCTGGCTTTTTTTTTTTTTTTTTTTTTTTTTT